>JBBGZY010003312.1:0-100000 GCA_037952925.1 Lithobates clamitans
CACTGGACTTGTATGGAGGAAGGCGCACGGGGTGTACGATCGCTCACTATCATTTGGGACACTTCATGACTTGTATGGGGGAAGGCGCACGGGGTGTACGATCGCTCACTATCATTTGGGCACTTCATGGACTTGTATGGAGAAGGTGCACCGGGGTGTACGATCGCTCACTATCATTTGGGCACTTCATGGACTTGTATGGGGGAAGGCGCACGGGTGTACGATCGCTCACTATCATTTGGGCACTTCATGGACTTGTATGGAGGAAGGCGCACGGGTGTACGATCGCTCACTATCATTTGGGCACTTCATGGACTTGTATGGAGGAAGGTGCACCGGGTGTACGATCGCTCACTATCATTTGGGCACTTCATGGACTTGTATTGAGGAAGGGCACGGGGTACGATCGCTCGAGCACGGGTGTACGATCGCTCACTATCATTTGGGCACTTCATGGACTTGTATGGAGGAAGGCGCACCGGGTGTACGATCGCTCACTATCATTTGGGCACTTCATGGACTTGTATGGAGGAAGGTGCACGCGGGTGTACGATCGCTCACTATCATTTGGGCACTTCATGGACTTGTATGGAGGAAGGCGCACGGGGTGTACGATCGCTCACTATCATTTGGACACTTCATGGACTTGTATGGAGGAAGGCGCACGGGGTGTACGATCGCTCACTATCATTTGGGCACTTCATGGACTTGTATGGAGGAAGGCGCACGGGGTGTACGATCGCTCACTATCATTTGGACACTTCATGGACTTGTATGGAGGAAGGCGCACGGGGTGTACGATCGCTCACTATCATTTGGGCACTTCATGGACTTGTATGGAGGAAGGCACACGCGGGTGTACGATCGCTCACTATCATTTGGGCACTTCATGGACTTGTATGGAGGAAGGTGCACGGGGTGTACGATCGCTCACTATCATTTGGGCACTTCATGGACTTGTATGGAGGAAGGCGCACGGGGTGTACGATCGCTCACTATCATTTGGGCACTTCATGGACTTGTATGGAGGAAGGTGCACCGGGGTGTACGATCGCTCACTATCATTTGGGCACTTCATGGACTTGTATGGAGGAAGGCGCACGGGGTGTACGATCGCTCACTATCATTTGGGCACTTCATGGACTTGTATGGGGGAAGGTGCACGGGGTGTACGATCGCTCACTATCATTTGGGCACTTCATGGACTTGTATGGGGGAAGGCGCACGCGGTGTACGATCGCTCACTATCATTTGGGCACTTCATGGACTTGTATGGAGGAAGGCGCACGGGGTGTACGATCGCTCACTATCATTTGGACACTTCATGGACTTGTATGGAGGAAGGCGCACCGGGTGTACGATCGCTCACTATCATTTGGGCACTTCATGGACTTGTATGGGGGAAGGTGCACGCGGTGTACGATCGCTCACTATCATTTGGGCACTTCATGGACTTGTATGGAGGAAGGCGCACCGGGTGTACGATCGCTCACTATCATTTGGACACTTCATGGACTTGTATGGGGGAAGGCGCACGGGGTGTACGATCGCTCACTATTATTTGGACACTTCATGGACTTGTATGGGGGAAGGCACACGGGGTGTACGATCGCTCACTATCATTTGGGCACTTCATGGACTTGTATGGGGGAAGGTGCACGGGGTGTACGATCGCTCACTATCATTTGGGCACTTCATGGACTTGTATGGGGGAAGGTGCACCGGGTGTACGATCGCTCACTATCATTTGGACACTTCATGGACTTGTATGGAGGAAGGCGCACGGGGTGTACGATCGCTCACTATCATTTGGGCACTTCATGGACTTGTATGGGGGAAGGTGCACGCGGTGTACGATCGCTCACTATCATTTGGACACTTCATGGACTTGTATGGAGGAAGGCGCACCGGGTGTACGATCGCTCACTATCATTTGGGCACTTCATGGACTTGTATGGGGAAGGTGCACGCGGTGTACGATCGCTCACTATCATTTGGGCACTTCATGGACTTGTATGGAGGAAGGCGCACGCGGTGTACGATCGCTCACTATCATTTGGGCACTTCATGGACTTGTATGGAGGAAGGTGCACGTGGTGTACGATCGCTCACTATCATTTGGGCACTTCATGGACTTGTATGGAGGAAGGCGCACCGGGTGTACGATCGCTCACTATCATTTGGGCACTTCATGGACTTGTATGGGGGAAGGCACACGGGGTGTACGATCGCTCACTATCATTTGGGCACTTCATGGACTTGTATGGGGGAAGGCACACGGGGTGTACGATCGCTCACTATCATTTGGGCACTTCATGGACTTGTATGGAGGAAGGCGCACGGGGTGTACGATCGCTCACTATCATTTGGACACTTCATGGACTTGTATGGGGGGAAGGCACACGGGGTGTACGATCGCTCACTATCATTTGGGCACTTCATGGACTTGTATGGAGGAAGGCGCACGCGGTGTACGATCGCTCACTATCATTTGGGCACTTCTTGGACTTGTATGGAGGAAGGCGCACGCGGTGTACGATCGCTCACTATCATTTGGGCACTTCATGGACTTGTATGGAGGAAGGCGCACGGGGTGTACGATCGCTCACTATCATTTGGGCACTTCATGGACTTGTATGGAGGAAGGCACACGCGGTGTACGATCGCTCACTATCATTTGGGCACTTCATGGACTTGTATGGGGGAAGGCACACGGGGTGTACGATCGCTCACTATCATTTGGGCACTTCATGGACTTGTATGGAGGAAGGCGCACGGGGTGTACGATCGCTCACTATCATTTGGACACTTCATGGACTTGTATGGGGGAAGGCACACGGGGTGTACGATCGCTCACTATCATTTGGGCACTTCATGGACTTGTATGGAGGAAGGCGCACGCGGTGTACGATCGCTCACTATCATTTGGGCACTTCTTGGACTTGTATGGAGGAAGGCGCACGCGGTGTACGATCGCTCACTATCATTTGGGCACATCTTGTATTGATATGGGGGAAGGCGCACGGGGTGTACGATCGCTCACTATCATTTGGACACTTCATGGACTTGTATGGAGGAAGGCGCACCGGGTGTACGATCGCTCACTATCATTTGGGCACTTCATGGACTTGTATGGAGGAAGGCGCACCGGGTGTACGATCGCTCACTATCATTTGGACACTTCATGGACTTGTATGGAGGAAGGCGCACCGGGTGTACGATCGCTCACTATCATTTGGGCACTTCATGGACTTGTATGGGGGAAGGTGCACCGGGTGTACGATCGCTCACTATCATTTGGGCACTTCATGGACTTGTATGGGGGAAGGTGCACGGGGTGTACGATCGCTCACTATCATTTGGGCACTTCATGGACTTGTATGGAGGAAGGCGCACGGGGTGTACGATCGCTCACTATCATTTGGGCACTTCATGGACTTGTATGGAGGAAGGCACACGCGGTGTACGATCGCTCACTATCATTTGGACACTTCATGGACTTGTATGGAGGAAGGCACACGCGGTGTACGATCGCTCACTATCATTTGGGCACTTCATGGACTTGTATGGAGGAAGGCGCACGGGGTGTACGATCGCTCACTATCATTTGGGCACTTCATGGACTTGTATGGAGGAAGGCGCACCGGGTGTACGATCGCTCACTATCATTTGGGCACTTCATGGACTTGTATGGAGGAAGGCGCACGGGGTGTACGATCGCTCACTATCATTTGGGCACTTCATGGACTTGTATGGAGGAAGGCGCACGGGGTGTACGATCGCTCACTATCATTTGGGCACTTCATGGACTTGTATGGGGGAAGGTGCACGCGGTGTACGATCGCTCACTATCATTTGGGCACTTCATGGACTTGTATGGAGGAAGGCGCACCGGGTGTACGATCGCTCACTATCATTTGGGCACTTCATGGACTTGTATGGGGGAAGGTGCACCGGGTGTACGATCGCTCACTATCATTTGGGCACTTCATGGACTTGTATGGAGGAAGGCGCACGGGGTGTACGATCGCTCACTATCATTTGGGCACTTCATGGACTTGTATGGAGGAAGGTGCACGGGGTGTACGATCGCTCACTATCATTTGGGCACTTCATGGACTTGTATGGGGGAAGGTGCACCGGGTGTACGATCGCTCACTATCATTTGGGCACTTCATGGACTTGTATGGGGGAAGGCGCACGCGGTGTACGATCACTCACTATCATTTGGGCACTTCATGGACTTGTATGGAGGAAGGCGCACCGGGTGTACGATCGCTCACTATCATTTGGGCACTTCATGGACTTGTATGGAGGAAGGCACACGCGGTGTACGATCGCTCACTATCATTTGGGCACTTCATGGACTTGTATGGAGGAAGGTGCACGCGGTGTACGATCGCTCACTATCATTTGGGCACTTCATGGACTTGTATGGAGGAAGGTGCACGTGGTGTACGATCGCTCACTATCATTTGGGCACTTCATGGACTTGTATGGGGGAAGGCACACGGGGTGTACGATCGCTCACTATCATTTGGGCACTTCATGGACTTGTATGGAGGAAGGTGCACGGGGTGTACGATCGCTCACTATCATTTGGGCACTTCATGGACTTGTATGGAGGAAGGCGCACGCGGTGTACGATCGCTCACTATCATTTGGACACTTCATGGACTTGTATGGAGGAAGGCGCACGGGGTGTACGATCGCTCACTATCATTTGGGCACTTCATGGACTTGTATGGAGGAAGGCGCACGGGGTGTACGATCGCTCACTATCATTTGGGCACTTCATGGACTTGTATGGAGGAAGGCGCACGGGGTGTACGATCGCTCACTATCATTTGGACACTTCATGGACTTGTATGGGGGAAGGCACACGGGGTGTACGATCGCTCACTATCATTTGGGCACTTCATGGACTTGTATGGAGGAAGGCGCACGCGGTGTACGATCGCTCACTATCATTTGGGCACTTCTTGGACTTGTATGGAGGAAGGTGCACGCGGTGTACGATCGCTCACTATCATTTGGGCACATCTTGTATTGATATGGGGGAAGGCGCACGGGGTGTACGATCGCTCACTATCATTTGGACACTTCATGGACTTGTATGGAGGAAGGCGCACCGGGTGTACGATCGCTCACTATCATTTGGGCACTTCATGGACTTGTATGGAGGAAGGCGCACCGGGTGTACGATCGCTCACTATCATTTGGGCACTTCATGGACTTGTATGGAGGAAGGCGCACCGGGTGTACGATCGCTCACTATCATTTGGGCACTTCATGGACTTGTATGGAGGAAGGCGCACGGGGTGTACGATCGCTCACTATCATTTGGGCACTTCATGGACTTGTATGGAGGAAGGTGCACGTGGTGTACGATCGCTCACTATCATTTGGGCACTTCATGGACTTGTATGGAGGAAGGCGCACGCGGTGTACGATCGCTCACTATCATTTGGGCACTTCATGGACTTGTATGGAGGAAGGCGCACCGGGTGTACGATCGCTCACTATCATTTGGGCACTTCATGGACTTGTATGGAGGAAGGTGCACCGGGTGTACGATCGCTCACTATCATTTGGGCACTTCATGGACTTGTATGGGGGAAGGTGCACGGGGTGTACGATCGCTCACTATCATTTGGGCACTTCATGGACTTGTATGGAGGAAGGCGCACGGGGTGTACGATCGCTCACTATCATTTGGGCACTTCATGGACTTGTATGGAGGAAGGAGCACGGGGTGTACGATCGCTCACTATCATTTGGGCACTTCATGGACTTGTATGGAGGAAGGCGCACGCGGTGTACGATCGCTCACTATCATTTGGGCACTTCATGGACTTGTATGGAGGAAGGCACACGGGGTGTACGATCGCTCACTATCATTTGGACACTTCATGGACTTGTATGGAGGAAGGCGCACGCGGTGTACGATCGCTCACTATTATTTGGACACTTCATGGACTTGTATGGAGGAAGGCACACGCGGTGTACGATCGCTCACTATCATTTGGGCACTTCATGGACTTGTATGGAGGAAGGCGCACGGGGTGTACGATCGCTCACTATTATTTGGACACTTCATGGACTTGTATGGAGGAAGGTGCACGGGGTGTACGATCGCTCACTATCATTTGGGCACTTCATGGACTTGTATGGAGGAAGGCGCACGCGGTGTACGATCGCTCACTATCATTTGGACA
The DNA here is from genome assembly GCA_037952925.1 of Lithobates clamitans. Lineage (NCBI taxonomy): Eukaryota > Metazoa > Chordata > Amphibia > Anura > Ranidae > Lithobates > Lithobates clamitans. Next base: position 6,219 of record JBBGZY010003312.1, read on the forward strand.
CTTCATGGACTTGTATGGAGGAAGGTGCACGGGGTGTACGATCGCTCACTATCATTTGGGCACTTCATGGACTTGTATGGAGGAAGGCACACCGGGTGTACGATCGCTCACTATCATTTGGGCACTTCATGGACTTGTATGGAGGAAGGTGCACGCGGTGTACGATCGCTCACTATCATTTGGGCACTTCATGGACTTGTATGGAGGAAGGTGCACGCGGTGTACGATCGCTCACTATCATTTGGGCACTTCATGGACTTGTATGGGGGAAGGTGCACGCGGTGTACGATCGCTCACTATCATTTGGGCACTTCATGGACTTGTATGGAGGAAGGCGCACGGGGTGTACGATCGCTCACTATCATTTGGGCACTTCATGGACTTGTATGGGGGAAGGTGCACCGGGTGTACGATCGCTCACTATCATTTGGGCACTTCATGGACTTGTATGGAGGAAGGCGCACCGGGTGTACGATCGCTCACTATCATTTGGACACTTCATGGACTTGTATGGAGGAAGGTGCACGGGGTGTACGATCGCTCACTATCATTTGGACACTTCATGGACTTGTATGGAGGAAGGTGCACGGGGTGTACGATCGCTCACTATCATTTGGGCACTTCATGGACTTGTATGGAGGAAGGCGCACGCGGTGTACGATCGCTCACTATCATTTGGGCACTTCATGGACTTGTATGGAGGAAGGCGCACCGGGTGTACGATCGCTCACTATCATTTGGGCACTTCATGGACTTGTATGGAGGAAGGCGCACCGGGTGTACGATCGCTCACTATCATTTGGGCACTTCATGGACTTGTATGGAGGAAGGCGCACCGGGTGTACGATCGCTCACTATCATTTGGACACTTCATGGACTTGTATGGAGGAAGGTGCACGCGGTGTACGATCGCTCACTATCATTTGGGCACTTCATGGACTTGTATGGAGGAAGGCGCACGGGGTGTACGATCGCTCACTATCATTTGGGCACTTCATGGACTTGTATGGAGGAAGGCGCACGCGGTGTACGATCGCTCACTATCATTTGGGCACTTCATGGACTTGTATGGAGGAAGGTGCACGCGGTGTACGATCGCTCACTATCATTTGGGCACTTCATGGACTTGTATGGAGGAAGGCGCACGCGGTGTACGATCGCTCACTATCATTTGGGCACTTCATGGACTTGTATGGAGGAAGGCGCACGCGGGGTACGATCGCTCACTATCATTTGTGCACTTCATGGACTTGTATGGGGGAAGGCGCACGGGGTGTACGATCGCTCACTATCATTTGGGCACTTCATGGACTTGTATGGAGGAAGGCGCACGGGGTGTACGATCGCTCACTATCATTTGGGCACTTCATGGACTTGTATGGAGGAAGGCGCACGCGGTGTACGATCGCTCACTATCATTTGGGCACTTCATGGACTTGTATGGAGGAAGGTGCACCGGGTGTACGATCGCTCACTATCATTTGGGCACTTCATGGACTTGTATGGAGGAAGGCGCACCGGGTGTACGATCGCTCACTATCATTTGGACACTTCATGGACTTGTATGGAGGAAGGCGCACGCGGTGTACGATCGCTCACTATCATTTGGGCACTTCATGGACTTGTATGGAGGAAGGCGCACGGGGTGTACGATCGCTCACTATCATTTGGGCACTTCATGGACTTGTATGGAGGAAGGCGCACGCGGTGTACGATCGCTCACTATCATTTGTGCACTTCATGGACTTGTATGGGGGAAGGCGCACGGGGTGTACGATCGCTCACTATCATTTGGGCACTTCATGGACTTGTATGGAGGAAGGCGCACCGGGTGTACGATCGCTCACTATCATTTGTGCACTTCATGGACTTGTATGGGGGAAGGCGCACGGGGTGTACGATCGCTCACTATCATTTGGGCACTTCATGGACTTGTATGGAGGAAGGCGCACGGGGTGTACGATCGCTCACTATCATTTGGGCACTTCATGGACTTGTATGGAGGAAGGCGCACCGGGTGTACGATCGCTCACTATCATTTGGGCACTTCATGGACTTGTATGGGGGAAGGTGCACGCGGTGTACGATCGCTCACTATCATTTGGGCACTTCATGGACTTGTATGGAGGAAGGCGCACGCGGTGTACGATCGCTCACTATCATTTGGGCACTTCATGGACTTGTATGGAGGAAGGCGCACGGGGTGTACGATCGCTCACTATCATTTGGGCACTTCATGGACTTGTATGGAGGAAGGCGCACGGGGTGTACGATCGCTCACTATCATTTGGGCACTTCATGGACTTGTATGGAGGAAGGCGCACCGGGTGTACGATCGCTCACTATCATTTGGACACTTCATGGACTTGTATGGAGGAAGGCGCACCGGGTGTACGATCGCTCACTATCATTTGGGACACTTCATGGACTTGTATGGGGGAAGGCACACGGGGTGTACGATCGCTCACTATCATTTGGGCACTTCATGGACTTGTATGGAGGAAGGCGCACGGGGTGTACGATCGCTCACTATCATTTGGACACTTCATGGACTTGTATGGGGGAAGGTGCACGCGGTGTACGATCGCTCACTATCATTTGGGCACTTCATGGACTTGTATGGAGGAAGGCGCACGGGGTGTACGATCGCTCACTATCATTTGGGCACTTCATGGACTTGTATGGAGGAAGGCGCACGGGGTGTACGATCGCTCACTATCATTTGGGCACTTCATGGACTTGTATGGAGGAAGGCGCACCGGGTGTACGATCGCTCACTATCATTTGGACACTTCATGGACTTGTATGGAGGAAGGCGCACCGGGTGTACGATCGCTCACTATCATTTGGACACTTCATGGACTTGTATGGGGGAAGGTGCACGCGGTGTACGATCGCTCACTATCATTTGGGCACTTCATGGACTTGTATGGGGGAAGGTGCACGCGGTGTACGATCGCTCACTATCATTTGGGCACTTCATGGACTTGTATGGAGGAAGGCGCACGCGGTGTACGATCGCTCACTATCATTTGGACACTTCATGGACTTGTATGGAGGAAGGTGCACGCGGTGTACGATCGCTCACTATCATTTGGACACTTCATGGACTTGTATGGAGGAAGGCGCACCGGGTGTACGATCGCTCACTATCATTTGGGCACTTCATGGACTTGTATGGGGGAAGGCGCACGGGGTGTACGATCGCTCACTATCATTTGGGCACTTCATGGACTTGTATGGAGGAAGGCGCACGGGGTGTACGATCGCTCACTATCATTTGGGCACTTCATGGACTTGTATGGAGGAAGGCGCACGCGGTGTACGATCGCTCACTATCATTTGGGCACTTCATGGACTTGTATGGAGGAAGGTGCACGCGGTGTACGATCGCTCACTATCATTTGGGCACTTCATGGACTTGTATGGGGGAAGGTGCACGCGGTGTACGATCGCTCACTATCATTTGGGCACTTCATGGACTTGTATGGAGGAAGGCGCACGGGGTGTACGATCGCTCACTATCATTTGGGCACTTCATGGACTTGTATGGGGGAAGGTGCACCGGGTGTACGATCGCTCACTATCATTTGGGCACTTCATGGACTTGTATGGAGGAAGGCGCACGGGGTGTACGATCGCTCACTATCATTTGGGCACTTCATGGACTTGTATGGAGGAAGGCGCACGCGGGGTACGATCGCTCACTATCATTTGTGCACTTCATGGACTTGTATGGGGGAAGGCGCACGGGGTGTACGATCGCTCACTATCATTTGTGCACTTCATGGACTTGTATGGGGGAAGGCGCACGGGGTGTACGATCGCTCACTATCATTTGGGCACTTCATGGACTTGTATGGGGGAAGGCGCACGGGGTGTACGATCGCTCACTATCATTTGGGCACTTCATGGACTTGTATGGAGGAAGGTGCACCGGGTGTACGATCGCTCACTATCATTTGGGCACTTCATGGACTTGTATGGGGGAAGGTGCACGCGGTGTACGATCGCTCACTATCATTTGGGCACTTCATGGACTTGTATGGAGGAAGGCGCACGCGGTGTACGATCGCTCACTATCATTTGGGCACTTCATGGACTTGTATGGAGGAAGGCGCACGGGGTGTACGATCGCTCACTATCATTTGGGCACTTCATGGACTTGTATGGAGGAAGGCGCACCGGGTGTACGATCGCTCACTATCATTTGGACACTTCATGGACTTGTATGGAGGAAGGCGCACCGGGTGTACGATCGCTCACTATCATTTGGACACTTCATGGACTTGTATGGGGGAAGGCACACGGGGTGTACGATCGCTCACTATCATTTGGGCACTTCATGGACTTGTATGGGGGAAGGTGCACGCGGTGTACGATCGCTCACTATCATTTGGGCACTTCATGGACTTGTATGGAGGAAGGCGCACGCGGTGTACGATCGCTCACTATCATTTGGACACTTCATGGACTTGTATGGAGGAAGGTGCACGGGGTGTACGATCGCTCACTATCATTTGGGCACTTCATGGACTTGTATGGAGGAAGGCGCACGGGGTGTACGATCGCTCACTATCATTTGGGCACTTCATGGACTTGTATGGGGGAAGGCGCACCGGGTGTACGATCGCTCACTATCATTTGGGCACTTCATGGACTTGTATGGAGGAAGGTGCACCGGGTGTACGATCGCTCACTATCATTTGGGCACATCTTGTATTGATATGGAGGAAGGCGCACCGGGTGTACGATCGCTCACTATCATTTGGGCACTTCATGGACTTGTATGGAGGAAGGCGCACGGGGTGTACGATCGCTCACTATCATTTGGACACTTCATGGACTTGTATGGGGGAAGGCGCACGCGGTGTACGATCGCTCACTATCATTTGGGCACTTCATGGACTTGTATGGAGGAAGGCACACCGGGTGTACGATCGCTCACTATCATTTGGGCACTTCATGGACTTGTATGGAGGAAGGCGCACGGGGTGTACGATCGCTCACTATCATTTGGACACTTCATGGACTTGTATGGAGGAAGGCGCACGGGGTGTACGATCGCTCACTATCATTTGGGCACTTCATGGACTTGTATGGAGGAAGGCGCACGGGGTGTACGATCGCTCACTATTATTTGGACACTTCATGGACTTGTATGGAGGAAGGCGCACCGGGTGTACGATCGCTCACTATCATTTGGACACTTCATGGACTTGTATGGAGGAAGGTGCACGCGGTGTACGATCGCTCACTATCATTTGGACACTTCATGGACTTGTATGGAGGAAGGCACACGCGGTGTACGATCGCTCACTATCATTTGGGCACTTCATGGACTTGTATGGAGGAAGGTGCACGGGGTGTACGATCGCTCACTATCATTTGGACACTTCATGGACTTGTATGGAGGAAGGCGCACGGGGTGTACGATCGCTCACTATCATTTGGGCACTTCATGGACTTGTATGGAGGAAGGCACACGCGGTGTACGATCGCTCACTATCATTTGGACACTTCATGGACTTGTATGGAGGAAGGCGCACGGGGTGTACGATCGCTCACTATTATTTGGACACTTCATGGACTTGTATGGAGGAAGGTGCACGCGGTGTACGATCGCTCACTATCATTTGGGCACTTCATGGACTTGTATGGAGGAAGGCGCACGGGGTGTACGATCGCTCACTATTATTTGGACACTTCATGGACTTGTATGGAGGAAGGTGCACGCGGTGTACGATCGCTCACTATCATTTGGGCACTTCATGGACTTGTATGGAGGAAGGCGCACGGGGTGTACGATCGCTCACTATCATTTGGGCACTTCATGGACTTGTATGGAGGAAGGTGCACGGGGTGTACGATCGCTCACTATCATTTGGGCACTTCATGGACTTGTATGGAGGAAGGCGCACGCGGTGTACGATCGCTCACTATCATTTGGGCACTTCATGGACTTGTATGGAGGAAGGCGCACCGGGTGTACGATCGCTCACTATCATTTGGACACTTCATGGACTTGTATGGGGGAAGGCGCACGGGGTGTACGATCGCTCACTATCATTTGGGCACTTCATGGACTTGTATGGAGGAAGGCGCACCGGGTGTACGATCGCTCACTATCATTTGGGCACTTCATGGACTTGTATGGAGGAAGGTGCACCGGGTGTACGATCGCTCACTATCATTTGGGCACTTCATGGACTTGTATGGGGGAAGGTGCACGCGGTGTACGATCGCTCACTATCATTTGGGCACTTCATGGACTTGTATGGAGGAAGGCGCACGCGGTGTACGATCGCTCACTATCATTTGGGCACTTCATGGACTTGTATGGAGGAAGGTGCACGGGGTGTACGATCGCTCACTATCATTTGGGCACTTCATGGACTTGTATGGAGGAAGGCGCACCGGGTGTACGATCGCCACTATCATTTGGGCACTTCATGGACTTGTATGGGGGAAGGTGCACGCGGTGTACGATCGCTCACTATCATTTGGGCACTTCATGGACTTGTATGGAGGAAGGCACACGCGGTGTACGATCGCTCACTATCATTTGGGCACTTCATGGACTTGTATGGAGGAAGGGCGCACGGGGTGTACGATCGCTCACTATCATTTGGGCACTTCATGGACTTGTATGGAGGAAGGTGCACGCGGTGTACGATCGCTCACTATCATTTGGGCACTTCATGGACTTGTATGGAGGAAGGCGCACCGGGTGTACGATCGCTCACTATCATTTGGGCACTTCATGGACTTGTATGGGGGAAGGCGCACCGGGTGTACGATCGCTCACTATCATTTGGGCACTTCATGGACTTGTATGGAGGAAGGCGCACGCGGTGTACGATCGCTCACTATCATTTGGGCACTTCATGGACTTGTATGGAGGAAGGCGCACCGGGTGTACGATCGCTCACTATCATTTGGACACTTCATGGACTTGTATGGGGGAAGGCGCACGCGGTGTACGATCGCTCACTATCATTTGGACACTTCATGGACTTGTATGGAGGAAGGTGCACGGGGTGTACGATCGCTCACTATCATTTGGGCACTTCATGGACTTGTATGGAGGAAGGTGCACGGGGTGTACGATCGCTCACTATCATTTGGACACTTCATGGACTTGTATGGAGGAAGGCGCACCGGGTGTACGATCGCTCACTATCATTTGGGCACTTCATGGACTTGTATGGAGGAAGGCGCACCGGGTGTACGATCGCTCACTATCATTTGGGCACTTCATGGACTTGTATGGAGGAAGGCGCACGGGGTGTACGATCGCTCACTATCATTTGGGCACTTCATGGACTTGTATGGAGGAAGGTGCACGTGGTGTACGATCGCTCACTATCATTTGGGCACTTCATGGACTTGTATGGAGGAAGGCGCACGCGGTGTACGATCGCTCACTATCATTTGGGCACTTCATGGACTTGTATGGAGGAAGGCGCACCGGGTGTACGATCGCTCACTATCATTTGGGCACTTCATGGACTTGTATGGAGGAAGGTGCACCGGGTGTACGATCGCTCACTATCATTTGGGCACTTCATGGACTTGTATGGGGGAAGGTGCACGGGGTGTACGATCGCTCACTATCATTTGGGCACTTCATGGACTTGTATGGAGGAAGGCGCACGGGGTGTACGATCGCTCACTATCATTTGGGCACTTCATGGACTTGTATGGAGGAAGGAGCACGGGGTGTACGATCGCTCACTATCATTTGGGCACTTCATGGACTTGTATGGAGGAAGGCGCACGCGGTGTACGATCGCTCACTATCATTTGGGCACTTCATGGACTTGTATGGAGGAAGGCACACGGGGTGTACGATCGCTCACTATCATTTGGACACTTCATGGACTTGTATGGAGGAAGGCGCACGCGGTGTACGATCGCTCACTATTATTTGGACACTTCATGGACTTGTATGGAGGAAGGCACACGCGGTGTACGATCGCTCACTATCATTTGGGCACTTCATGGACTTGTATGGAGGAAGGCGCACGGGGTGTACGATCGCTCACTATTATTTGGACACTTCATGGACTTGTATGGAGGAAGGTGCACGGGGTGTACGATCGCTCACTATCATTTGGGCACTTCATGGACTTGTATGGAGGAAGGCGCACGCGGTGTACGATCGCTCACTATCATTTGGACACTTCATGGACTTGTATGGAGGAAGGTGCACGGGGTGTACGATCGCTCACTATCATTTGGGCACTTCATGGACTTGTATGGAGGAAGGCACACCGGGTGTACGATCGCTCACTATCATTTGGGCACTTCATGGACTTGTATGGAGGAAGGTGCACGCGGTGTACGATCGCTCACTATCATTTGGGCACTTCATGGACTTGTATGGAGGAAGGTGCACGCGGTGTACGATCGCTCACTATCATTTGGGCACTTCATGGACTTGTATGGGGGAAGGTGCACGCGGTGTACGATCGCTCACTATCATTTGGGCACTTCATGGACTTGTATGGAGGAAGGCGCACGGGGTGTACGATCGCTCACTATCATTTGGGCACTTCATGGACTTGTATGGGGGAAGGTGCACCGGGTGTACGATCGCTCACTATCATTTGGGCACTTCATGGACTTGTATGGAGGAAGGCGCACCGGGTGTACGATCGCTCACTATCATTTGGACACTTCATGGACTTGTATGGAGGAAGGTGCACGGGGTGTACGATCGCTCACTATCATTTGGACACTTCATGGACTTGTATGGAGGAAGGTGCACGGGGTGTACGATCGCTCACTATCATTTGGGCACTTCATGGACTTGTATGGAGGAAGGCGCACGCGGTGTACGATCGCTCACTATCATTTGGGCACTTCATGGACTTGTATGGAGGAAGGCGCACCGGGTGTACGATCGCTCACTATCATTTGGGCACTTCATGGACTTGTATGGAGGAAGGCGCACCGGGTGTACGATCGCTCACTATCATTTGGGCACTTCATGGACTTGTATGGAGGAAGGCGCACCGGGTGTACGATCGCTCACTATCATTTGGACACTTCATGGACTTGTATGGAGGAAGGTGCACGCGGTGTACGATCGCTCACTATCATTTGGGCACTTCATGGACTTGTATGGAGGAAGGCGCACGGGGTGTACGATCGCTCACTATCATTTGGGCACTTCATGGACTTGTATGGAGGAAGGCGCACGCGGTGTACGATCGCTCACTATCATTTGGGCACTTCATGGACTTGTATGGAGGAAGGTGCACGCGGTGTACGATCGCTCACTATCATTTGGGCACTTCATGGACTTGTATGGAGGAAGGCGCACGCGGTGTACGATCGCTCACTATCATTTGGGCACTTCATGGACTTGTATGGAGGAAGGCGCACGCGGGGTACGATCGCTCACTATCATTTGTGCACTTCATGGACTTGTATGGGGGAAGGCGCACGGGGTGTACGATCGCTCACTATCATTTGGGCACTTCATGGACTTGTATGGAGGAAGGCGCACGGGGTGTACGATCGCTCACTATCATTTGGGCACTTCATGGACTTGTATGGAGGAAGGCGCACGCGGTGTACGATCGCTCACTATCATTTGGGCACTTCATGGACTTGTATGGAGGAAGGTGCACCGGGTGTACGATCGCTCACTATCATTTGGGCACTTCATGGACTTGTATGGAGGAAGGCGCACCGGGTGTACGATCGCTCACTATCATTTGGACACTTCATGGACTTGTATGGAGGAAGGCGCACGCGGTGTACGATCGCTCACTATCATTTGGGCACTTCATGGACTTGTATGGAGGAAGGCGCACGGGGTGTACGATCGCTCACTATCATTTGGGCACTTCATGGACTTGTATGGAGGAAGGCGCACGCGGTGTACGATCGCTCACTATCATTTGTGCACTTCATGGACTTGTATGGGGGAAGGCGCACGGGGTGTACGATCGCTCACTATCATTTGGGCACTTCATGGACTTGTATGGAGGAAGGCGCACCGGGTGTACGATCGCTCACTATCATTTGTGCACTTCATGGACTTGTATGGGGGAAGGCGCACGGGGTGTACGATCGCTCACTATCATTTGGGCACTTCATGGACTTGTATGGAGGAAGGCGCACGGGGTGTACGATCGCTCACTATCATTTGGGCACTTCATGGACTTGTATGGAGGAAGGCGCACCGGGTGTACGATCGCTCACTATCATTTGGGCACTTCATGGACTTGTATGGGGGAAGGTGCACGCGGTGTACGATCGCTCACTATCATTTGGGCACTTCATGGACTTGTATGGAGGAAGGCGCACGCGGTGTACGATCGCTCACTATCATTTGGGCACTTCATGGACTTGTATGGAGGAAGGCGCACGGGGTGTACGATCGCTCACTATCATTTGGGCACTTCATGGACTTGTATGGAGGAAGGCGCACGGGGTGTACGATCGCTCACTATCATTTGGGCACTTCATGGACTTGTATGGAGGAAGGCGCACCGGGTGTACGATCGCTCACTATCATTTGGACACTTCATGGACTTGTATGGAGGAAGGCGCACCGGGTGTACGATCGCTCACTATCATTTGGACACTTCATGGACTTGTATGGGGGAAGGCACACGGGGTGTACGATCGCTCACTATCATTTGGGCACTTCATGGACTTGTATGGAGGAAGGCGCACGGGGTGTACGATCGCTCACTATCATTTGGACACTTCATGGACTTGTATGGGGGAAGGTGCACGCGGTGTACGATCGCTCACTATCATTTGGGCACTTCATGGACTTGTATGGAGGAAGGCGCACGGGGTGTACGATCGCTCACTATCATTTGGGCACTTCATGGACTTGTATGGAGGAAGGCGCACGGGGTGTACGATCGCTCACTATCATTTGGGCACTTCATGGACTTGTATGGAGGAAGGCGCACCGGGTGTACGATCGCTCACTATCATTTGGACACTTCATGGACTTGTATGGAGGAAGGCGCACCGGGTGTACGATCGCTCACTATCATTTGGACACTTCATGGACTTGTATGGGGGAAGGTGCACGCGGTGTACGATCGCTCACTATCATTTGGGCACTTCATGGACTTGTATGGGGGAAGGTGCACGCGGTGTACGATCGCTCACTATCATTTGGGCACTTCATGGACTTGTATGGAGGAAGGCGCACGCGGTGTACGATCGCTCACTATCATTTGGACACTTCATGGACTTGTATGGAGGAAGGTGCACGCGGTGTACGATCGCTCACTATCATTTGGACACTTCATGGACTTGTATGGAGGAAGGCGCACCGGGTGTACGATCGCTCACTATCATTTGGGCACTTCATGGACTTGTATGGGGGAAGGCGCACGGGGTGTACGATCGCTCACTATCATTTGGGCACTTCATGGACTTGTATGGAGGAAGGCGCACGGGGTGTACGATCGCTCACTATCATTTGGGCACTTCATGGACTTGTATGGAGGAAGGCGCACGCGGTGTACGATCGCTCACTATCATTTGGGCACTTCATGGACTTGTATGGAGGAAGGTGCACGCGGTGTACGATCGCTCACTATCATTTGGGCACTTCATGGACTTGTATGGGGGAAGGTGCACGCGGTGTACGATCGCTCACTATCATTTGGGCACTTCATGGACTTGTATGGAGGAAGGCGCACGGGGTGTACGATCGCTCACTATCATTTGGGCACTTCATGGACTTGTATGGGGGAAGGTGCACCGGGTGTACGATCGCTCACTATCATTTGGGCACTTCATGGACTTGTATGGAGGAAGGCGCACGGGGTGTACGATCGCTCACTATCATTTGGGCACTTCATGGACTTGTATGGAGGAAGGCGCACGCGGGGTACGATCGCTCACTATCATTTGTGCACTTCATGGACTTGTATGGGGGAAGGCGCACGGGGTGTACGATCGCTCACTATCATTTGTGCACTTCATGGACTTGTATGGGGGAAGGCGCACGGGGTGTACGATCGCTCACTATCATTTGGGCACTTCATGGACTTGTATGGGGGAAGGCGCACGGGGTGTACGATCGCTCACTATCATTTGGGCACTTCATGGACTTGTATGGAGGAAGGTGCACCGGGTGTACGATCGCTCACTATCATTTGGGCACTTCATGGACTTGTATGGGGGAAGGTGCACGCGGTGTACGATCGCTCACTATCATTTGGGCACTTCATGGACTTGTATGGAGGAAGGCGCACGCGGTGTACGATCGCTCACTATCATTTGGGCACTTCATGGACTTGTATGGAGGAAGGCGCACGGGGTGTACGATCGCTCACTATCATTTGGGCACTTCATGGACTTGTATGGAGGAAGGCGCACCGGGTGTACGATCGCTCACTATCATTTGGACACTTCATGGACTTGTATGGAGGAAGGCGCACCGGGTGTACGATCGCTCACTATCATTTGGACACTTCATGGACTTGTATGGGGGAAGGCACACGGGGTGTACGATCGCTCACTATCATTTGGGCACTTCATGGACTTGTATGGGGGAAGGTGCACGCGGTGTACGATCGCTCACTATCATTTGGGCACTTCATGGACTTGTATGGAGGAAGGCGCACGCGGTGTACGATCGCTCACTATCATTTGGACACTTCATGGACTTGTATGGAGGAAGGTGCACGGGGTGTACGATCGCTCACTATCATTTGGGCACTTCATGGACTTGTATGGAGGAAGGCGCACGGGGTGTACGATCGCTCACTATCATTTGGGCACTTCATGGACTTGTATGGGGGAAGGCGCACCGGGTGTACGATCGCTCACTATCATTTGGGCACTTCATGGACTTGTATGGAGGAAGGTGCACCGGGTGTACGATCGCTCACTATCATTTGGGCACATCTTGTATTGATATGGAGGAAGGCGCACCGGGTGTACGATCGCTCACTATCATTTGGGCACTTCATGGACTTGTATGGAGGAAGGCGCACGGGGTGTACGATCGCTCACTATCATTTGGACACTTCATGGACTTGTATGGGGGAAGGCGCACGCGGTGTACGATCGCTCACTATCATTTGGGCACTTCATGGACTTGTATGGAGGAAGGCACACCGGGTGTACGATCGCTCACTATCATTTGGGCACTTCATGGACTTGTATGGAGGAAGGCGCACGGGGTGTACGATCGCTCACTATCATTTGGACACTTCATGGACTTGTATGGAGGAAGGCGCACGGGGTGTACGATCGCTCACTATCATTTGGGCACTTCATGGACTTGTATGGAGGAAGGCGCACGGGGTGTACGATCGCTCACTATTATTTGGACACTTCATGGACTTGTATGGAGGAAGGCGCACCGGGTGTACGATCGCTCACTATCATTTGGACACTTCATGGACTTGTATGGAGGAAGGTGCACGCGGTGTACGATCGCTCACTATCATTTGGACACTTCATGGACTTGTATGGAGGAAGGCACACGCGGTGTACGATCGCTCACTATCATTTGGGCACTTCATGGACTTGTATGGAGGAAGGTGCACGGGGTGTACGATCGCTCACTATCATTTGGACACTTCATGGACTTGTATGGAGGAAGGCGCACGGGGTGTACGATCGCTCACTATCATTTGGGCACTTCATGGACTTGTATGGAGGAAGGCACACGCGGTGTACGATCGCTCACTATCATTTGGACACTTCATGGACTTGTATGGAGGAAGGCGCACGGGGTGTACGATCGCTCACTATTATTTGGACACTTCATGGACTTGTATGGAGGAAGGTGCACGCGGTGTACGATCGCTCACTATCATTTGGGCACTTCATGGACTTGTATGGAGGAAGGCGCACGGGGTGTACGATCGCTCACTATTATTTGGACACTTCATGGACTTGTATGGAGGAAGGTGCACGCGGTGTACGATCGCTCACTATCATTTGGGCACTTCATGGACTTGTATGGAGGAAGGCGCACGGGGTGTACGATCGCTCACTATCATTTGGGCACTTCATGGACTTGTATGGAGGAAGGTGCACGGGGTGTACGATCGCTCACTATCATTTGGGCACTTCATGGACTTGTATGGAGGAAGGCGCACGCGGTGTACGATCGCTCACTATCATTTGGGCACTTCATGGACTTGTATGGAGGAAGGCGCACCGGGTGTACGATCGCTCACTATCATTTGGACACTTCATGGACTTGTATGGGGGAAGGCGCACGGGGTGTACGATCGCTCACTATCATTTGGGCACTTCATGGACTTGTATGGAGGAAGGCGCACCGGGTGTACGATCGCTCACTATCATTTGGGCACTTCATGGACTTGTATGGAGGAAGGTGCACCGGGTGTACGATCGCTCACTATCATTTGGGCACTTCATGGACTTGTATGGGGGAAGGTGCACGCGGTGTACGATCGCTCACTATCATTTGGGCACTTCATGGACTTGTATGGAGGAAGGCGCACGCGGTGTACGATCGCTCACTATCATTTGGGCACTTCATGGACTTGTATGGAGGAAGGTGCACGGGGTGTACGATCGCTCACTATCATTTGGGCACTTCATGGACTTGTATGGAGGAAGGCGCACCGGGTGTACGATCGCTCACTATCATTTGGGCACTTCATGGACTTGTATGGGGGAAGGTGCACGCGGTGTACGATCGCTCACTATCATTTGGGCACTTCATGGACTTGTATGGAGGAAGGCACACGCGGTGTACGATCGCTCACTATCATTTGGGCACTTCATGGACTTGTATGGAGGAAGGCGCACGGGGTGTACGATCGCTCACTATCATTTGGGCACTTCATGGACTTGTATGGAGGAAGGTGCACGCGGTGTACGATCGCTCACTATCATTTGGGCACTTCATGGACTTGTATGGAGGAAGGCGCACCGGGTGTACGATCGCTCACTATCATTTGGGCACTTCATGGACTTGTATGGGGGAAGGCGCACCGGGTGTACGATCGCTCACTATCATTTGGGCACTTCATGGACTTGTATGGAGGAAGGCGCACGCGGTGTACGATCGCTCACTATCATTTGGGCACTTCATGGACTTGTATGGAGGAAGGCGCACCGGGTGTACGATCGCTCACTATCATTTGGACACTTCATGGACTTGTATGGGGGAAGGCGCACGCGGTGTACGATCGCTCACTATCATTTGGACACTTCATGGACTTGTATGGAGGAAGGTGCACGGGGTGTACGATCGCTCACTATCATTTGGGCACTTCATGGACTTGTATGGAGGAAGGTGCACGGGGTGTACGATCGCTCACTATCATTTGGACACTTCATGGACTTGTATGGGGGAAGGCGCACGGGGTGTACGATCGCTCACTATCATTTGGACACTTCATGGACTTGTATGGGGGAAGGTGCACCGGGTGTACGATCGCTCACTATCATTTGGGCACTTCATGGACTTGTATGGAGGAAGGCGCACGCGGTGTACGATCGCTCACTATCATTTGGGCACTTCATGGACTTGTATGGAGGAAGGTGCACGGGGTGTACGATCGCTCACTATCATTTGGGCACTTCATGGACTTGTATGGGGGAAGGCGCACGGGGTGTACGATCGCTCACTATCATTTGGACACTTCATGGACTTGTATGGAGGAAGGCGCACCGGGTGTACGATCGCTCACTATCATTTGGGCACTTCATGGACTTGTTTGGAAATCCTCGGGACTGACTACTGTCACTTTATTCTATTTCACATGGTATATTATTATTTTTTGTATTTAGCGCTGCAATTGTTGTTTATATGTGATTGACAGCAGCAGAAGCCAATGGCTCCCACTCCGTCCTCTCTGTCCAATGAGGAGAGAGAGAGCCGAGATAGCCGCTGTTCTTGCGCACATTGCTGGATCGAGTTTGGGCTCCGGTATGTATTTAGGGAGGAGGAGCTTAATGCAGAAGGTTTTTTTAATGCAGAGAATGCAAAAAAACTTGTACCTTTAGAACCACTTTGCAAAGAATAGCCAATCACATGCAAGGAAAAAAAAAGCAGCATTTTTGCTTGCACATGATTGGATGACGGAAGTCAGCAGAGCTTCCCCTCATTTACTAAGCTCTGGAGAGTGTACGGTCGATTTTCTTTTGGTAAATCAATCCCAAAACCCAAACGGGCAAAGGAGAAACCTTCCTGGAGCAGACCAGTGAATCCCAAAATCTCCAAACAATCCCACCAACCCCTTTTAGAAATGGCGCATTGGGTCCAAGAGCCGCTTTTTATAACGCACATTTAATCTGTTTATTGTAGAATGGTTGCGAGGTATCCGATTTTGTCACCGTATTGATGACAGAAGACGGGGTCAATTAAGTCCGCCCTCCCGTCATTTACGGTAATGGGAGACATGGGGGCTGCCCCGGTGAATTATTCCATCGATGAAGTTTCCGCGCAGCAGCCGGGATAGGAGAAGGCGATGGATTTTGTGATGCGGCTCCATGCCTCCTGCTTTGCATTCTGTCTATGGATGGAGATAACTCGGCGAGCCCTCTATCAGAATGTTAAAGATCCTTCTGGCCATGAGCTGCCAAGGTAATTGGCAGATATGAATAATGCATCGAACGACTCTGTACATCCAACCTCAACACGCAATCCACACGTGTCCTCACCGCCGAGCGCCATCCCGAAGAATTAGCATGATCCAGGTACCGCTACACAGATAACAGCTGAAATAGATTCTTTACACAGATCTCCAGGCCTGGTCGGGGAATTGGCGGAATCATCTTCACACGCTGAGCCGCGATCGGCCTCACCTCGCCATATTTTGACGCTTCATTTTCTCCGGTCAGAAATAGAAAGTTTAAACGTCAGCGAGAAGTAATAAGAGAAACGTGGAAGATCTGCCAACCGGAAAGAAGGTGAGAAAAAATATCCATACAATTTCCTGCAACTTGTAATTGCCCAAAAGATCGTCCGTCTGAAACAATGTTCTCCACAAACGAATCAAAAAGTAACAAAGTATCAGAATTGCCTTTTTATCAGTGGACCTCAGTTCTCAGTGCCTGGCCTGCAACTGATTTCTAGTGGATGCTTTCTGGATATTTATATCTGGAAAGAGTTCTTTACAGTAAAAGTGTGGAAGAGTCTTTACCGGAGCAAGTTCTTCCCAACTCACATTAAAGGCTTGATGTGTTTCTAAATGCGGCCCCCTCATGTCTGCCCCTAACACCTGCTGGGGGTTATTTGTTGGCACTGACACCAATGCTGGGGGTTATTGCTGGCCCTAACACATGCTGGGGGTTATTGCTGGCCCTAACACATGCTGGGGGTTATTGCTGGCCCTAACACATGCTGGGGGTTATTGCTGGCCCTAAAACATGCTGGGGGTTATTGCTGGCCCTAACACATGCTGGGGGTTATTGCTGGCCCTAACACATGCTGGGGGTTATTGCTGGCCCTAACGCATGCTGGGGGTTATTGCTGGCCCTAACACATGCTGGGGGTTATTGCTGGCCCTAAAACATGCTGGGGGTTATTGCTGGCCCTAACACATGCTGGGGGTTATTGCTGGCCCTAACACATGCTGGGGGTTATTGCTGGCCCTAACACATGCTGGGGGTTATTGCTGGCCCTAAAACATGCTGGGGGTTATTGCTGGCCCTAACACATGCTGGGGGTTATTGCTGGCCCTAACACATGCTGGGGGTTATTGCTGGCACTAACACATACTGGGGGTTATTGCTGGCCCTAACGCATGCTGGGGGTTATTGCTGGCCTTGGTTCCATCCCACAGCTCTGCACTCTGTGCCTGTGAAGGGAAGTCTTGTCTCCGCCCCTCCTGTAGTTTTCTATAGGCAGCTTGTAGTGGGTGGAGCCTGCTGGGCTCCTCCCACAGCTCTGTGCCTTGTGAAGGGAAGTCTTGTCTCCGCCCCTCCTTTAGTTTTCAATGGGCAGCCTGTAGTGGGTGGAGCCTGCTGGGCTCCTCCCATAGCTCTGCTCTCTGTGCTTGTGAAGGGAAGTCTTGACTCCGCCCCTCCTGTAGTTTTCTATAGGTGGCCTGTAGTGGGTGGAGCCTGCTGGGCTCCTCCCATAGCTCTGCTCTCTGTGCTTGTGAAGGGAAGTCTTGACTCCGCCCCTCCTTTAGTTTTCAATGGGCAGCCTGTAGTGGGTGGAGCCTGCTGGGCTCCTCCCATAGCTCTGCTCTCTGTGCTTGTGAAGGGAAGTCTTGACTCCGCCCCTCCTGTAGTTTTCTATAGGTGGCCTGTAGTGGGTGGAGCCTGCTGGGCTCCTCCCATAGCTCTGCTCTCTGTGCTTGTGAAGGGAAGTCTTGACTCCGCCCCTCCTGTAGTTTTCTATAGGTGGCCTGTAGTGGGTGGAGCCTGCTGAGCTCCTCCCACAGCTCTGCTCTCTGCACAGGTTGGGCACAGCCCGGTGATGACGTTACTTTTAGAAGGTAATATCTGGCTTTGTAGAGGCGTTTGGTGGATATAGAGGAACATATTGAAATGAAGGTTTTTGTGGCGGCATTTGGACCATTTATGAAGAGTTTTGGTCTCCTGGTCGGTGGTTGTGGTTCAGTTTGTTCTGCAGTAATAAGGGAATGGGTTGGACACATCTGCCACCCCTCACCCGCACCGCTGAGCCGCGGCATCAATCATGTGACCCGGCGATTCTGATATGCCGCAGTCTCCGCCGCCTTTATTATATCCATCTTCATATAACATCTGCACCGCGCACAGCAGCGGAAAATGATCCATAAATCACATTGTCCTTCCCTAATGAAAATATATCGGCACGGCAAAGATTCTGCTGATATTATTAGTGGTGCCCCCCCCCTCCCCCGCCCTTAGATGGACTGCGTCAGCAGAGAGCGCGCTTTCACCTCAAACTCCCTGTTTACACCTGCGGATGGGATTGTAATGAGTGTCAGGCTCCAGCTCACATCATCGATCGAACGCATCACACTTCCCTTTCCTAATTTTCACCGGAGGCCGCGCTGCCTTCCAGCTCGCCCCGCGCCCAATCAATCGGGTCACACTGGTGAGATTGTCACCGAGTCCCCTCTTCACCGTTCCCCCCAATCAAACAATTCGCCGCGGCTTGGACTTGTTCCACGCTCTGTGCTGTTAGAATAAATGAAGCTTTACTCCTTTGTAAGCCTGTGTGATGGCGTGCGTTCTTCTGCGCTCCACGCCGCGGCCTCCCCATCCCCCTCTTCTTGTGTACAACAGGGTGGTCCCAGGTCCCGGGATTGACGCCAAATCCTACACATGTGCAATTCCTGACCTGCACAATCTGCTTTTTATTGAATTTTGATAAATTCGTAAATTCGGAAATATCTGAATTAACAAAAAACCCGTTTAACGAATTTTTCCGAAAATTTGTCATTTGAAAATTAGAAAATCCGAAAACCTGGAAATTCGAAAATCTAAAATAATAGCTAACTGATAATAACTTAACAATTATTAACTATTAAATTTTAGGTATTATAATAATAAATAACAATAATAATAATAAAAACTTTTTATTATTATTATTTATTATTAATTTGTTCCGTTCCATTTGTTTAGATGCGACATTCGTTATTTCTGATAATTCGTAACTTCGGATAAATTTGTATTTGTTACATTTACTAACAACCAAATTTGAAAGGAAATTCCAATACCTATCATTTAATAATCAAGTTATTGTTAGTTAATTATTTCAGATCTTTGAATTTACGAACTGATGAATTGACGAATTTTCAAATTTATGAATTGCGATCATAACGAAGGACCCAAAAAACAGAACAAACCAAAAACGAATGAAACGAAAAGGAACTGATTTTTCGGCAGTGCACATGTCTAATATTTCCCCCCTCCCCCATGGTCTGCACTTCATCTGCTCACTTTCGGGGTGGGCATGCCCAATTGACGCCAACTTTAAAGGTTGATCCGCCCAGACCCCGCCTCTATATATGATAGGCCCGCCCATCACGTCCTGATCCTTCCTCTAAATATGTGCACATGTGCAATCACTCAGATAAGCCTGATCCCGGGACACAGCACTGGGAGGGGGAGGGGATGTCCGTGGCATGTATACATGTGGGCCAATGCTCTGCTCATTCCTATTGGTGACCTCCAGCCATCCGGTGGAGTACGGCTTACCCACAGCCTCTATCAGAAGTACAGTCTGGGAAAACCTGGACTCCCTATTTCTTCTATAGGGATCGATACAACCACTGGCTTCTCCGCCCCTTGGAGCGTCCAATGATGGGCTGAGTCCTGTGGTGGTAAACGGTCGGTGGTGAGCGGTCGGTGGTGAGCGGACAGAGGTGAGTGGTTGGTGGTGAGCGGACGGTGGTGAGCGGTCGGTGATGAGCGGTCGGTGGTGAGTGGTCGGTGGTGAGCGGTTGGTGGTGAGCGGACGGTGGTGAGTGGTTGGTGGTGAGCAGACAGTGGTGAGCGGTCGGTGGTGAGCGGTCGGTGGTGAGTGGTCGGTGGTGAGCGGTTGGTGGTGAGCGGACGGTGGTGAGTGGTTGGTGGTGAGCGGACAGTTGTGAGCAGACAGTGGTGAGCGGTCGGTGGTGAGCGGTCGGTGGTGAGCGGTCGGTGGTGAGCGGACGGTGGTGAGTGGACGGAGGTGAGTGGTTGGTGGTGAGTGGTTGGTGGTGAGCGGACAGTTGTGAGCAGACAGTGGTGAGCGGTCGGTGGTGAGCGGACAGTGGTGAGCGGTCGGTGGTGAGCGGTCAGTGGTGAGCGGACAGTGGTGAGCGATCGGTGGTGAGCAGACAGTGGTGAGCGGTCAGTGGTGAGCGGACGGTGGTGAGCGATCGGTGGTGAGCGGTCGGTGATGAGCGGTCGGTGGTGAGCGGTCAGTGGTGAGCGGTCGGTGCGCTGGCTTGTAGCGTCCTAGCGCTTCAACAAACATGTAAAGGAAAGCTCTAAACTTAATAATCCAGGTGTGGTACAAAATAGTTCAGGGCTTACGCGTTTCGGCGTGTAGCCTTAGTCATAGATACTCTTCTGGTCTCTAGTAATAATCAGACGCAGCTGGACTGGCCTGT
This sequence comes from Lithobates clamitans, assembly GCA_037952925.1. Classification (NCBI taxonomy): domain Eukaryota; kingdom Metazoa; phylum Chordata; class Amphibia; order Anura; family Ranidae; genus Lithobates; species Lithobates clamitans. The sequence goes on from JBBGZY010003312.1 coordinate 27,242, forward strand.
GATCATGTGACCCCTGTGATAGCCAATCTCAGTGGTCATGTGACCGGGTGGTCCTTCCCGTCCACCAGGCATAAAGACCCTGTTAGAGGGATGCCAGGGTTGGGTGGGAAGGGGTTAAAGTTGGATTTGCATTCTCGGGTACCAGGGTACATGGCGCCCATCATACGGACGAAGAAATCTCGCACTTTTTCTGGATTTTCGAGCGATGAATTATTCCGCGGGTTCAGATTCTGATTTCTTTTCTTTGCAGGTGGAAATTTGCTTCATATTGCTGCAGTCAGCGCTAATGAAGGCCAATTAATAATCATTTTTTCCGATCCTGACACCTGAAGAATGGCGATGTATTGTATCTGTCGCCGCGCGGCGCTCCCCTCATTAGTAACGTTGCACAACACCCCGACGCAGTCACGTTCCTCCCCCGCAGCTCACCTCTCCAGGAAATGAATCTGCGGTGGGCCCGCGTCATCATTCATAGACAAGGCTTTATTACTCCCTATCCGGGCACCGGCACTCTGCGCCAATCTATGGCGGATGAGGAAGGTTCCGGAGCTCCGACAAAGGTGAGGGATGTAATTACAGGCTGGATGTCTGTGCCATATGGAGGGAGGATTCAGCCGGATACCTCGGCACTGCGCCGCTCTCGTTAAGCTAATGTTGTTTTTCTCATTCGGAAGCAGATGTTCTGTTTAAATGTAGAGTTTGAGTTAAGTTCTCGTACCTTTCGCAGGCAACGTTCCAACAAGCCCTGGAGATGTGGAGCTCACCAGCTGCTAAGTCCTCCCACCTCCTCATCCTAAGAGCCATCAGATGGGATCCACCGATCGATGGGGCGACGAATTCTCACCAGACAAAATGCAAAGAATCCAACCCTTATCTCAGAAGGACAATGGAAGCATCAACCCCAGGAGTCCATCAAAATGTCCAACACGATCAAACACCTGTGTGAGAAGGCTCTGCTAGAAGCTGGGGTGACCTGACGCATACATTGCATACTAGTTCTGATACAATGATGCCCTGGAACTAGCATGCCAGACAATGCTAGACTTACAAGGACACACCCACAACCCCTCCAGGTGGGATCAGACGCCACACCCAGTGCTGGGACACACCCACAACCCCTCCAGGTGGGATCAGACGCCACACCCAGTGCTGGGACACACCCACAACCCCTCCAGGTGAGATCCGACTCCACACCCAGTGCTGGGACACACCCACAACCCCTCCAGGTGAGATCCGACTCCACATCCAGTGCAAAGACACACCCACAACCCCTCCAGGTGAGGTCAGACTCCACACCCATTGCTGGGACACACCCACAACCCCTCCAGGTGAGATCCGACTCCACACCCAGTGCAAAGACACACCCACAACCCCTCCAGGTAAAACCGACTCCACATCCAGTGCAAAGACACACCCACAACCCCTCCAGGTGAGGTCAGACTCCACACCCATTGCTGGGACACACCCACTGCCCCTCCAGGTGAGATTCGACTCCACATCCAGTGCAAAGACACACCCACTGCCCCTCCAGGTGAGATCAGACACCACACCCAGTGCTGGGACACACCCACAACCCCCCTAGGTGAGATCAGACACCACACCCAGTGCTGAGACACACCCACAACCCCTCCAGGTGAGATCAGACACCACACCCAGTGCAAAGACACACCCACAACCCATAGACCGCCCAGGTGAGATCAGACACCACACCCAGTGCTGGGACACACCCACAACACCTCCAGGTGAGATCAGACACCACACCCAGTGCTGGGACACACCCACTGCCCCTCCAGGTGAGATCAGACACCACACCCAGTGCTGGGACACACCCACTGCCCCTCCAGGTGAGATCAGACACCACACCCAGCACTGGGACACACCCACAACCCCTCCAGGTGAGATCCGACTCCACACCCAGTGCAAGTGTTTCATTAAAATACTACATTATGGCCACTAGGTGGAGCCGAGGATCATCGAAAATTAGTATTTATCTCCTACAATCATCAGCTCCATCTAGTGACCATAATGCAACATTCTCTCTATTCTGTATGAATGAATATCATTCAACCTGAAGAGAATATTGCCTAATAACATTCGATGTTACCCCCCCCCATTGCACAGAACACATAAAGACCCATTTTTACAGGATGATGAACAGCTCCATCCATTTTTTTTACAAAGTAAAATCCTGACAGGGGTTCTAGCCCCACCCCCACCCAACATTACATCCAAAACGTAAAGAAATATAGATTTTGGTTGGACAGACTTTCTTTGTAAATGGCGGCAGCTTTGTACGGGAAACGTTCTCCATCATTCATTTCATTGCAACGATTGAATTTCCCGAAGTTTCAGCTGTTCTTGTGACAGACAATCACTCGGCTCACACGGCCGATCGTCTATTGATACCATTATATTGTCACATCAAACGTTTCCAAATTGGGGAATAATTCTATAGACAATTATAGATAATTGCCGAATTGTGAAGATCTAAATAAAACAATTTGCGGCTGAGAATAGAAAACATTTGAATCCATTAAATAGTCTGAAAACTTTGATAAAACTTTAAAGCAGAACTCCGGCTAAAAACAAGAAATGAAGAGCCCAGAAAAGATAAAATAACCAAATCGGCTTTCAGAGACGTCCTCAATCATCCCACTTCCTCTGAGCCCAGGTCATCCTGGACCCCTCCCCCCAGCCTGTGACTGGACGGTGAAAGGAGAAGTGGCACAATGATTGGCTCATCTCTCTGTCACTCTACTCTCTCCTCCTATCAGCATGCCCCTTGTAAGCACATGAACGGATTGGCTCCTTGTGCTGCTTCTTCCTCTCACACTTGAGCTCTGCTGTACAGGGACTGATCCCGGGTCACACTCAGGTATTTACATGATGTTATTATGTATCAGTGGCATCGCTATGGGGGGTGCGGGGGGTGCGGACCTCACCCGGGTGACACCCAAGCCGTGACACTGCTGTCATTCTCTCTGTGGGAGGCAGGATAGAGGGCGGGGCTGCCCGAGGTAACAGCTGGTGATTGGTTGTTTGGATGCAGGGGGATCCTGGTAACCAATCATCAGCTTGCAGCTCCCCCCCTCTGTCCAGACCCAGCTTTGCTCCAATCCTCCGGACTGTCTATATAAGGTGAGACCGGAGGAGGGGCGAGGGGGGGAGAACTGAGGACAGTAAAGGGGCACTGAGGGGGGACCTAAGGACAGTAAAGGGGCACTGAGGGGGGGGCATAAGGAAAGTAAAGGGGCACTGAGGGGGGGACCTAAGGACAGTAAAGGTGCACTGAGGGGGGCCTAAGGACAGTAAAGGGGCACTGAGGGGAGCGTAAGGAAAGTAAAGGGGCACTGAGGGGGGGCGTAAGGAAAGTAAAGGGGCACTGAGGGGGGGACCTAAGGACAGTAAAGGGGCACTGAGGGGGGCCTAAGGACAGTAAAGGTGCACTGAGGGGGGGACCTAAGGACAGTAAAGAGGCACTGAGGGGGACCTAAGGACAGTAAAGGGGCACTGAGGGGGGCCTAAGGACAGTAAAGGTGCACTGAGGGGGGGACCTAAGGACAGTAAAGAGGCACTGAGGGGGGCATAAGGACAGTAAAGAGGCACTGAGGGGGGCATAAGGACAGTAAAGGGGCACTGAGGGGGGACCTAAGGACAGTAAAGGGGCACTGAGGGGGGCCTAAGGACAGTAAAGGTGCACTGAGGGGGGGACCTAAGGACAGTAAAGGGGCACTGAGGGGGGACCTAAGGACAGTAAAGAGGCACTGAGGGGGGCATAAGGACAGTAAAGGGGCACTGAGGGGGGCCTAAGGACAGTAAAGGGGCACTGAGGGGGGCCTAAGGACAATAAAGGGGCACTGAGGGGGGCCCAAGGACAGTAAAGGGGTGCTGAGGGGGAACCTAAGGACAGTAAAGGGGCACTGAGGGGGGACCTAAGGACAGTAAAGGGGCACTGAGGGGGGCCTAAGGACAGTAAAGGTGCACTGAGGGGGGCCTAAGGACAGTAAAGGGGCGCTGAGGGTGGACCTAAGGACAGTAAAGGGGCACTGAGGGGGGACCTAAGGACAGTAAAGGGGCACTGAGGGGGGCCTAAGGACAGTAAAGGGGCACTGAGGGGGGCCCAAGGACAGTAAAGGGGCACTGAGGGGGGACCTAAGGACAGTAAAGGGGCACTGAGGGGGGCCTAAGGACAGTAAAGAGGCACTGAGGGGGGGCGTAAGGAAAGTAAAGGGGCACTGAGGGGGGGCGTAAGGAAAGTAAAGGGGCACTGAAGGGGGGACCTAAGGACAGTAAAGGGGCACTGATGGGGGGCCTGAGGACAGTAAAGGGGCACTGAGGGAGGGGCTGAGGACAGTAAAGGGGCACTGATGGGGGGACCTAAGGACAGTAATGGGGCACTGAGGGGGGACCTAAGGACAGTAAAGGGGCACTGATGGGGGGACCTAAGGACAGTAATGGGGCACTGATGGGGGGACCTAAGGACAGTAATGGGGCACTGATGGGGGGACCTAAGGACAGTAATGGGGCACTGATGGGGGGACCTAAGGACAGTAATGGGGCTCTGGGGGTGGGATTAGATCCATTATAATGGTTCAGGGAGTGGCCTGCACCACATTATCCAGCAGATCGATCTGTAATCGGCCTGGCGCCTCCCAGGGTGAAGTAGAAGCTGGTTCAGGGTCCTCTCCAGCCTGGGGGGGGTCTGCCACAGTCTTTGAAACTTTGATATCCCTCCCCTCCCCCTAACATTTCTAGCTGTGGCCATCTTGAGTAAGGGCAGATGATTTATGTAGCATTTACTTCCTGGAATCCATCTGCCCTTAGCTCCAGCATGCAGACAGGAGGGTGTGGCTTAGCTGAGAAAGCTCCTCCTCCCATGAAGACTCCTGGGATGAATGACATCATTTAGACCTAGGCCAGAAAGCAGGAAGAAGTAACGGAAGAAATGTAAATAGATAGAAGACCAGTGGATTGAATCTCCTTCTCTGTACTAATGAAGGTGAGATAACGATACACAGAGCTCCTGGTGATCGGGGAGTAAAAGTTCCTCTGACCTTTGACCCCATCCCTAGTTTTGACCAAAGAACTGACCATGAAAGGAAAGCTATCCAGCAAAGGCGTCAAAGAAACACATTTTCCTACCAACAAACAATGAACCCCCCAGGCCATGTCCCGCCCACATCCAGACGATCGTCCGATGGCTTCCGAGACCTTCAGAAAACGAGCGGCCGGGAAATTCACTTCCCTGCAAATCACGGCCTGGAATGTCTATTGTGAGCCGTTCATGGAGCCGATGCCGCGTATCTCCAGAAATAATACCCGGGACACCAGAAGACTGCAGGGAACGTCTTCATTCACACAGAGATCCAGCAAAGGACGCCATTCAGACAAAACGCGCCTTGTATAAATATCTCCCGCAGCGCTGTCCTGCTCACCTAAACACGCCATATTACCGAATGATTTCAAACATGTGCCACCTCGCAGCACAGCAGATACATTTGAATTTCATGGGCCGCTCCTGCAGATTGATTATGCTGCAAGGCCGAGTAGAAGGAAGACTCTCAGCCAATTCATATATCTGTCTCTTTACATAAAATACGCTCGTCTGCCACCGGGCGTTTGTATACACGATCCCGCGCTCATAAACATTTACAACGGTGGCTGCGGTGCCTCGGAGTCTGGAGTTTGACAAAGCAAAACGCATAATTCTTTTATAGTAGAGGACATTGGTGTTGTACTGACGCATTTCACTGCCAATAAATTCATTGTGATCATCCAATGGAGTGGGGGCATTAAGGGGTGCTATTAGTACCAATATCCAATGGTATTCAGTGTTAGAGGTGTTCATGTATTTAATTTCGGGGGGTTAAAGAGTCTACTTATGAAGAAGCTAAGAGGTGATATAGACTTGCCACTTCTTGTTGAGTTTTAATGGACTTCCAATGAGTTCTGATTTTCCAATGGACTCCTAATGAGTTCTGATTTTCCGATGGACTCCTAATGAGTTCTGATTGTCCGATAGACTTCCAATGAGTTCTGATTGTCCGATGGACTCCTAATGAGTTCTGATTTTCCGATAGACTTCCAATGAGTTCTGATTGTCCGATGGACTCCTAATGAGTTCTGATTTTCCGAAGGACTTGCTTAAAGCATTAAATAAGGAATGGGGGAACTTTTAAGAAAACCCTGGAGACCCTTTTTGTAAATGGCCTCAACTGTGTAGTAGAGGGTTTGTCACTTTTCAAATATTTTATTCAAACAAATGCCAGATATGAAAATGTTCTTTGATTGAAATTGTTTAATACCTCTTTATATTCTCAGAAACGGTTCTGATAGAAGCCACTACTAAGCATAGAAGGTGTTGGCTCGGCACCAAGCATCAGACTTAGATGGTCCATTTTATGACAACCCATCTCACATCTACACATCTCTGTCCTCTTAGTTTTTTGCTAAACGTAATTGTAGATTTTACATGGTGGCCTGAAATATATTATGGATGGTAAAGGTTCCAGCGAAGGATCATTATACTAATAGGCACCTTCACATTGGGTGAACAAGAGTGTGTGTGGATTTTATGGAGGGAAGTGGGAGGAACTGAGCTCATCTCCGGGAAGACAACAGTGATTAACTATGATGACCAATCACATTGATGTTACGACTCTTAGGCCAAGCTTGGTTGGGAAGGGCTACATTTCTCCAATCTAGCTGAAAACATTCACATCATGCAAACCTTCCATTTTGGCTACAGGCAGGATAATGAGAGTCTCATGACTGCACTTATGTGAAAAGCTGAACATTGCTCATCCCTCCAGACAAAGCCACCCCCTCCACCCCATCTCCAATGGACAGTCTGTGGTTGGGGGATGTGGAGTTCCTAGAATGGATAGGACAGAATGGACAAAAAAATAGTTGGAGAATGATGGTGCCTGGAGAAGAAATCCTGTATGGACACCGTGGGTCGAAATGTTATCCAATCAATTTTATTGGTGAAGTATATTATCGAATTGTATACATTGTACTAAAGTGACTGAAGAATATTTCTGAAGTGACGCAGAGGACAACCGGTTTAGCCATGGTGTGACCTTGTGGTCTTGTTAGGAGATATAGATAGACCTTTGGATGCCTCGAAAGTAACAAAATGACCTAACTTTATCTGAAAGGCTAATAATAAATATCTTTGTTGGTAAAATGTATGATTTGTGTTATTGTGATGGAGCCAATCACTGTTCCACATGGCTGAAAATTGGATCCTTAAATTATTCTTTCTTAATGCTAAACAGGCTATATTTGAGGCCAGATACAGTGACATTTTTTTCTTGATCGACCAGAACTCAAAAAAAGATTTCTGACGATAAGGAGATGACATTTTCCTGTACAAACATCTTGATAATGAGCTCAGGAAGCCACAGAGAATCAGCGTTAAAATAAGATATTGTAGATGTGGCTGAAAGGGAGGTTTGGAAGTGCTGATATCTCATTTTATTTCACACCAACACTTTTCCTTGTTAAATTGTATGACAGGACTGCCCCATGCTGTACCCACAATCATTTTCTGTTCTTCAAGTGCCGAAAATTGTCTGTGAGAATCACAATGACCTGTGGATGAAATATTCTCTAAGATTCCTACTAGTAAAATGCAGTTATATCCGTCACGGCTATCGCTCTAAGCATGATGGATATCCCAGAATTCTGATCCCACCATTGGCTGTGATTAGAATACAATTCTATAATATTCTGTCCAGACACAGAATACTAAACCCAAACATGTCCACCACTGGTCACCATCATCATACAATTCTATTACACTCTATACATAGAACACTACACCCCCCAACATGTCCACCACTGGTCACCATCATCATACAATTCTATTACACTCTATACATAGAACACTACACCCCCCAACATGTCCACCACTGGTCATCATCATCATACAATTCTATTATACTCTATATACAGAACACTACACCCCCCAACATGTCCACCACTGGTCACCATCATCATACAATTCTATTACACTCTATACATAGAACACTACACCTACCAACATGTCTACCACTGGTCACCATCATCATACAATTCTATTATACTCTATACATAGAACACTACACCTCCCAACATGTCCACCACTGGTCACCATCATCATACAATTCTATTACACTCTATACATAGAACACTACACCTCCCAACATGTCCACCACTGGTCATCATCATCATACAATTCTATTATACTCTATATACAGAACACTACACCCCCCAACATGTCCCACCACTGGTCATCATCATCATACAATTCTATTATACTCTATATACAGAACACTACACCCCCCAACATGTCCACCACTGGTCACCATCATCATACAATTCTATTACACTCTATACATAGAACACTACACCCTCCAACATGTCCACCACTGGTCACCATCATCATACAGTTCTACTACACTCTATTCATAGAACACTACACCCTCCAACATGTCCACCACTGGTCACCATCATCATACAATTCTATTACACTCTATACATAGAACACTACACACCCCAACATGTCCACCACTGGTCACCATCATCATACAATTCTATTACACTCTATACATAGAACACTACACCTCCCAACATGTCCACCACTGGTCACCATCATCATACAATTCTATTACACTCTATACATAGAACACTACATCCCCCAACATGTCCACCACTGGTCACCATCATCATACAATTCTATTACACTCTATACATAGAACACTACACCTCCCAACATGTCCTCCACTGGTCACCATCATCATACAATTCTATTACACTCTATACATAGAACACTACACCCCCCAACATGTCCACCACTGGTCACCATCATCATACAATTCTATTACACTCTATACATAGAACACTACACCTCCCAACATGTCCTCCACTGGTCACCATCATCATACAATTCTATTACACTCTATACATAGAACACTACACCCCCCAACATGTCCACCACTGGTCACCATCATCATACAATTCTATTACACTCTATACATAGAACACTACACCCCCCAACATGTCCACCACTGGACACCATCATCATACAATTCTATTACACTCTATACATAGAACACTACACCCCCCAACATGTCCACCACTGGTCACCATCATCATACAATTCTATTACACTCTATACATAGAACACTACACCCCCCAACATGTCCACCACTGGTCACCATCATCATACAATTCTATTACACTCTATACATAGAACACTACACCCCCCAACATGTCCACCACTGGACACCATCATCATACAATTCTATTACACTCTATACATAGAACACTACACCTCCCAACATGTCCACCACTGGTCACCATCATCATACAATTCTATTACACTCTATACATAGAACACTACACCCCCCAACATGTCCTCCACTGGTCACCATCATCATACAATTCTATTACACTCTATACATAGAACACTACACCCCCCAACATGTCCACCACTGGTCACCATCATCATACAATTCTATTACACTCTATACATAGAACACTACACACCCCAACATGTCCACCACTGATCACCATCATCATACAATTCTATTACACTCTATACATAGAACACTACACCCCCCAACATGTCCACCACTGGTCACCATCATCATACAATTCTATTACACTCTATACATAGAACACTACACCCCCCAACATGTCCACCACTGGTCACCATCATCATACAATTGTATTACACTCTATACATAGAACACTACACACCCCAACATGTCCACCACTGGTCACCATCATCATACAATTCTATTACACTCTATACATAGAACACTACACCCCCAACATGTCCACCACTGGACACCATCATCATACAATTCTATTACACTCTATACATAGAACACTACACCCCCAACATGTCCACCACTGGTCACCATCATCATACAATTTTATTATACTCTATACACAGAACACTACACCTCCCAACATGTCCACCACTGGTCACCATCATCATACAATTCTATTATACTCTATACATAGAACACTACACCCCCCAACATGTCCCACCACTGGTCACCATCATCATACAATTCTATTACACTCTATACATAGAACACTACACCCCCCAACATGTCCACCACTGGACACCATCATCATACAATTCTATTACACTCTATACATAGAACACTACACCCCCCAACATGTCCACCACTGATCACCATCATCATACAATTCTATTACACTCTATACATAGAACACTACACCCCCCAACATGTCCACCACTGGTCACCATCATCATACAATTCTATTACACTCTATACATAGAACACTACACCCCCCAACATGTCCACCACTGGTCACCATCATCATACAATTCTATTATACTCTATACACAGAACACTACACCCCCCAACATGTCCACCACTGGTCACCATCATCATACAATTCTATTACACTCTATACATAGAACACTACACCCCCCAAGATGTCCTCCACTGGTCACCATCATCATACAATTCTATTACACTCTATACATAGAACACTACACCCCCCAACATGTCCACCACTGGTCACCATCATAATACAATTCTATTACACTCTATACATAGAACACTACACCCCCCAACATGTCCACCACTGGACACCATCATCATACAATTCTATTACACTCTATACATAGAACACTACACCCCCCAACATGTCCACCACTGGTCACCATCATCATACAATTCTGCTACACTCTATACATAGAACACTACACCCCCCAACATGTCCCACCACTGGTCACCATCATCATACAATTCTATTACACTCTATACATAGAACACTACACCCCCCAACATGTCCACCACTGGTCACCATCATCATACAATTCTATTACACTCTATACATAGAACACTACACCCCCCAACATGTCCACCACTGGTCACCATCATCATACAATTCTATTACACTCTATACATAGAACACTACACCCCCCAACATGTCCACCACTGGTCACCATCATCATACAATTCTATTACACTCTATACATAAAACACTACAACCCCCAACATGTCCACCACTGGACACCATCATCATACAATTCTATTACACTCTATACATAGAACACTACACCCCCCAACATGTCCACCACTGGTCACCATCATCATACAATTCTATTATACTCTATACATAGAACACTACACCCCCCAACATGTCCACCACTGGTCACCATCATCATACAATTCTATTACACTCTATACATAGAACACTACACCCCCCAACATGTCCACCACTGGTCACCATCATCATACAATTCTATTACACTCTATACATAGAACACTACACACCCCAACATGTCCACCACTGGTCACCATCATCATACAATTCTATTACACTCTATACATAGAACACTACACCACCAACATGACCCACCACTGGTCACCATCATCATACAATTCTATTACACTCTATACATAGAACACTACACCCCCCAACATGTCCACCACTGGTCACCATCATAATACAATTCTATTACACTCTATACATAGAACACTACACACCCCAACATGTCAGAACACTACACCCCCCAACATGTCCACCACTGGTCACCATCATCATACAATTCTATTACACTCTATACATAGAACACTACACACCCCAACATGTCCACCACTGATCACCATCATCATACAATTCTATTACACTCTATACATAGAACACTACACCCCCCAACATGTCCACCACTGGTCACCATCATCATACAATTCTATTACACTCTATACATAGAACACTACACCCCCCAACATGTCCTCCACTGGACACCATCATCATACAATTCTATTACACTCTATACATAGAACACTACACCCCCCAACATGTCCACCACTGGACACCATCATCATACAATTCTATTACACTCTATACATAGAACACTACACCCCCCAACATGTCCACCACTGGTCACCATCATAATACAATTCTATTACACTCTATACATAGAACACTACACCTCCCAACATGTCCACCACTGGTCACCATCATCATACAATTCTATTACACTCTATACATAGAACACTACACCCCCCAACATGACCACCACTGGTCACCATCATCATACAATTCTATTACACTCTATACATAGAACACTACACCTCCCAACATGTCCACCACTGGTCACCATCATCATACAATTTTATTACACTCTATACACAGAACACTACACCTCCCAACATGTCCACCACTGGACACCATCATCATACAATTCTATTATACTCTATACATAGAACACTACACCCCCCAACATGTCCTCCACTGGTCACCATCATCATACAATTCTATTACACTCTATACATAGAACACTACACCTCCCAACATGTCCACCACTGGACACCATCATCATACAATTCTATTATACTCTATACATAGAACACTACACCCCCCAACATGTCCTCCACTGGTCACCATCATCATACAATTCTATTACACTATATACATAGAACACTACACCCCCCAACATGTCCACCACTGGTCACCATCATCATACAATTCTATTATACTCTATACATAGAACACTACACCCCCCAACATGTCCTCCACTGGTCACCATCATCATACAATTCTATTACACTCTATACATAGAACACTACACCCCCCAACATGTACACCACTGATCACCATCATCATACAATTCTATTACACTCTATACATAGAACACTACACCCCCCAACATGTCCACCACTGGTCACCATCATCATACAATTCTATTACACTCTATACATAGAACACTACACCCCCCAACATGTCCACCACTGGTCACCATCATCATACAATTCTATTACACTCTATACATAGAACACTACACCTCCCAACATGTCCACCACTGGTCACCATCATCATACAATTCTATTACACTCTATACATAGAACACTACACCTCCCAACATGTCCTCCACTGGTCACCATCATCATACAATTCTATTATATTCTATACATAGAACACTACACCCCCCAACATGTCCACCACTGGTCACCATCATCATACAATTCTATTACACTCTATACATAGAACACTACACCCCCCAACATGTCCACCACTGGTCACCATCATCATACAATTCTATTACACTCTATACATAGAACACTACACCCCCCAACATGTCCACCACTGGTCACCATCATAATACAATTCTATTACACTCTATACACAGAACACTACACCCCCCAACATGTCCTCCACTGGTCACCATCATCATACAATTCTATTACACTCTATACATAGAACACTACACCCCCCAACATGTCCACCACTGGTCACCATCATCATACAATTCTATTACACTCTATACATAGAACACTACACCCCCCAACATGTCCACCACTGGTCACCATCATCATACAATTCTATTATACTCTATACACAGAACACTACACCTCCCAACATGTCCACCACTGGTCACCATCATCATACAATTCTATTATACTCTATACATAGAACACTACACCCCCCAACATGTCCACCACTGGTCACCATCATCATACAATTCTATTACACTCTATACATAGAACACTACACCCCCCAACATGTCCTCCACTGGTCACCATCATCATACAATTCTATTACACTCTATACATAGAACACTACACCCCCCAACATGTCCACCACTGGTCACCATCATCATACAATTCTATTACATTCTATACATAGAACACTACACCCCCCAACATGTCCACCACTGGTCACCATCATCATACAATTCTATTACACTCTATACATAGAACACTACACCCCCCAACATGTCCACCACTGGTCACCATCATCATACAATTCTATTACACTCTATACATAGAACACTACACCCCCCAACATGTCCACCACTGGTCACCATCATCATACAATTCTATTACACTCTATACATAGAACACTACACCCCCCAACATGTCCACCACTGGTCACCATCATCATACAATTCTATTACACTCTATACATAGAACACTACACACCCCAACATGTCCACCACTGGTCACCATCATCATACAATTCTATTACACTCTATACATAGAACACTACACCCCCCAACATGTCCTCCACTGGTCACCATCATCATACAATTCTATTACACTCTATACATAGAACACTACACCCCCCAACATGTCCTCCACTGGTCACCATCATCATACAATTCTATTACACTCTATACATAGAACACTACACCCCCCAACATGTCCACCACTGGTCACCATCATCATACAATTCTATTACACTCTATACATAGAACACTACACCTCCCAACATGTCCACCACTGGTCACCATCATCATACAATTCTATTACACTCTATACATAGAACACTACACCCCCCAACATGTCCACCACTGGTCACCATCATAATACAATTCTATTACACTCTATACATAGAACACTACACACCCCAACATGTCAGAACACTACACCCCCCAACATGTCCACCACTGGTCACCATCATCATACAATTCTATTACACTCTATACATAGAACACTACACCCCTCAACATGTCCACCACTGGTCACCATCATCATACAATTCTATTACACTCTATACATAGAACACTACACCCCCCAACATGTCCACCACTGGTCACCATCATCATACAATTCTATTACACTCTATACATAGAACACTACACCCCCCAACATGTCCTCCACTGGACACCATCATCATACAATTCTATTACACTCTATACATAGAACACTACACCCCCCAACATGTCCACCACTGGTCACCATCATCATACAATTCTATTACACTCTATACATAGAACACTACACCCCCCAACATGTCCACCACTGGACACCATCATCATACAATTCTATTACACTCTATACATAGAACACTACACCCCCCAACATGTCCACCACTGGTCACCATCATCATACAATTCTATTACACTCTATTCATAGAACACTACACCTCCCAACATGTCCACCACTGGTCACCATCATCATACAATTCTATTACACTCTATACATAGAACACTACACCTCCCAACATGTCTACCACTGGTCACCATCATCATACAATTCTATTACACTCTATACATAGAACACTACACCCCCAACATGTCCACCACTGGACACCATCATCATACAATTCTATTACACTCTATACATAGAACACTACACCCCCCAACATGTCCACCACTGGTCACCATCATCATACAATTCTATTACACTCTATACATAGAACACTACACCCCCCAACATGTCCACCACTGGACACCATCATCATACAATTCTATTACACTCTATACATAGAACACTACACCCCCCAACATGTCCACCACTGGTCACCATCATAATACAATTCTATTACACTCTATACATAGAACACTACACACCCCAACATGTCAGAACACTACACCCCCCAACATGTCCACCACTGGTCACCATCATCATACAATTCTATTACACTCTATACATAGAACACTACACCCCCCAACATGTCCACCACTGGTCACCATCATAATACAATTCTATTACACTCTATACATAGAACACTACACACCCCAACATGTCAGAACACTACACCCCCCAACATGTCCACCACTGGTCACCATCATCATACAATTCTATTACACTCTATACATAGAACACTACACCCCTCAACATGTCCACCACTGGTCACCATCATCATACAATTCTATTACACTCTATACATAGAACACTACACCCCCCAACATGTCCACCACTGGTCACCATCATCATACAATTCTATTACACTCTATACATAGAACACTACACACCCCAACATGTCCACCACTGATCACCATCATCATACAATTCTATTACACTCTATACATAGAACACTACACCCCCCAACATGTCCACCACTGGTCACCATCATCATACAATTCTATTACACTCTATACATAGAACACTACACCCCCCAACATGTCCTCCACTGGACACCATCATCATACAATTCTATTACACTCTATACATAGAACACTACACCCCCCAACATGTCCACCACTGGACACCATCATCATACAATTCTATTACACTCTATACATAGAACACTACACCCCCCAACATGTCCACCACTGGTCACCATCATAATACAATTCTATTACACTCTATACATAGAACACTACACCTCCCAACATGTCCACCACTGGTCACCATCATCATACAATTCTATTACACTCTATACATAGAACACTACACCCCCCAACATGACCACCACTGGTCACCATCATCATACAATTCTATTACACTCTATACATAGAACACTACACCCCCCAACATGACCACCACTGGTCACCATCATCATACAATTCTATTACACTCTATACATAGAACACTACACCTCCCAACATGTCCACCACTGGTCACCATCATCATACAATTTTATTACACTCTATACACAGAACACTACACCTCCCAACATGTCCACCACTGGACACCATCATCATACAATTCTATTATACTCTATACATAGAACACTACACCCCCCAACATGTCCTCCACTGGTCACCATCATCATACAATTCTATTACACTCTATACATAGAACACTACACCTCCCAACATGTCCACCACTGGACACCATCATCATACAATTCTATTATACTCTATACATAGAACACTACACCCCCCAACATGTCCTCCACTGGTCACCATCATCATACAATTCTATTACACTCTATACATAGAACACTACACCCCCCAACATGTCCACCACTGGTCACCATCATCATACAATTCTATTACACTCTATACATAGAACACTACACCCCCCAACATGTCCTCCACTGGTCACCATCATCATACAATTCTATTACACTCTATACATAGAACACTACACCCCCCAACATGTACACCACTGATCACCATCATCATACAATTCTATTACACTCTATACATAGAACACTACACCTCCCAACATGTCCACCACTGGTCACCATCATCATACAATTCTATTACACTCTATACATAGAACACTACACCCCCCAACATGTCCACCACTGGTCACCATCATCATACAATTCTATTACACTCTATACATAGAACACTACACCCCCCAACATGTCCACCACTGGTCACCATCATCATACAATTCTATTACACTCTATACATAGAACACTACACCCCCCAACATGTCCACCACTGGTCACCATCATAATACAATTCTATTACACTCTATACACAGAACACTACACCCCCCAACATGTCCTCCAGTGGTCACCATCATCATACAATTCTATTACACTCTATACATAGAACACTACACCCCCCAACATGTCCTCCACTGGTCACCATCATCATACAATTCTATTACACTCTATACATAGAACACTACACCCCCCATGTCCACCACTGGTCACCATCATCATACAATTCTATTATACTCTATACATAGAACACTACACCCCCCAACATGTCCACCACTGGTCACCATCATCATACAATTCTATTACACTCTATACATAGAACACTACACCCCCCAACATGTCCTCCACTGGTCACCATCATCATACAATTCTATTACACTCTATACATAGAACACTACACCCCCCAACATGTCCACCACTGGTCACCATCATCATACAATTCTATTACATTCTATACATAGAACACTACACCCCCCAACATGTCCACCACTGGTCACCATCATCATACAATTCTATTACACTCTATACATAGAATACTACACCCCCCAACATGTCCACCACTGGTCACCATCAACATACAATTCTATTACACTCTATACATAGAACACTACACCCCCCAACATGTCCACCACTGGACACCATCATCATACAATTCTATTACACTCTATACATAGAACACTACACCTCCCAACATGTCCACCACTGGTCACCATCATCATACAATTCTATTACACTCTATACACAGAACACTACACCCCCCAACATGTCCACCACTGGTCACCATCATCATACAATTCTATTACACTCTATACATAGAACACTACACCCCCCAACATGTCCACCACTGGTCACCATCATCATACAATTCTATTACACTCTATACATAGAACACTACACCCCCCAACATGTCCACCACTGGTCACCATCATCATACAATTCTATTATACTCTATACACAGAACACTACACCTCCCAACATGTCCACCACTGGTCACCATCATCATACAATTCTATTACATTCTATACATAGAACACTACACCCCCCAACATGTCCACCACTGGACACCATCATCATACAATTCTATTACACTCTATACATAGAACACTACACCCCCCAACATGTCCACCACTGGTCACCATCATCATACACTTCTATTACACTCTATACATAGAACACTACACCCCCCAACATGTCCACCACTGGACACCATCATCATACAATTCTATTACACTCTATACATAGAACACTACACCCCCCAACATGTCCACCACTGGTCACCATCATCATACAATTCTATTACACTCTATACATAGAACACTACACCCCCCAACATGTCCACCACTGGTCACCATCATCATACACTTCTATTACACTCTATACATAGAACACTACACCCCCCAACATGTCCACCACTGGACACCATCATCATACAATTCTATTACACTCTATACATAGAACACTACACCCCCCAACATGTCCACCACTGGTCACCATCATCATACAATTCTATTACACTCTATACATAGAACACTACACCCCCCAACATGTCCACCACTGGACACCATCATCATACAATTCTATTACACTCTATACATAGAACACTACACCTCCCAACATGTCCACCACTGGACACCATCATCATACAATTCTATTACCAATAATTGTATTTATTCTTCTGCTTGGACCTCTATTAAGGGGAATTTGTTGCATTTTCCTGCTTCTGACAACACCGATTTGCTTCAAGCATTCCGGATGTGTCCCATTAGTCAGTTTAAATGAAACATTTTCGTATTTGAGAACATAAAAACGTAATTTGGGGACAACAAACATGTCGGCACCACCAATGGCGTATTATAGAAGGTGGCGATGCGCGGTCATTTCTTATGAGGATTCGGCGTTCTATACATCTCTGTGAGAACTGTCAGATTACGTCTAATTGTTTGTAGCTGTCGGGTTCACTCTAATTACCACTAAATAATGCGTCGTTTATCCGCCACTATCCTTTGATGTGCATTTTTCTGAAGGAATGACAATTAGGCGAGCGGCGGGGGTCCATCCCGATGATTGGATGTAACGTGCTACTTGTGGAATGCTCTGTGCAGGAATTGTTCCTCCCGGAAAGGATACAATGTTTCCTGAATGATGTCATTAGAGGGACATCTTCATTATTGTTTTTATCTGTCAGTTTACTTTTTTGATACTTTGTTTCCTTCCTCCCGTTGTTTTATCTGTGAAGACCAGTTAATGAATCGATTAGCTCAATGTCGGGGGGTTTGTGTTATCGGAGAAGACGTAGGTTTGGTATTGGCTCTATTCTTCTTCAGCCTCCATATTTAGGGGAATGTGGCGGTTTCTATGTAAGGTGGCCCCCCTAATGACCCACTGATACCCCCCTAGATAGGGCTCCCCTGCCACTCCTCCCTCCATCATAGCTGGCACCGGGACAAGGGGGGGGGGGCAGAAGGGGCGGCTGCCCCGGGCACTGTGGTATCATGTGAGGTGGGATGGGACCATGAGGAGTTTGGGGTGGAAGGGATTTGTGTTGGGAGGGGGAATTTGGGCGGCAGCAGGCGGTAAAAATTGTTCTAGGAGGTTACATTTGGGAGGGAGGGGGATGTTAGAAGTGGAGATTTGGGGGATCTGTTTTGGCAGGGGGATGGGGGAAGAGTATTTGTGCTAGAAGGGGGGACTGATGGGGTGGTTTGTACTAGACAAGGTTATATGGTAGGAGGGGGAATTGTGCTAGGTGGGGATTTCTTTTGGGGGGGATTTGTGTTAATAGGGATGATTGGGGTGGGGATTTGTTCTAGGAGGGGGGATTTGAAATGGGGGAGAGGATGTGTTCTAGAAGGTTAAATTTGGGGGGGTGCTAGAAGTGTAGATCAGGGGGGGGGATCTGTGTTGGGAGGGGGATGGGAGAAGATTATTTGTGCTAGGAGGGGGGGACTGGGGGGTTTTGTACAAGAAGATGTCATATGGTAGGTGGGGGAATTGTGCCAGGCGGGGAATTATTTTTTTTTTGCCAAAAGGGATGATGGGGGGGGGGGGGGGGGATTTGTGCTAGGAGGGGAAATGTGTGGATTGGGGGGAAATTTGTTTTGGGGGGGGGAGAGGATGTGTTCTTGGGGGGGGGGTGATTTGTGCTGTGTGGATTTGGGGGATGGGGGCTTTCATTTGGACATACAGTACATATACAGTGAGTAGCTTTGCACCAGCTGTGATTGCTTTCTG
This sequence comes from Lithobates clamitans, assembly GCA_037952925.1. Lineage (NCBI taxonomy): Eukaryota > Metazoa > Chordata > Amphibia > Anura > Ranidae > Lithobates > Lithobates clamitans. The sequence goes on from JBBGZY010003312.1 coordinate 47,582, forward strand.
TGCTGCAATACACCACATTTGCCAAAAATAGAGCTATATGAAGCATTTGCTAACGCATGCATGGGTATAATTAGAACTACAGCCCTCCAATCAGCAGGGGGCAGAAGCTTTGCCTATTGCAAAACAATAGGTCTGACTCCGCAGGGTGTGTGTGGGAACCTCTGCAGCGAGACCACTGCTTCCACACAGAGAGAAAAGCCCTTCCTTTGCAGCATGCAAGGTTTTGGGGGTGCACATAGACCCTGGGGTACCCCGACAGATGCCAGGACTGAATATGTACTACAACTGATGTTCCCTTTCCCGTGACTGGTGTACATGATGATGATGATGGGGATTTTTTCACGATGTGACTTCTAATTACATCTCCGTAACGCATTTCACCCCCATAAACGGCTCCAATTTTGCTCTCGGGACTAAATGTTCAATTCCCTCAGATGCTCCTCTGCCTGCCAACCTTGGATTGGCTGCCACATGCCGTCCCCCGGGGGGTTCTTCTCTCTCGTTCCTCCAGAGTCATCCTCACCGCTTCCCTCTGCACACATCATCCCCATTTTGCTCAAACCGCCTCCTGGCACGGAAATTTTCGGAGCTCCGGTGAAAGCAGTAATTAATGCGCCTGTGCCCGTCACGTAGACGCCAGGAGAGCCCGCTGCAAGTTATTAATCGCTGCCACAGAAGTACAGTCATTGTTTTCAGTTTGTGCGGAATGAATTACACCGCAGCCAGGAAGATTACTTCCACCCATATTACCCAAATGTGTCGCAGCTGCCGGCCAACGCCTGACGCAGGAAGTGATAGAGCGCCGGGCATCGATTGGGCATATATCTTAGTCTATATCGCCGCATCGCATTCTTATCCCTGGGACAAATGAAACGAATACATCTTGGCCGGGTATCAATCATAATCACTTCTCTTCTGTGTTCCTGAGGAGGGAAAGTAAAACATTATTCTATCCGCTACGGATCAAACTCAACTAAAATGTAATAATGCTTTGCGGTAAATTTTGGGGATAAATTCTTCTGTCTGGAAATCTTCTTCACTTTGCCCACGCCTGCCTGCAGAAAAATGACCCGCAACTGTTGCAATTCTTTTTTTGGGTGTTTTTGTTTGCTAAAACAGACCTATCACTTTCCTTATGAGAGCACAACCAGTCAGGTGTCCATACGTTGTCCTAGGTATCCACACCTACCTTCTTTATGGTCAAGACTATCTTAGGTGTCCACCTACACTTTCTCTATGGACAAAATTATCACAGGTGACCACATGTACCTTCTATATGGACAAGATTGTCCCAGGTGTCCACATGTACCTTCTATATGGACAAGATTGTCCCAGGTGTCCACATGTACCTTCTATATGGACAAGATTGTCCCAGGTGTCCACATATACCTTCTATATGGACAAGATTGTCCCAGGTGTCCACATGTACCTTCTATATGGACAAGATTGTCCCAGGTTCCACATGTACCTTCTATATGGACAAGATTGTCCCAGGTGTCCACATGTACCTTCTATATGGACAAGATTGTCCCAGGTGTCCACATGTACCTTCTATATGGACAAGATTGTCCCAGGTGTCCACATGTACCTTCTATATGAACAAGATTGTCCCAGGTGTCCACATGTACCTTCTATATGGACAAGATTGTCCCAGGTGTCCACATGTACCTTCTATATGGACAAGATTGTCCCAGGGGTCCACATGTACCTTCTATATGGACAAAATTGTCCCAGGTGTTCACATGTACCTTCTATATGGACAAAATTGTTCCAGGTATACATATGTAACTTCTATATGGACAAGATTGTCCCAGGTGTCCATGTGTACCATCTCTAGGGACAAGTATCCACACATACCTTCTTTATGTTCAAGATGATTGTCCCATGTGTCCACACATATTGTTTTTATGGTCAAGCTATTCCCAAGTGTCCATGTGTACCATCTTTTTGGTCATGCTTGTCCCAGGTGTCCATGTGTATCTTCTGTATAGTCTGGTCAGGATTGTCTCAGTTGCTCACTTGCACCTCCCTATTGGTGAAGATTGTCCCTCAAGCTTCTGAACTGGGAAATAATGCCATTCAGCTCTAAATTTGGAGCTTCTCACCTCCCCCCCCCCCCCCCCCCCATTGCATTGTGCCATGCCTTTCAAACCAACAGAGCGTCAAACGCAGGAAGGACATTGAGAGGTCAGACTTTGGAACTGGAAGTCAATGTAAACATTTGGGGCTCCCTGCTTTCCAGGCCACTCAGGAGCAATAATAGTGGTAAATCTGAGCACCTCTTTTGGATCAGTAGCTTCCAGCACCAGGATTTTGGTGTTATTCTGTAGCAGAGCTGTAACATTTTGAAGGTAGGTAAGTATCAGTACAGGAGGAAGGTCTCCATGCTGTGAGTGTTGGCAAGGATGTAGAGGATCATTCTCTAGGCCCCTTGTGTATGAAGCAAGTGTCACCTCGTCCTACCCTAAAGACCTCAATAAGTACGGTATATTTTAACCCCAGAATGGTTTTTAAACGTCAATAGTTTGATCTTTGTGGTGTGCAAACCATGAGATCTGTCCCTTTTCTAGAATTGCACAGCCTGTCTATAACAACCATTCAGCGCCTTTACCAGTTATTATTATTATTTATATAGTGCCAGCAGTTTGCTCAGCGCTTTACAATATAAAGGGAGATGGTGCAGTTACAAGAGGGTTAGGAGGGCCCTGGGAGCTTGCAATCTAACAGTTCCTAAGGCAATGCATTGTAGAATTAGCGGGAAGGCAGAATTGTTACTCACCCTCCCAAATGTCCTTCAAAGTCTCATATTAAAGTGATTTATGGGCTCATAAGAGCAAGTTTATAGAATGCAAGGTTGAATACTGAGCTTTCCTTTAATAATTGGTTTAGTATCTGACACTTTAGCGATATATTGGCAGTGAAATCGATGGATTTCTTGTTTGGACTTATAAAGTGTGTCAGTTAATCTTGTCGCTGCAGCAAAGCCCTATGGAGGGCGCTGGGAGGGACTGACGAGGACGTGTGCTACTTCTGTGCATGCCGGAGCTCCGCTCTGACCCAGTGCCAGGGCGACAGATGTTGTGTAGCACTTCAGTCATTTAACATCTGGGTCTTGTGATTGTCTTCTTAAGAGAGGGAATAGCAGAGTTCTCAGGCAGAGGAGAGGGGAGGTGGGGGGAGGGGGAGCCAAGCCCAGACCATCTCTCTCAGTCCACTTGTCACAACCATGGCAGGTAGTGGTCACTAGGTCTTGGTGATGGGCTGGATTACCAGGTCCTAATGTAACCCAACACCATTTCTGACCCATGGCAGGTAGTGGTCACTAGGTCTTGGTGGTGGGCTGGATTACCAGGTCCTAATGTAGCCCAACACCATTTCTGACCCATGGCAGGTAGTGGTCACTAGGTCTTGGTGGTGGGCTGGCTTGCCAGGTCCTAATGTAGCCCAACACCTTTTAGACCCATGGCAGGTAGTGGTCACTAGGTCTTGGTGGTGGGCTGGCTTGCCAGGTCCTAATGTAGCCCAACATCATTTCTGACCCATCCAATGGCAGCCAAAACCACTTACAGAAAGAAGAAGATGAAAGAATAAAGAGACACAAGTACCAATTATAATCAGATATGGAGTCACTTATTCTAGGACCTACCTCAGCCGGTAATGCGGTGTAGTCAAAATTATTAATAAGAAACAGATCCTAAGGATGAAACCAAGTGGTAGGCCTGGTTCTCCTCTAGGGTCAAGGTGGACAACCACATTACCAAGGACTACGAGGCTCTTCTGAGTGACAAGTGGTCAGAGAAATCAACATGTGACACTGAATTGTACTACTAACACAGGCAGAGTCTCTGGAGGGGAGCGCCGTCCTCCAACACAAGCCGTACACAGTCCAAAGCCTGTCCTCTTCATGTCCCCCAAGTGACCCTGTGAGTGTAAACCATGGCGCCCACCTATGCCTTTTCCTAGCACAGGGCGGACACCTCCCGCTGTACAGAGCCCACTTTTATCTTTCCTCCCCGGCTCTCACACCAAGGCCCCAGTTGGGTTCAGTTGCAGAAAACGTGAACTTTACTCCAAACTAGACATGTGCAATTCGTTTTGTTCCGAATTGTTTTTTTAACGAATTTCAACAAATTCATTAATTCGGAAATACCTGAATTACCGAAAACTCGTTTAACAAATTTTTCCGAATATTCATAACTTTGAATATTCGAAAATTCCTCAATTCGGAAATTCAAAAATTCAGAGATTCGGAAATCTGAAAAACGGAGAATTTGAAAATCTGAAATAATAACTAATAATGACTTAACTATTGGTAACAATAAAATTATAGGTATTGGAATTTCCTTTAAATTTTGGCTGTTAGTAAACGGAACGAATACGGATTTATCCGAATGTCGCATCTAAACGAATGGAATGGAACAAATGAATAATAATAAATAACAATAATAATAATAAAAACTTGTTAAAAACCACTGTGCTATCCACTACACCACTGTGCCGCCCACTACACCACTGTGCTACCCACTACACCACTGTGCCACCCACTACACCACTGTGCTGCCCAATACACCACTGTGCCACCCACTACACCACTGTGCCGCCCACTACACCACTGTGCTACCCACTACACCACTGTGCCGCCCACTACACCACTGTGCTACCCACTACACCACTGTGCCGCCCACTACACCACTGTGCTACCCACTACACCACTGTGCTGCCCACTACACCACTGTGCTACCCACTACACCACTGTGCTGCCCACTACACCACTGTGCCGCCCACTACACCACTGAGCTATCCACTACACCACTGTGCTACCCACTACACCACTGTGCTGCCCACTACACCACTGAGCTATCCACTGCACCACTGTGCCACCCACTACACCACTGTGCCGCCCACTACACCACTGTGCCGCCCATTACACCACTGTGCCACCCCGTATCATTTTGATGATATTTGGTCTCAAGAAAGCTGGGAACCTTATCCACCATGTGGGCTTCTGGGTGGAGGACTGATGGATTGGCCAACAGACGGGTCTTAGCTGCACCTAGAGGGGAACCGGACAACGCAGACCTGGACTGGGGTGGCATCAGGGTGTGGAGTGTATTCTGTTATATAGTCAGTTAGGCTGAAGTGTGACACAAGTCCATTGGGTTCAACCAAAAGGCAAAAATAAATGAATTAAAAACCTACCTCCTTGGAACCCCTAAACCCGAAACTGATCCAGAGAAAGACCCTTATAGATTGAAGCGTGGTCCAGTGATCCTTACTGATCCCCAAAGTTATTCAGATTTTCTCCCGATTAAAGATTCACAGTACTTATAAATAGTAACAGCCGGGTCTGTTGTGCGCATTTAGAAATACATCCATTCTTTTTTCTAAATCATCTAGTTGCCTACAAATAGCTCATCTACTCCACATTATCCCAGAAATGAGGAATATTCTCTGCGCTGATTCCGAGGAGCGGCCGGTAACAATAACATAAGTAAAAAAATGGGTATATGCAGCGCTAGATATATGATGTTAATAAAGGTCCACAAATGCTGGAAGAAAAGTCCATTTCCTTTTCAGAACCACCCAGGGTGTAAAGCAGACAATTTGAGGTGAATAAAGATCCTCCACCGAACATCGACACCCCGGGCCTCTTACCACAAGCAGTGGACCACTAGATTATAGATGGTCAAACAGGCATAGCATATCCACAAGATGGCCACGTCTCCACCGAAGTACCAGTCACCTGGATCTTGTACAAGTCTTACGTGTAGTAGATCCTCAGGTTCATACATTAAATGAGAGAAAATGACTCCTCATGGTGGAGTATATCAAGCCAAGAAGTATTTATTCCAATAGGAATTCCAAAGTACTGACATTTTGCATGTTAAATCAAGCTTGTCATAAGGTAAAAACAATCAAATGTTTCCAACCAACAAGATGGTTGCGGTCAGCACATGTATCGTCGTGACGTCAGATCCCAGGCTCCCCCCTACGTGTTTCGTCCAATGAGGAAGGTCATCAGGGGCCCGACGACGTTCCTCATTGGATGGAACGTATTTGGAGGCGAGACCTCTTGTTATATGTAATAACCTGGAAGCAGACTTCAATGAAAAATTGAAGAACCCCTTTTTTTCCCCCTTCCCAAAAAAATAAAAATAAAAACATACCCCGGCCTGGCTAGGATGCTTTCAGGAGGTGTGGGTGATGTCACCACCAGAAGCACATTTTGGTGGGAACCCACCTGGGCTAGAATGATTACCCCTCCCCCCAACCCCATATAATGTATACCACACTTCACAGGGTGACAACACTTTTGTTGTGTCTGGTGAATTCAGTGCAGTGTTGTCACCTTGTGCATCGGCATTCTGATTTAGGCTGGGGGAGGGGGAGCAAGGATCAGTAGATAATGCTGTACATATTAATCTCCTTAGTGCCATACACATTAGATTTAAACTGTTTTCCCTGAATTTGTGGTGGTGATGGAGGTATAATATATATATTGTACTTTTTCCTCGTCCTCCTATCACAATCACAGCTCCAGTTTTCTGCACTACAAATCATTCAAATCGATCCAAAAGCCGGAACAGACAATCCGCCTTCTGCACACAGATGTGGCGGCCCCTGGGAGCTCTGTGATAGGGGCCCGGCAGCCGCTCCTGGCTACTTCATCTCATTAGGATGCACAGCGCCGGCCTGACAGTTTATTTATCATATTTACAATGCAAATCCACATTATATTTAGACTCGTAATGTGCAGCTGCAGAGCGAATGACAGCTACTCCACCAAAATACAATCGCCCCGGGCGACGGAAAATGACATTCCACAAGTACCGACACTCGGCGGGAGGATGGGCTGCAGCCGGGAGACCCCAAATATACCGCTCCGTGCTTCTAATAAATATATGTGGGGTCCCTATGTCATTATATATCATACACGGGGCCCCAATGTCATTATATATCATACACGGGGCCCCAATGTGATTATATATCATACACGGGGCCCCTATGTCATTATATATCATACACGGGGCCCCAATGTGATTATATATCATACACGGGGCCCCAATGTGATTATATATCATACACGGGGCCCCAATGTGATTATATATCATACACGGGGCCCCAATGTGATTATATATCATACACGGGGCCCCAATGTGATTATATATCATACACGGAGCCCCAATGTCATTATATATCATACACGGGGCCCCAATGTCATTATATATCATACACGGGGCCCCAATGTGATTATATATCATACACGGGGCCCCAATGTGATTATATATCATACACGGGGCCCCAATGTGATTACATATCATACAGGGGGCCCCAATGTGATTATATATCATACACAGAGCCCCAATGTGATTATATATCATACACGGGGCCCCAATGTGATTATATATCATACACGGGGCCCCAATGTGATTACATATCATACACGGGGCCCCAATGTGATTACATATCATACACGGGGCCCCAATGTGATTACATATCATACACGGGGCCCCAATGTGATTACATATCATACACGGGGCCCCAATGTGATTATATATCATACACGGGGCCCCAATGTGATTACATATCATACACGGGGCCCCAATGTGATTACATATCATACACGGGGCCCCAATGTGATTACATATCATACACGGGGCCCCAATGTGATTACATATCATACACGGGGCCCCAATGTGATTATATATCATACACGGGGCCCCAATGTGATTATATATCATACACGGGGCCCCAATGTGATTATATATCATACACGGGGCCCCAATGTGATTATATATCATACACGGGGCCCCTATGTGATTACATATCATACACGGGCCCCAATGTGATTATATATCATACACGGGGCCCCAATGTGATTATATATCATACACGGGGCCCCTATGTCATTATATATCATACACGGGGCCCCAATGTCATTATATATCATACACGGGGCCCCAATGTCATTATATATCATACACGGGGCCCCAATGTCATTATATATCATACACGGGGCCCCAATGTGATTATATATCATACACGGGGCCCCTATGTCATTATATATCATACACGGGGCCCCAATGTGATTATATATCATACACAGGGCCCCAATGTGATTACATATCATACACGGGGCCCCAATGTGATTACATATCATACACGGGGCCCCAATGTGATTATATATCATACACAGGGCCCCAATGTGATTACATATCATACACGGGGCCCCAATGTGATTACATATCATACACGGGGCCCCAATGTGATTATATATCATACACGGGGCCCCAATGTGATTATATATCATACACGGGGCCCCAATGTGATTATATATCATACACGGGGCCCCTATGAGATTACATATCATACACGGGCCCCAATGTGATTATATATCATACACGGGGCCCCAATGTGATTATATATCATACACGGGGCCCCAATGTGATTATATATCATACACGGGGCCCCAATGTCATTATATATCATACACGGGGCCCCAATGTGATTATATATCATACACGGGGCCCCAATGTGATTATATATCATACACGGGGCCCCAATGTGATTATATATCATACACGGGGCCCCTATGTGATTACATATCATACACGGGCCCCAATGTGATTATATATCATACACGGGGCCCCAATGTGATTATATATCATACACGGGGCCCCAATGTGATTACATATCATACACGGGGCCCCAATGTCATTATATATCATACACGGGGCCCCAATGTCATTATATATCATACACGGGGCCCCAATGTGATTATATATCATACACGGGGCCCCAATGTGATTATATCATACACGGGGCCCCAATGTGATTATATTGTATATCATACATTATACATTAATGAGATACAATGTATATCTTCCTCCTTGTAGAGGAGTATCCCTCACATACACTATATAATACATACACTATATAATACATACACTATATAATACACACCATATAATACACACACTATATAATACACACACTATATAATACACACTATATAATACATACACTATATAATACATACACTATATAATACACACACTATATAATACACACACTATATAATACACACACTATATAATACACACAGTATATAATACATACACTATATAATACACACACTATATAATACACACACTATATAATACATACACTATATAATACACACACTATATAATACACACAGTATATAATACACACACTATATAATACACACTATATAATACACACACTATATAATACACACACTATATAATACACACTATATAATACACACACTATATAATACACACACTATATAATACACACTATATAATACACACACTATATAATACACACACTATATAATACATACACTATATAATACACACTATATAATACACACACTATATAATACACACACTATATAATACACACTATATAATACACACACTATATAATACACACACTATATAATACATACACTATATAATACACACACTATATAATACACACAGTATATAATACATACACTATATAATACATACACTATATAATACACACACTATATAATACACACTATATAATACACACACTATATAATACACACTATATAATACACACACTATATAATACACACACTATATAATACACACACTATATAATACATACACTATATAATACACACACCATATAATACACACACTATATAATACACACACTATATAATACACACCATATAATACACACACTATATAATACACACACTATATAATACATACACTATATAATACATACACTATATAATACATACACTATATAATACACACACTATATAATACACACACTATATAATACACACACTATATAATACATACACTATATAATACATACACTATATAATACACACACTATATAATACACACACTATATAATACACACTATATAATACACACACTATATAATACACACACTATATAATACACACTATATAATACACACACTATATAATACACACACTATATAATACATACACTATATAATACACACACTATATAATACACACACTATATAATACATACACTATATAATACACACACTATATAATACACACAGTATATAATACACACACTATATAATACACACTATATAATACACACACTATATAATACACACACTATATAATACACACACTATATAATACACACTATATAATACATACACTATATAATACACACTATATAATACACACACTATATAATACACACACTATATAATACACACTATATAATACACACACTATATAATACACACACTATATAATACATACACTATATAATACATACACTATATAATACACATACTATATAATACATACACTATATAATACACACACTATATAATACACACACTATATAATACACACTATATAATACACACACTATATAATACACACACTATATAATACATACACTATATAATACACACTATATAATACACACACTATATAATACACACACTATATAATACACACTATATAATACATACACTATATAATACACACTATATAATACACACACTATATAATACACACACTATATAATACACACTATATAATACACACACTATATAATACACACACTATATAATACATACACTATATAATACATACACTATATAATACACATACTATATAATACATACACTATATAATACACACACTATATAATACACACACTATATAATACATACACTATATAATACACACACTATATAATACACACACTATATAATACATACACTATATAATACACACACTATATAATACATACACTATATAATACACACACTATATAATACACACACTATATAATACATACACTATATAATACATACACTATATAATACACACACTATATAATACACACACTATATAATACATACACTATATAATACATACACTATATAATACACACACTATATAATACACACACTATATAATACATACACTATATAATACATACACTATATAATACACACACTATATAATACACACTATATAATACACACACTATATAATACACACACTATATAATACACACACTATATAATACATACACTATATAATACACACACTATATAATACACACACTATATAATACACACACTATATAATACACACTATATAATACACACACTATATAATACACACACTATATAATACACACTATATAATACACACACTATATAATACACACTATATCATACATACACTATATAATACACACTATATAATACACACTATATAATACACACACTATATAATACACACACTATATAATACATACACTATATAATACATACACTATATAATACACACACTATATAATACACACACTATATAATACATACACTATATAATACACACACTATATAATACACACAGTATATAATACATACACTATATAATACATACACTATATAATACATACACTATATAATACATACATTATATAATACATACACTATATAATACACACACTATATAATACTCACAGTATATAATACACACACTATATAATACACACACTATATAATACATACACTATATAATACACACTATATAATACACACACTATATAATACACACACTATATAATACACACTATATAATACACACACTATATAATACACACACTATATAATACATACACTATATAATACACACACCATATAATACACACACTATATAATACATACACTATATAATACATACACTATATAATACACACACTATATAATACACACACTATATAATACACACACTATATAATACATACACTATATAATACACACACTATATAATACACACAGTATATAATACATACACTATATAATACATACACTATATAATACACACACTATATAATACACACTATATAATACACACACTATATAATACACACACTATATAATACACACTATATAATACACACACTATATAATACACACTATATAATACATACACTATATAATACACACAGTATATAATACACACACTATATAATACACACACTATATAATACACACACTATATAATACACACTATATAATACATACATTATATAATACACACACTATATAATACACACTATAAAATACATACATTATATAATACACACTATATAATACACACACTATATAATACATACACTATATAATACACACACTATATAATACACACACTATATAATACACACACTATATAATACACACACTATATAATACACACACTATATAATACATACACTATATAATACACACACTATATAATACACACTATATAATACACACACTATATAATACACACTATATAATACACACACTATATAATACACACTATATAATACATACACTATATAATACACACTATATAATACACACACTATATAATACACACTATATAATACATACACTATATAATACATACACTATATAATACACACACTATATAATACACACACTATATAATACATACACTATATAATACACACACTATATAATACATACACTATATAATACACACACTATATAATACACACACTATATAATACACACACTATATAATACACGCACTATATAATACATACACTATATAATACACACACTATATAATACACACACTATATAATACACACACTATATAATACACACTATATAATACACACAGTATATAATACACACACTATATAATACACACACTATATAATACATACTATATAATACACACACTATATAATACACACAGTATATAATACACACACTATATAATACATACACTATATAATACACACACTATATAATACACACACTATATAATACACACACTATATAATACACACAGTATATAATACACACACTATATAATACACACACTATATAATACACACAGTATATAATACACACACTATATAATACACACACTATATAATACATACACTACATAATACACACACTATATAATACATACACTATATAATACATACACTATATAATACACACACTATATAATACACACACTATATAATACACACACTATATAATACACACACTATATAATACTCACAGTATATAATACACACACTATATAATACACACACTATATAATACACACACTATATAATACACACAGTATATAATACACACACTATATAATACACACACTATATAATACACACACTATATAATACACACAGTATATAATACACACACTATATAATACACACACTATATAATACACACACTATATAATACACACAGTATATAATACATACACTATATAATACACACACTATATAATACACACAGTATATAATACACACACTATATAATACATACACTATATAATACACACAGTATATAATACACACACTATATAATACATACACTATATAATACACACTATATAATACACACACTATATAATACATACTATATAATACACACACTATATAATACACACTATATAATACACACTATATAATACACACACTATATAATACACACTATATAATACATACTTATCCTTCACATCAATCATACATTACAATATAGTTTTTCTATGGCAGTAAATTAAAAAATTCGTAAATTTGAAAACCTGAAAACCCAAAAATTTGAAAATCTGAAATAATAAACTAATAATAACTAACTATTAAATTATAGGTATTGGAATTTCCTTTCAAATTTGGCTGTTAGTGAAAGTAACAAATACGAATTTATCCGAAGTTACGAATTATCCAAAATAATGAATGCCGCATCTAAACAAATGGAACGGACCAAATTAATAATAATAAATAATAATAAAAACTTTCTATTATTATTATTATTATATATTATTAATTCATTCCATTTCTTTAGATGCGGCATTCATTATTTTGGATAATTCGTAACTTCGGATAAATTCGTATTTGTTACTTTCACTAACAGCCAAATTTGAAAAGGAAATTCCAATACCTATCATTTAATAGTTATTATTAGTTAGTTATTCTTTCAAATTTTCGGGTTTTCTTTCTTATTTTCGAATTTTCGATTTACGAATAGCGATCATAGAATGACCTGAAAAACAAACAAATGAAAGGAAAAGGAATGAATTTTTCAGCAGTGCACATGTCTTCTGTAAAATACATTAGATCTGGAGAGCAGTAAGGGTCCTGCTGTATAATAAAGCTTATATTTAGTGAATAGTGATGTCACTCAGGTAAAATCTTCTTACATCGCGGCAGCTGGTTAAGTGACTGCTGTAAAATATTCTCCTATGAGACCCTTTTATTGGACAGCCAGATGACCCAAATAAAATATAACCTCCATTTCCAGAACAATGGGCCCCCTTCAGGCTGTAATTTTTGGAACTTCTCTAAGAGCCCCATTGAGGCGGGAAAATCCTCAAATTACACAAAAGCTAGTGCCAATGCAGTTGTATGACATCCCCATTGTATGACATCACCGTTGTATGACATCACCATTCTATGACATTACCGTTGTATGACATCACCATTGTATGACATCACCGTTGTATGACATCACCGTTGTATGACATCACCATTCTATGACATTACCGTTGTATGACATCACCATTGTATGACATCACCGTTGTATGACATCACCATTGTATGACATCACAGTTGTATGACATCACCATTGTATGACATCACCGTTGTATGACATCACCATTGTATGACATCACAGTTGTATGACATCACCATTGTATGACATCACCGTTGTATGACATCACCGTTGTATGACATCACCATTCTATGGCATTACTGTTGTATGACATCACCATTGTATGACATCACCATTGTATGACATCACAGTTGTATGACATCACAGTTGTATGACATCACCATTGTATGACATCACCGTTGTATGACATCACCGTTGTATGACATCACCGTTGTATGACATCACCATTCTATGACATTACCGTTGTATGACATCACCATTGTATGACATCACCATTGTATGACATCCCTGTTGTATGACATCACAGTTGTATGACATCACCATTCTATGACATCACCATTGTATGACATCACAGTTGTATGACATCACCGTTGTATGACATCACAGTTGTATGACATCACAGTTGTATGACATCACAGTTGTATGACATCACCATTGTATGACATCACAGTTGTATGACATCACAGTTGTATGATATCACCATTGTATGACATCACAGTTGTATGATATCACCATTGTATGACATCACAGTTGTATGACATCACAGTTGTATGATATCACCATTGTATGACATCATAGTTGTATGATATCACCATTGTATGACATCACAGTTGTATGATATCACCATTGTATGACATCACAGTTGTATGATATCACCATTGTATGACATCACAGTTGTATGACATCACAGTTGTATGATATCACCATTGTATGACATCACTGTTGTATGACATCACAGTTGTATGATATCACCATTGTATGACATCACAGTTGTATGACATCATAGTTGTATGACATCACAGTTGTATGATATCACCATTGTATGACATCACAGTTGTATGATATCACCATTGTATGACATCACAGTTGTATGATATCACCATTGTATGACATCATAGTTGTATGACATCACCATTGTATGACATCACCATTGTATGACATCACAGTTGTATGATATCACCATTGTATGACATCACAGTTGTATGACAGCACAGTTGTATGACATCACCATTGTATGACATCACAGTTGTATGACATCACCATTGTATGACATCACAGTTGTATGACATCACTGTTGTATGACATCACAGTTGTATGACATCACCATTGTATGACATCACCATTGTATGACATCACAGTTGTATGACATCACCATTGTATGACATCACAGTTGTATGACATCACCATTGTATGACATCACCAATGTATGACATCACAGTTGTATGACATCACCATTGTATGACATCACCATTGTATGACATCACCATTGTATGACATCACAGTTACATGACATCATAGGTATTCAGGGTGGTTGATCCCATGAAGGATTTTGGAGGGGTGTAGAGGAGACAAGCCTTCCCCAGGGTTTTCCATACAATAGAAGGTATAGAAGCCGATAGACGCCATTCATACTTCTGTACTGGAGGGAAATTCTTCCGACATTCATTTTTAGTGTGAAAATACTAATTTCTAATTTTATGCAGAATTTTCAGCAAAGTAAAATCTCTCGGTTTCCTCTTTGGGGGTGAATCGGGATTGTAGAACTTTCTAATACTCAGCAGCTCCCGGAGTCACATCATCATGGAAGACTTCACCTCCGACTGCGGCCCGAAATCCGCCATTCATCCTCCATTACCGGCCCTAAATCTTCCCGCACATCACAATGAATATTCCATCATCTCTGTGTCACTCATCATCATTCATCTTCCCGTAGGGAGCCAAGGAGAGAAGAGCGAGGTGTGAAGACCCAGAAATATGGAGACCTTTATCTCCCATTGATGAATCAGCCAAAAATTTCTACATACAAAATAATGAAAACATAAATAAAGCAAATTTATTGATTTTTTTTCAGGAACTCGGCGATACGCAAAAAGTTTCCCATAGTTTATAATTGTGGAATTGTTTGTTACATGGAGATTTATTCCTGAGTTTGAAGCGATCGCCCCCTGACAATCCCACATTTCCATCGTACTCCTTGTCAGGGATGCCAAATTCTATTTATTAATATTATTCAATACTTATTATTATACTAATATAAAATACTAATATATAAAATACACTAATACTAAGTATTTAATACTATTTAATAATTGTAATTTTAATTTGAATATTTGTAATTACAATATTATTATCATGTAAATTTTATATTTTATTGATATATTACAATCATTGTGGAATTGTTTCGATACATGGAGATTTAGGTTGAAGCGATCGTCCCCTGACAGTCCCGCGTTTCCATCGTACTCTTTGGTGTCAGGATTGGGGTGCTGAGGAGTCACTTTTACCAAATTCTAGTAAATTGAAGCTTTTCAGCATTTTCTTTCCGTTTTTGAAGCTTCTAATATGCAAATCAGCTCTAAAAACATTAAAAAACTTTGTTGCCATCCTCATCATTTGGAACTCATTGGAGAGCAGAAGGAACATTCACCTATTGGTGGGAATGACACGGCTCACCATCACATGTGGGTGTTACCTATGCAAATACATCCTGCCGAGGACCACCCACTCCTCCACACTGACACCCACCCATCAAGGATTTCCATATTTTCATAACTCCTCCCACTTCTTGCATTAGGACTGAGCAGGGCCAGGACAAGGGGTGGGCAGGAGGGTCGGCTGCCCTGGGCACTGCGGCATCATGTGAGGTGGTGGGGGGGCGCTGTGAGGAGATCAGAGGGGGATTTTTGTTGGGAGGGGGGATATGGGGGCGGCAGGGGTAACAAGTGGTCTAGAAGGGGGAAATTTAGATGTAAGTGTTGGTGAGTGAGTGGTGATTTAGGGGGATTTGTGGATTTGTGTTGGGAGGGGGATGGGAGAAGAGAATTTGTGGTAGGAGGGAGAAATGGGAGGGAGGTGGGAATGTGTGCTGGGAGGGGGAATGGGGTGGAAATTGGTGCTGGGAGGGGGGTTGGGAGGGAAATGGTGCTGGGAGGGGGGATAGAGGGATGTGTGCTGAGGGTGGGTTGGCAGGGAATTTGTGCTGGGATTGGGTGTGAATGTGTGCTGGGAGGGTGGTTGGGGTGGGAATGTGTGCTGGGAGGGGGGATGGGGGGATGTGTGCTGGGAGGGGGGTTGGGGTGGGAATGTGTGCTGGGAGGGGGGTTGGGGGGATGTGTGCTGGGAGGGGGGTTGGGGAGGGAATGTGTGCTGGGAGGGGGGTTGGGGGATGTGTGCTGGGAGGGGGGTTTGGGTGGAAATGTGTGCTGGGAGGGGGGTTGGGGGGAATGTGTGCTGGGAGGGGGAATGGGGGGATGTGTGCTGGGAGGGGGTTTGGGGGGAAATGTGTGCTGGGAGGGGGGATGGGGGGATGTGTGCTGGGAGGGGGGTTAGGAGGAAATGTGTGCTGGGAGGGGGGATGGGGGGATGTGTGCTGGGAGGGGGGTTGGGTTGGAACAGGGAAGGCAAACTCTAAGCATAGTAAAGTTTGGCTTTAAACCTTTCATGGTCAGTCCTGGTATAAGTTGGTCATATGACTCCGGTGGCCGCGGCTCGGCCCGGTTTGGTCCTACATGATATGAGGCTGAAAATATCTCCGGGCACCAAACTGTTAAGGAAAAGTCCGGGGGGGGCTGGCAGATCCCATTTATCATATTATCATAGTCAGCGGCCTGCCATGGTCTGGTGACCCCGGAATTCATAGAAATGATTACCCGGCCCCCCCTTATTCCACATTGTCACTGTTCCCCACAATTCGGGAACTGAGACCCTGGAATCCTTCCTGGCAGAACCTCCCTAATCTCCGGGCACTACAATGGTGGGAGGTAGGTGTGCGGTGTGGTATGTGCCGCGATTACCGGAACCATTCTCTTATTAATGAGGCTTCAAATGTAGAATGTTCCGGGTCCTCCTCCCCCCATAATAATAATGTCACACCTCAACCAACCCAAGACTGGAGAGGTGCCTCCCAATATACAGCTATGAGGACCCCTCACTCTCCTATAGATCTATATACAGCTATGAGGACCTCCTATAGATCTATATACAGCTATGAGGACCCCTCAGCCTCCCATAGATCTATATACAGCTATGAGGACCTCCTATAGATCTATATACAGCTATGAGGACCCCTCACCCTCCTATAGATCTATATACAGCTATGAGGACCCCTCACCCTCCTATAGATCTATATACAGCTATGAGGACCCCTCTCCCTCCTATAGATCTATATACAGCTATGAGGACCCCTCACCCTCCTATAGATCTATATACAGCTATGAGGACCCCTCTCCCTCCTATAGATCTATATACAGCTATGAGGACCCCTCACCCTCCTATAGATCTATTTACAGCTATGAGGACCTCCTATAGATCTATATACAGCTATGAGGACCTCCTATAGATCTATATACAGCTATGAGGACCCCTCAGCCTCCCATAGATCTATATGCAGCTATGAGGACCCCTCACCCCCTATAGATCTATATACAGCTATGAGGACCCCTCACCCTCCTATAGATCTATATACAGCTATGAGGACCCCTCACCCCCTATAGATCTATATACAGCTATGAGGACCCCTCACCCCCCTATAGATCTATATATAGCAATGAGGACCCCTCTCCCTCCTATAGATCTATATACAGCTATGAGGACCCCTCACCCTCCTATAGATCTATATACAGCTATGAGGACCTCCTATAGATCTATATACAGCTATGAGGACCCCTCACCCTCCTATAGATCTATATACAGCTATGAGGACCCCTCACCCCCTATAGATCTATATACAGCTATGAGGACCCCTCACCCCCCTATAGATCTATATATAGCAATGAGGACCCCTCTCACTCCTATAGATCTATATACAGCTATGAGGACCTCCTATAGATCTATATACAGCTATGAGGACCCCTCACCCCCTATAGATCTATATACAGCTATGAGGACCCCTCACCCCCTATAGATCTATATATAGCAATGAGGACCCCTCTCCCTCCTATAGATCTATATACAGCTATGAGGACCTCCTATAGATCTATATACAGCTATGAGGACCCCTCACCCCCTATAGATCTATATACAGCTATGAGGACCCCTCACCCTCCCATAGATCTATATACAGCTATGAGGACCCCTCACCCTCCTATAGATCTATATATAGCAATGAGGACCCCTCACCCTCCTATAGATCTATATACAGCTATGAGGACCCCTCACCCTCCTATAGATCTATATACAGCTATGAGGACCCCTCACCCTCCTATAGATCTATATACAGCTATGAGGACCCCTCACCCCCTATAGATCTATATACAGCTATGAGGACCCCTCACCCTCTTATAGATCTATATACAGCTATGAAGACCCCTCACCCTCCTATAGATCTATATACAGCTATGAGGACCTCCTATAGATCTATATACAGCTATGAGGACCCCTCACCCTCCTATAGATCTATATACAGCTATGAGGACCCCTCACCCTCCTATAGATCTATATACAGCTATGAGGACCCCTCACCCTCCTATAGATCTATATACAGCTATGAGGACCTCCTATAGATCTATATACAGCTATGAGGACCCCTCACCCCCTATAGATCTATATACAGCTATGAGGACCCCTCACCCTCCTATAGATCTATATACAGCTATGAGGACCTCCTATAGATCTATATACAGCTATGAGGACCCCTCGCCCTCCTATAGATCTATATACAGCTATTAGGACCCCTCACCATCCTATAGATCTATATACAGCTATGAGGACCCCTTACCCCCCCCCCCCATAGATCTATATACAGCTATGAGGACCCCTCACCCTCCTGTAGATCTATATACAGCTATGAGGACCCCTTACTCCCTATAGATCTATATACAACTATGAGGACCCCTCACCCTCCTATAGATCTATATACAGCTATGAGGACCCCTCACCCTCCTATAGATCTATATACAGCTATGAGGACCCCTCACCCCCTATAGATCTATATACAGCTATGAGGACCCCTCACCCTCTTATAGATCTATATACAGCTATGAGGACCCCTCACCCTCCTATAGATCTATATACAGCTATGAGGACCTCCTATAGATCTATATACAGCTATGAGGACCCCTCACCCTCCTATAGATCTATATACAGCTATGAGGACCCCTCACCCTCCTATAGATCTATATACAGCTATGAGGACCCCTCACCCTCCTATAGATCTATATACAGCTATGAGGACCTCCTATAGATCTATATACAACTATGAGGACCCCTCACCCTCCTATAGATCTATATACAGCTATGAGGACCCCTAACCCCCTATAGATCTATATACAGCTATGAGGACCCCCCACCCTCCTATAGATCTATATACAGCTATGAGGACCCCTCACCCTCCTATAGATCTATATACAGCTATTAGGACCCCTCACCATCCTATAGATCTATATACAGCTATGATGACCCCTTACCCCCCCCCCCATAGATCTATATACAGCTATGAGGACCCCTCACCTTCCTGTAGATCTATATACAGCTATGAGGAACCCTCACTCCCTATAGATCTATATACAACTATGAGGACCCCTCACCCTCCTATAGATCTATATACAGCTATGAGGACCTCCTATAGATCTATATACAGCTATGAGGACCCCTCACTCCCTATAGATCTATATACAGCTATTAGGACCCCTCACCATCCTATAGGTCTATATACAGCTATGAGGACCCCTCACCCTCCTATAGATCTATATACAGCTATGAGGACCCCTCACCCTCCTATAGATCTATATACAGCTATGAGGACCCCTCACCCTCCTATAGATCTATATACAGCTATGAGGACCCCTCACCCTTCTATAGATCTATATACAGCTGTGAGGACCTCCTATAGATCTATATACAGCTATGAGGACCCCTCACCCCCTATAGATCTATATACAGCTATGAGGACCCCTCACCCTCCTGTAGATCTATATACAGCTATGAGGACCTCCTATAGATCTATATACAGCTATGAGGACCCCTCACCCTCCTATAGATCTCTATACAGCTATGAGGACCTCCTATAGATCTATATACAGCTATGAGGACCCCTCACCCTCCTATAGATCTATATACAGCTATTAGGACCCCTCACCATTCTATAGATCTATATACAGCTATGAGGACTCGCCACCCTCCCATAGATCTATATACAGCTATGAGGACCATTCACCACCTATAGATCTATATACAGCTATGAGGACCCCTCACCCTTCTATAGATCTATATACAGCTATGAGGACCCCTCACCCTCCTATAGATCTATATACAGCTATTAGGACCCCTCACCATTCTATAGATCTATATACAGCTATGAGGACCTCCTATAGATCTATATACAGCTATGAGGACCCCTCACCCTCCTATAGATCTATATACAGCTATGAGGACCCCTCACCCCCTATAGATCTATATACAGCTATGAGGACCCCTCACCCTCCCATAGATCTATATACAGCTATGAGGACCCCTCACCCTCCTATAGATCTATATATAGCAATGAGGACCCCTCACCCTCCTATAGATCTATATACAGCTATGAGGACCCCTCACCCTCCTATAGATCTATATACAGCTATTAGGACCTCCTATAGATCTATATACAGCTATGAGGACCCCTCACCCTCCTATAGATCTATATACAGCTATGAGGACCCCTCACCCCCTATAGATCTATATACAGCTATGAGGACCCCTCACCCTCCCATAGATCTATATGCAGCTATGAGGACCCCTCACCCTCCTATAGATCTATATACAGCTATGAGGACCTCCTATAGATCTATATACAGCTATGAGGACCCCTCACCCTCCTATAGATCTATATACAGCTATGAGGACCCCTCACCCTCCTATAGATCTATATACAGCTATGAGGACCCCTCACCCTCCTATAGATCTATATACAGCTATGAGGACCTCCTATAGATCTATATACAGCTATGAGGACCCCTCACCCTCCTATAGATCTATATACAGCTATGAGGACCCCTCACCCTCCTATAGATCTATATACAGCTATGAGGACCCCTCACCCCCTATAGATCTATATACAGCTATGAGGACCCCCCACCCTCCTATAGATCTATATACAGCTATGAGGACCCCTCACCCTCCTATAGATCTATATACAGCTATGAGGACCTCCTATAGATCTATATACAGCTATGAGGACCCCTCACCATCCTATAGATCTATATACAGCTATGAGGACCCCTTACCCCCCCCATAGATCTATATACAGCTATGAGGACCCCTCACCCTCCTATAGATCTATATACAGCTATGAGGACCCCTCACTCCCTATAGATCTATATACAGCTATGAGGACCCCTCACCCTCCTATAGATCTATATACAGCTATGAGGACCTCCTATAGATCTATATACAGCTATGAGGACCCCTCACTCCCTATAGATCTATATACAGCTATTAGGACCCCTCACCATCCTATAGGTCTATATACAGCTATGAGGACCCCTCACCCTCCTATAGATCTATATACAGCTATGAGGACCCCTCACCCTCCTATAGATCTATATACAGCTATGAGGACCCCTCACCCTCCTATAGATCTATATACAGCTATGAGGACCCCTCACCCTCCTATAGATCTATATACAGCTATGAGGACCCCTCACCCTCCTATAGATCTATATACAGCTATGAGGACCCCTCACCCTTCTATAGATCTATATACAGCTATGAGGACCCCTCACCCCCTATAGATCTATATACAGCTATGAGGACCCCTCACCATCCTGTAGATCTATATACAGCTATGAGGACCTCCTATAGATCTATATACAGCTATGAGGACCCCTCACCCTCCTATAGATCTATATACAGCTATGAGGACCTCCTATAGATCTATATACAGCTATGAGGACCCCTCACCCTCCTATAGATCTATATACAGCTATGAGGACCTCCTATAGATCTATATACAGCTATGAGGACCCCTCACCCTCCTATAGATCTATATACAGCTATGAGGACCCCTCACCATTCTATAGATCTATATACAGCTATGAGGACCCCTAACCCTCCCATAGATCTATATACAGCTATGAGGACCCCTCACCCTCCTATAGATCTATATACAGCTATGAGGACCTCCTATAGATCTATATACAGCTATGAGGACCCCTCACCCTCCTATAGATCTATATACAGCTATGAGGACCCCTCACCCTCCTATAGATCTATATACAGCTATGAGGACCTCCTATAGATCTATATACAGCTATGAGGACCTCCTATAGATTTATATCTAATTTCTGTATCTAGAATTTCTTTTCTATAACTGATATTTATTGATTTGATGTAATTAAACTTGCAGATAATTTGACTTCTCCATGAAGAGTCGATTCCCCTCCATATATTATTATGCAGCTGCTGGGGGAGGGGTGAAGGGGAATACTATAGAGGGGCAGCTGAGTGACAGCTCTGGGTCTGCTGACATCACATCCAAGATGGCGGCACCCCGCGGCGACAGTCTTAGGGCGTTCGAAGAGTCAGGAAGACGTGGATCCAGAAAGAAATGGAAGTTCTGAACAAGGGGTCTTTGAGGAGATTTTATTGATAGTAAAAACTGGGACCCCAACGCGTTTCAGGGGCACCACACCCTTCATCAGTAATATTCACCAGTGAATGGCAGCAGATTGTTGGTGGCAATCAGTTGGGTTCAGGAGAAAGGAAATCGATGACCCGTTCTTCACATAGCCTTAGTGGAAAGTGAGGCTGCAGTTCATTGACACGTACCGGTCTTGTCCCTCCCCCGGCCTGTGATTGGACAGTGAAAGGAGCAGCAGAAGACTGATCATCAGGGGCGTCCCGTCCATTAAGGGCGCACAGGCGCCGCCCCCTCTGTCCATGCCACTCCCTATATGGTAATAGATAGATTCATGCATGGCCGGTGCCGCCGCCCCCTATTCATATGTTCGGCCTCTTTCAGGAGGCGGGGCACATGAATTCGACGGCAGGGGTGTTTTTTTGAAGCACCTGATTAGAGCCAGAGGCTTCAATACAGGGTGGGCTTGGGGTGCTGAGCATTGTGGACACCACCTAGATTTGTTAGAAAAGCATGACTCGTCTCTCTGCCAATCAGGAAGTGCGGATCTGATACTTGTTTCCTGATTGGCTGAAAGGTCAGGCGATCCTATTGGATGCCTAGGAGGAGGAGGAGGGGGATGCATGGTGGAAGCCACCATGATCCATACCACAGGAGGAGGAAGAAAGGTGCCGGACTAGCCGCCCGCCCGCTTCCTAGATGGGGTGAGTGGCAGTGAGACGGTTTACACTTTCATGTCCCGACTGTCCTCTGGGGGGGGGGTTGTCCCCTCCGCCGACGGACCAGGGGGGTGGCTGTTTGCCACCTCCCCAAACCCCAAAAGAAATACACCCAGCCGCCACTGCTGATCAGCTTATCTTTCTGACACTCTGCCCTCTCCTCCTATCAGCATGTTCCTTGTAAGCACATGAGCAATGCAGCTGACTGGCTAATTGTGCTGCTTCTTCTGCCAGCCTGAGCTCTGCTGTACAGTGAATTGGAAAAGGACGATTTCAAATGAAAATGAATGAATTTTATTGAGTATAAATATTATTCTGTGTCTTGTATATCTGCCTGGAGTTCAGATGTGAGGAGTCCCATCTCCTGACATCCAATCACCCGGCACCTTCTCTGCCTTCATTTATAGAATCCTTCACACCGGCCCAAGAACAAAACCAGAGCCTTGGCAGAAAGCTGGCGCGTTGCTGGGCGAGGGGGGCGGGCGCCAGCTTGTGACTTTTATTCCCATCCTCCCAGCCAGGCACGTCCCCTCCCCCCCCCCACCTTCTCCAGGCAGGTTATAAAATGTGCACTTCATAAAAAGGCGGAATAAAGAAATCATCGTCCCCTTATTTACTGGATCGTTTTCTGTAAATTATAGAGAGAGAATGTGGAATGTGCAGAACATTAAGAGCGGCCGCCGGGAGACGCACACCATCCAAATGTCACTTAATGGACGGCGTGACGTCAGCCGCCTCACCGCGGGGGGCGGATGCATTATGGGGGCTTCCTGCTGCATGCCAGGATCTCCATTAAAGGGAATCAGCTCCTCACTAAGAGAATAATCAACATGAATTAACACTTTCTTCACATTCACCATTAACTAATGGAGATGTAAATCCCATCGCCAACATTTCCGAGACGCTTTGACACGGAAACGCCATTTCATTCCTCCGCCGCTCGCAGGAAACAAATCTCTATGGTGGAGGACTTCCTGTTATAAGGTGACAACGCCCCGTCCCTGCCTCCCAATTATGTTCCTGCGTTGTCCCCCCTTCACAGGGGCTTCCACATTACACAGACATGTCAGCACACGTCACACGGACATGTCAGCACACGTAACACGGACATGTCAGCACACGTTACACAGACATGTCAGCACACGTTACACAGACATGTCAGCACACGTTACACAGACATGTCAGCACACATTACACGGACATGTCAGCACACGTTACACAGACATGTCAGCACACATCACACAGACATGTCAGCACACGTAACACGGACATGTCAGCACACGTTACACAGACATGTCAGCACACATTACACGGACATGTCAGCACACGTTACACAGACATGTCAGCACACATCACACAGACATGTCAGCACACGTAACACGGACATGTCAGCACACGTTACACAGACATGTCAGCACACATTACACGGACATGTCAGCACACGTTACACAGACATGTCAGCACACATTACACGGACATGTCAGCACACGTTACACAGACAAGTCAGCACACGTAACACAGACATGTCAGCACACGTTACACAGACATGTCAGCACACATTACACGGACAGGTCAGCACACGTTACACAGACATGTCAGCACACGTTACACAGACATGTCAGCACACGTTACACAGACATGTCAGCACACGTTACACAGACATGTCAGCACACGTCACACGGACATGTCAGCACACGTAACACGGACATGTCAGCACACGTTACACAGACATGTCAGCACACATTACACGGACATGTCAGCACACGTTACACAGACATGTCAGCACACATTACACGGACATGTCAGCACACGTTACACAGACAAGTCAGCACACGTAACACAGACATGTCAGCACACGTTACACAGACATGTCAGCACACATTACACGGACAGGTCAGCACACGTTACACAGACATGTCAGCACACGTTACACAGACATGTCAGCACACGTTACACAGACATGTCAGCACACGTTACACAGACATGTCAGCACACGTCACACGGACATGTCAGCACACGTTACACAGACATGTCAGCACACGTTATACAGACATGTCAGCACACGTTATACAGACATGTCAGCACACGTTACACAGACATGTCAGCACACGTTACACGGACATGTCAGCACACGTTATACAGACATGTCAGCACACGTTATACAGACATGTCAGCACACGTTACACAGACATGTCAGCACACGTTACACGGACATGTCAGCACACGTTATACAGACATGTCAGCACACGTTATACGGACATGTCAGCACACGTTACACAGACATGTCAGCACACGTTACACAGACATGTCAGCACACATCACACAGACATGTCAGCACACGTAACACGGACATGTCAGCACACGTTACACAGACATGTCAGCACACATTACACGGACATGTCAGCACACGTTACACAGACATGTCAGCACACATCACACAGACATGTCAGCACACGTAACACGGACATGTCAGCACACGTTACACAGACATGTCAGCACACATTACACGGACATGTCAGCACACGTTACACAGACATGTCAGCACACATTACACGGACATGTCAGCACACGTTACACAGACAAGTCAGCACACGTAACACAGACATGTCAGCACACGTTACACAGACATGTCAGCACACATTACACGGACAGGTCAGCACACGTTACACAGACATGTCAGCACACGTTACACAGACATGTCAGCACACGTTACACAGACATGTCAGCACACGTTACACAGACATGTCAGCACACGTCACACGGACATGTCAGCACACGTAACACGGACATGTCAGCACACGTTACACAGACATGTCAGCACACATTACACGGACATGTCAGCACACGTTACACAGACATGTCAGCACACATTACACGGACATGTCAGCACACGTTACACAGACAAGTCAGCACACGTAACACAGACATGTCAGCACACGTTACACAGACATGTCAGCACACATTACACGGACAGGTCAGCACACGTTACACAGACATGTCAGCACACGTTACACAGACATGTCAGCACACGTTACACAGACATGTCAGCACACGTTACACAGACATGTCAGCACACGTCACACGGACATGTCAGCACACGTTACACAGACATGTCAGCACACGTTATACAGACATGTCAGCACACGTTATACAGACATGTCAGCACACGTTACACAGACATGTCAGCACACGTTACACGGACATGTCAGCACACGTTATACAGACATGTCAGCACACGTTATACAGACATGTCAGCACACGTTACACAGACATGTCAGCACACGTTACACGGACATGTCAGCACACGTTATACAGACATGTCAGCACACGTTATACGGACATGTCAGCACACGTTACACAGACATGTCAGCACACGTTACACAGACATGTCAGCACACGTTACACGGACATGTCAGCACACGTTACACGGACATGTCAGCACACGTTACACAGACATGTCAGCACACATTACACAGACATGTCAGCACACGTAACACGGACATGTCAGCACACATTACACAGACATGTCAGCACACGTTACACAGACATGTCAGCACACATCACACAGACATGTCAGCACACGTTACACAGACATGTCAGCACACATTACACAGACATGTCAGCACACGTTACACAGACATGTCAGCACACGTTATACAGACATGTCAGCACACGTTACACAGACAAGTCAGCACACGTTATACAGACATGTCAGCACACGTTATACAGACATGTCAGCACACGTTACACAGACATGTCAGCACACGCTACACAGACATGTCAGCACACGTTACACGGACATGTCAGCACACCTTATACAGACATGTCAGCACACGTTACACAGACAAGTCAGCACACGTTACACAGACATGTCAGCACACGCTACACAGACATGTCAGCACACGTTACACGGACATGTCAGCACACGTTACACAGACATGTCAGCACACGTTACACAGACATGTCAGCACACGTTACACGGACATGTCAGCACACGTTACACAGACATGTCAGCACACGTTACACAGACATGTCAGCACACGTTACACAGACATGTCAGCACACGTTACACGGACATGTCAGCACACGTTACACAGACATGTCAGCACACGTTACACAGACATGTCAGCACACATTACACAGACATATCAGCACACGTTACACAGACATGTCAGCACACGTTATACAGACATGTCAGCACACGTTACACAGACATGTCAGCACACATTACACAGACATGTCAGCACACGTTACACAAACATGTCAGCACACATTACACAGACATGTCAGCACACGTTACACAGACATGTCAGCACACATTACACAGACATATCAGCACACGTTACACAGACATGTCAGCACACGTTATACAGACATGTCAGCACACGTTATACAGACATGTCAGCACACGTTACACAGACATGTCAGCACACATTACACAGACATGTCAGCACACGTTACACAGACATGTCAGCACACATTACACGGACATGTCAGCACACGTTACACAGACATGTCAGCACACGTTACACGGACATGTCAGCACATGTTATACAGACATGTCAGCACACGTTATACGGACATGTCAGCACACGTTATACGGACATGTCAGCACACGTTACACAGACATGTCAGCACACGTTACACAGACATGTCAGCACACGTTACACAGACATGTCAGCACACGTTACACGGACATGTCAGCACACGTTACACGGACATGTCAGCACACGTTACACAGACATGTCAGCACACATTACACAGACATGTCAGCACACGTTACACAGACATGTCAGCACACATCACACAGACATGTCAGCACACGTTACACAGACATGTCAGCACACATTACACAGACATGTCAGCACACGTTACACAGACATGTCAGCACACGTTATACAGACATGTCAGCACACGTTACACAGACAAGTCAGCACACGTTATACAGACATGTCAGCACACGTTATACAGACATGTCAGCACACGTTACACAGACATGTCAGCACACGCTACACAGACATGTCAGCACACGTTACACGGACATGTCAGCACACGTTATACAGACATGTCAGCACACGTTACACAGACAAGTCAGCACACGTTATACGGACATGTCAGCACACGTTACACAGACATGTCAGCACACGTTACACGGACATGTCAGCACACGTTACACAGACATGTCAGCACACGTTACACGGACATGTCAGCACACGTTACACAGACATGTCAGCACACGTTACACAGACATGTCAGCACACGTTACACAGACATGTCAGCACACGTTACACGGACATGTCAGCACACGTTACACAGACATGTCAGCACACGTTACACAGACATGTCAGCACACATTACACAGACATATCAGCACACGTTACACAGACATGTCAGCACACGTTATACAGACATGTCAGCACACGTTACACAGACATGTCAGCACACATTACACAGACATGTCAGCACACGTTACACAGACATGTCAGCACACGTTACACAGACATGTCAGCACACATTACACAGACATATCAGCACACGTTACACAGACATGTCAGCACACGTTATACAGACATGTCAGCACACGTTATACAGACATGTCAGCACACGTTACACAGACATGTCAGCACACATTACACAGACATGTCAGCACACGTTACACAGACATGTCAGCACACATTACACGGACATGTCAGCACACGTTACACAGACATGTCAGCACACGTTACACGGACATGTCAGCACACGTTACACAGACATGTCAGCACACATTACACGGACATGTCAGCACACGTTACACAGACATGTCAGCACACGTTACACGGACATGTCAGCACACGTTACACAGACATGTCAGCACATGTTATACAGACATGTCAGCACACATTACACAGACATGTCAGCACACATTACACAGACATATCAGCACACATTACACAGACATGTCAGCACACATTACACAGACATGTCAGCACACATTACACAGACATATCAGCACACATTACACAGACATGTCAGCACACGTTATACAGACATGTCAGCACACATTACACAGACATGTCAGCACACGTTATACAGACATGTCAGCACACGTTACACAGACATGTCAGCACACGTTATACAGACATGTCAGCACACGTTACGCAGATGCGGAGGCTTTACTCATTGGAGGAGATTTACTAAAACTGGAGAGTGCAGAATCTGGAGCAGCTGTACACGGCAGCCAATCAGCTTCCAGGTTTTATTGTCAAAGCTTCATTGAAGAAGCTGAAGGTAGAAGCTGATTGGCTCCCATAAAGAGCTGCACCAGATTTTTGCACTTTCCAGTTTTAGTAAATCCCCTCCAATGAATGAAGCCTCACCCATAGACTTACACTGAGAGAAATGCTAGAGAGGAAGTAAAGTCTGCAAATGTAATCAAATATCGATCCTTCCACCAAACTTCCCCCACATGTTACAATATACAGACCAGTGGCGGCTGGTGCTTTAATTCTTGGGGGGGGGAGCAAGCAAATCACCTGACCCCCCCCCACCTCGGTGGGTCAGTCAAACTTCTCACCCGCCCCGGTGGCTCTGTCAATGATCCGTCCTTCTGCATCAGCCCCTCACTTACCCCATCCAGGCAATGAGCAGCTTAGGCAGCTTCCCCCTGCGTCTCCTCCTCAGCTCCTCCCCCCCTGCTCCCGGTAAATACGTTCGCTTCTCCTCTCGGCTAATCGGTCTTAAGACCCACTTCCTGATTGGCTAGGAGGAGAATCAGGGAGACAATAGACAATATTAATTGGCTATTGTCACACAAGTGGGTGGGCTCACTGCGCCCCGAGCCCACCTTTTTTTTAAACCAATTAGAGCCTCAGACTCTAATCACGTGCTTCGAAAAAAAAAAAAACTCCACTGGAATCTATGCATCCGGCGCCCTGTATGTAGATTAGGGGACGGGCGCCTGGATTGGGGGGGGGGGGGGCGCTACTGATACAGACAGTATAACCTTTTAAAGCTCCACCTTTTTTCATTATAAAGCCGATCTGGAGCTCCAGTCAGTGACTTAGCCAAGCCTGAGATGATGTCATCAGTCTGCTGCAGGAAGGAGGAAGAATTTCCTCAGTCTCCCCTCCCCCAGTGATCAGACTGTACATTGTAACCTTATAGCAAGTCACAGGGTGGGATGCTGCAAGTGTAACATGGCACCCTCAGCAAAAGTTATATAATAGCAGAGGATGTGAGTGGACACCGAAAGGGATGCTGGGAATACTGTTTTGTAAATATGCAATATTGAGCAACTGCCCCAGGTCTTCTACTGAGTGACCCGGATCTTTGACTAAGTGCTCCAAGTCTTCTATTGAGTGCCCCAAGTCTTCTACTGAGTGCCCTGGTTCTTCTATTGAGTAGCTAAAGTCTTCTATGATTGCCCTAAGTCTTCTACTGAGTACTCCAGATATTCTAATGAATGACTCAGATCTACTAAGTGCCCTAAGTCTTCTACTGAGAGACCCAGGTCTACTATTGGGTGTCTCATGTCTTCTACGAGTGCCCCAAGTCTTTTAATATGTGCCCTGGGTCTTCTTCTGAGCTCCTTGGCTCTTCTATCAAGTGTTGTAAGTCTTCTACTGAGTGCCCCAGGTATACTATTAAAAGCCTCAAGTCTTTTAATTTGTGCCCTGGATCTTCTACTGAGTGCCCCAAGTCTTCTACTGTGTGCCCCAAGTCTATTACTAAGTTACCCGAGTCTTCTATTGAGTGCCCCACGTCTTTAATTGAGTGCTCAAAGTCTTCTGTGTGCCCTGGTCTTCTACTGAGTGCTCTGGGTCTTCTATTGAGTGCCCCAAGTCTTCTTATGAGTGACCCAGGTCTTCTACTGAGTGCCCCAGATCTTCTGAGTGCCTCTGGTCTACTAAGTGCCCCTAGTCTTCTACTGTGTGCCCCAAGACTTCTACTAAGTGCTCCAGATCTTCTATTGAGTGCCCCCAAGTCTTCTTCTGAGTGACCCAGGTCTTCTACTGAGTGCCCCAGATCTACTGAGTGCCTCAGGTCTACTAAGTGCCCCTAGTCTTCTACTGTGTGCCCCAAGACTTCTACTAAGTGCTCCAGATCTTCTATTGAGTGCCCCCAAGTCTTTTTCTGAGTGACCCAGGTCTTCTACTGAATGACCCAGATCTACTGAGTGCCTCAGGTCTACTAAGTGCCCCTAGTCTTCTACTGTGTGCCCCAAGACTTCTACTAAGTGCTCCAGATCTTCTATTGAGTGCCCCCGAGTCTTCTTCTGAGTGCTCCAGGTCTTCTTCTGAATGCCCTAGGTCTTCTTCTGAATGCCCCATGTCTTCTACGGAGTGCCCCATATCTTCTATAGAGTACCTCAGGTCTACTAAGTGCCCCTAGTCTTCTACTGTGTGCCCCAAGTCTTCTACTGAGTGCCCCAAGTCCTCTAATATGTGACCCAAGTCTTTTATTGAGTGCCCAAAGTCTTCTACTGAGTGTCCCGGGTTTCCTTTGAAATATAAAGATGATACATTGTATGCATTATAGAGTTTGGAACATTTTATCAGTTATGTACTTTCAATTCATCTATGATTTATTTTGGCATCATCATGTGACACTACAGTTTTCAGACCGATTAATTTCTCCTCAGTTATAAAGATGATATTAGTCTTGGATTTGATCCAGAATGGTCATCATGGCATTCTACCAGCTCCTCGTCATTTCACTTTGTGTGCCCGGAGGGGCCCCTGGTCTATTAGGGCCCTGGAACTCCCTTGGTATATAGAAATATATATATAATGGTATAAGAATCGGTTTGTAGAGGAGCGTGGGGCGGTTCCTGCGGGTGGAACAAGCGTTGGACGGGAGTCATTGCAGGCTCAGTGAATTCATTATGGGGTATCGGTGTAAATAGGAGCTCAGATAAAAGCTTCTTATAAGCGTCAGAATCTGGAAATCAATGAAAAGGACTAAATTAGTCAGTTAACGCATGATCGCTCCTTTTGTCATGTATATGTCATTTTTAATCCCTTCTCCAGACCTGGTAATTCATACAAAATTCAATTTCTCTGCTCACATACACTGTACACTCCGCCAGCAGCCGAGGGGGAAATTCATCGCTTCGACGGCCAATCCCCAGGCTGCGATCTGTTTATCACAGAATTGTTTGGTAAATGGATTTAAAGAAACCCTGTCACCAGACCGTTCATTACATCCAACATCTTCCCATACAGACCCTTCACAGAGGACCACATGGTCAGATCCTGGGCTGACCCAATGACTACCCTATAGTAATCTACTGGAGATCTGGTGACATCGCTGAGGCATACAATACATTGAGGAGACCCTGTCACCAGACCGTTCATTTCATCCAACATCTTCCCATACAGACCCTTCACAGAGGACCTCATGGTCAGATCCTGGGCTGACCCAATGACTACCCTATAGTAATCTACTGGAGATCTGGTGACATCGCTGAGGCATACAATACATTGAGGAGACCCTGTCACCAGACCGTTCATTTCATCCAACATCTTCCCATACAGACCCTTCACAGAGGACCTCATGGTCAGATCCTGGGCTGACCCAATGACTACCCTATAGTAATCTACTGGAGATCTGGTGACATCGCTGAGGCATACAATACATCGAGGAGACCCTGTCACCAGACCGTTCATTTCATCCAACATCTTCCCATACAGACCCTTCACAGAGGACCTCATGGTCAGATCCTGGGCTGACCCAATGACTACCCTATAGTAATCTACTGGAGATCTGGTGACATCGCTGAGGCATACAATACATTGAGGAGACCCTGTCACCAGACCGTTCATTTCATCCAACATCTTCCCATACAGACCCTTCACAGAGGACCACATGGTCAGATCCTGGGCTGATCCCATGACTACCCTATAGTAAATAATTTGTGACCATATCATACATTAAAGGGACCCTGTCACTCGGTCATTCATGCCAACAACAATCTTCCATAAGATTCAAAAGCCCTGAGACTGCTGCTGAGTGCCACCATCTATCTATCGATCTCTCTCTCTCTCTCTCTCTCTCTCTCTCTCTCTCTCTCTCTCTCTCTCTCTCTCTCTCCTCTATCTATCTATCTATCTATCTATCTATCTATCTATCTATCTATCTATCTATCTATCTATCTATCTATCTATCTATCTATCTATCTATCTATCTATCTATCTATCTATCTACCTATCTCTCTATCTATCTATCTATCGATCTCTCTCTCTCTCTCTCTCTCTCTCTCTCTCTATCTATCTATCTATCTATCTATCTATCTATCTATCTATCTATCTATCTATCTATCTATCTATCGATCGATCGATCGATCTATCTATGGGTCTATATTTCTCTGTCTCTTCCTGGCCGTCTTGTTAGCTGTAGATCATTTGCTTGCTGCACGTCAGGACTGTTTGTTCCAAGTTTATGTTCTACAAATCAGACTTCCTTCCCTCCCATGTTATTGGTTTTGTTGAGCAGTAATTGAAAATTTCCCGGTGACGGCACTGCGTGGATTTGGTGGAGAGAACGCGGTGAATAGAAGAATATTACAGAAGACATATTACTGTTCAGCTCTTGGGCTCCTCACACTCCAGGGGGGCTCTGTGATGGGGAGATCTGTGCCGGGGGGGCTCTGTGCCGGGGAGCTCTGTGATGGGGGGTTCTGTGCTGGGAAGCTCTGTGATGGGGGGCTCTGTGCTGGGGGATCTCTGTACCGGGGGGGCTCTGTGCCGGGGAGATCTGTGCCGGGGGGGGCTCTATGCCGGGGAGCTCTGTGCTGGGGGGCTCTGTGCCGGGGAGATCTGTGCTGGGGGGCTCTATGCCGGGGAGCTCTGTGCTGGGGGGCTCTGTGCCGGGGAGCTCTGTGATGGGGGCTCTGTGATGGGGGGCTCTGTGCCGGGGGGCTCTGTGCCGGGGAGATCTGAGCTGGGGGGCTCTGTGCCGGGGAGCTCTGTGCCGGGGAGCTCTGTGATGGGGGGTTCTGTGCCGGGAAGCTCTGTGATGGGGGGCTCTGTGCCGGGGGATCTCTGTGCCGGGGGGGCTCTGTGCCGGGGAGATCTGAGCCAGGGGGCTCTGTGTCGGGGAGCTCTGTGATGGGGGGGCTCTGTGCCGGGGGAGCTCTGTGCCGGAGAGATCTGTGCCAGGGGGGCTCTGTGCTGGGGAGCTCTGTGATGGGGGGCTCTGTGCCGGAGAGATCTGTGCCGGGG
Organism: Lithobates clamitans; assembly: GCA_037952925.1. Taxonomy (NCBI): domain Eukaryota; kingdom Metazoa; phylum Chordata; class Amphibia; order Anura; family Ranidae; genus Lithobates; species Lithobates clamitans. Next base: position 83,794 of record JBBGZY010003312.1, read on the forward strand.
TGGGGGCTCTGTGCCAGGGAGATCTGTGCCAGGGAGGCTCTGTGCCATGGGAAATCTGTGCCAGGGAGGCTCTGTGCCATGGGAAATCTGTGCCAGGGAGGCTCTGTGCCATGGGAGATCTGTGATGGGGGGCTCTCTGCCAGGGAGCTCTGTGATGGGGGCTCTGTGCCAGGGGAGCTCTGTGCCGAGGGGGCTCTGTGCTGGGGAGATCTGTGCTGGGGGGCTCTCTGCCAGGGAGCTATGTGATGGGGGGCTCTGTGCCGGGGAGCTCTGTGATGGGGGCTCTGTGATGGGGGGCTCTGTGCCGGGGGGCTCTGTGCCGGGGAGATCTGAGCTGGGGGGCTCTGTGCCGGGGAGCTCTGTGCCGGGGAGCTCTGTGATGGGGGGTTCTGTGCCGGGAAGCTCTGTGATGGGGGGCTCTGTGCCGGGAGATCTCTGTGCCGGGGGGGCTCTGTGCCGGGGAGATCTGAGCCAGGGGGCTCTGTGTCGGGGAGCTCTGTGATGGGGGGGCTCTGTGCCGGGGGAGCTCTGTGCCGGAGAGATCTGTGCCAGGGGGGCTCTGTGCTGGGGAGCTCTGTGATGGGGGGCTCTGTGCCGGAGAGATCTGTGCCGGGGTGGGGGCTCTGTGCCAGGGAGATCTGTGCCAGGGAGGCTCTGTGCCATGGGAAATCTGTGCCAGGGAGGCTCTGTGCCATGGGAAATCTGTGCCAGGGAGGCTCTGTGCCATGGGAGATCTGTGATGGGGGGCTCTCTGCCAGGGAGCTCTGTGATGGGGGCTCTGTGCCAGGGGAGCTCTGTGCCGAGGGGGCTCTGTGCTGGGGAGATCTGTGCTGGGGGGCTCTCTGCCAGGGAGCTATGTGATGGGGGGCTCTGTGCCAGGGGAGCTCTGTGCCGGGGGGGCTCTGTGCCGGGAAGCTAGGTGATGGGGGGCTCTGTGCCGGGGGAGATCTGTGCTGGGGGGCTCTGTGCCGGGGAGCTCTGTGCTGGGGAGATCTGTGCCAGGGGCCTCTTTGATGGGGGGGTCTGTGCTGGGGGGCTCTGTGATGGGGCTTTGTGCCGGGGAGATCTGTGCCGGGGAGGCTCTGTGCCGGGGGGCTCTGTGCCGGGTGGCTCTGTGATGGGGGCTCTGTGATGGGGGGCTCTGTGCCGGGGGCTCTGTGAAGGGGGCTCTGTGCCGGGGAGCTCTGTGCCGGGGGCTCTGTCCCGGGGATTTCTGTGATGGGGCTCTGTCCCGGGGGAGCTCTGTGCCGGGTGGCTCTGTGATGGGGAGCTCTGTGCTGGGGGGGCTCTGTGCCAGGGGGGCTCTGCAGATTTTTTTTGCCTGTTACATGATGGTGTTTTTTGGGTGAACAAAGTTTCAGCCTTGAGGGACCATGGAGGAGCCAATCTGCCCGGGTTCTGTTTGTGAAACTGGACACAGTATAGGAGGCCAGACAAAGTATAGGAAACTGGGCACAGCCAAAGGGGGCCAGGCACAGCATAGGAGGCTGGGCACAGTATAGAAAGCCGGGCACAGCATAGGAGGCTGGGCACAATAAAGGGAGCTAGGCAGAGCATAGGAGGCCAGACACAGCATAGGAGGTCGGGCACAACCATGGGGGGCTGGGCACAGCATAGGAGGCGGGGCACAACCATGGGGGGCTGGGCACAGCATAGGAGGCTGGGCACAACTGGGGGGACATCTCCTTTCACAGAACTCTCAGCTCTCCTAGGAGCTCCAACACACACTGATTATAGCAGAGGAGCAGTAATATGCACATGTAAAGAGTGACAAGAGGCTGCAGTTCTTCTCGGAGGCACTGTGATAGCCCTGCTTCATAATTCAGCAAGCGAGCGTCAGAAACGCAGATTTAGGCCTCATGCACACAGGACGCTCCTAGAAGCCAGCAGCATTTTTGCAGACAAAATGCTCGATGTGTATAAAAGTGTGTAAAGCTTCTACAAGCTTTTAGGATCTTTTACACCCGTCCAGCTCTTTGGCAATAATTCATTTAATCGGTCAGAATAAATCATTTATTTGGGCCATTGAAATGAATTAAATCTCCAGCACTAACGTTTAGGTGCGTTTAGCAGCTTTTAGTAGCTTCAAGCGTTTTTTCTGCTCCCGGACACTCTGGCAGTGCGTTTTTCCTGCTTCTAAAAGCCCCTCCCACTAAACGCGGCTCAAAGCCTGTGTGAACGGACGCACAGCGCAACATGGTGGGTGGGAAAAAAACGCCAGACGCCCCTTGAAGCATCTGTGAAATCTTCCCGTGTGCATGAGACCTTAAAGGTGGACGCCGCGGACTTTCTGATCTCACGGCTCTGAGCAGACGTCGTCTTAGTAATGTTACCTGTTGGCTTCAATCGCCCTTTATCAGGATCGATTGTTGCACAAGTGCGCGGCCGGCACGCATAAATATCATTGCAGGTCTGTGACAGCTTCAGTCCACAAAGAGGATGTGAAGAAGTCGCTCTAACAGAGTTCTTGATCTTTACGGTAAACAGATCAGAAAATAGACACTTGACAATGAATAAGTTAATAGGTGCAATAGAGGCGGGGGCAGGGAACTGCGAGGATGTGGTGAGTTTTCAGAATGCATTAGAGCGATCGCAGGAATGCGCAGACACTCCAGATGAATAAATCTCCATGAAGTCCACAACCTCTCCCATCACCGAGAAAGGTCCTCTGGTCGGCCATTATCGGCGGTTTTCTGCAAAATCCGACTGCAGTGTCTTTTACTGACGCCATAAACTGCCAACGCAACTTCAGAGTCACAAACCCCTCCCCCAAAATACGAAAATATTAGTCGGCTTTTTATGTCAGATCAGCTCCGGAACATTCCACCTGTGCAGATCTGCAGCAATATGGAGAAAAGACTGCGACACATTCCACCGATCTGGAGGAACCATCACTTCCAGAGACCCTCAGAGGTCCCTGAGATGTTCCATGACAAATGCCACCCCATAGGAGCCGCGGCCCATAATACCGCCCCCCCCTATCCATACGTCCGGCCCCCTAAGACTCGGGCATAGAGCATACTCTCTATTGTCTTCAATGGCAGATCTATAACATCCATCGGAAATAAATCCAGGATTTCATTGTCGGAATATCCGAGCGTGTGTACACGGCATTAGGCTTCATGTCAGGCACCAAAAAAAAAGACCTGGGTCATTATCAGCATTCTCAATCACCCCAAACCTGATCAGTAGGGATGAGGTCAGGTGATCAGTAGGGATGAGATCTGGTGATCAGTAGGGATGAGGTCAGGTGATCAGTAGAGATGAGGTCAGGTGATCAGTAGGGATGAGGTCAGGTGATCAGAAGGGATGAGGTCAGGTGATCAGAAGGGATGAGGTCAGGTGATCAGTAGGGATGAGGTCAGGTGATCAGTAGGGAGGAGGTCAGGTGATCAGTAGGGATGAGGTCAGGTGATCAGTAGAGATGAGGTCAGGTGATCAGTAGGGATGAGGTCAGGTGATCAGAAGGGATGAGGTCAGGTGATCAGAAGGGATGAGGTCAGGTGATCAGTAGGGATGAGGTCAGGTGATCAGTAGGGAGGAGGTCAGGTGATCAGTAGGGATGAGGTCAGGTGATCAGTAGGGATGAGGTCAGGTGATCAGTAGGGATGAGGTCAGGTGATCAGTGGGGATGAGATCAGGTGATCAGTAGAGATGAGGTCAGGTGATCAGTAGGGATGAGGTCAGGTGATCAGTAGAGATGAGGTCAGGTGATCAGTAGAGATGAGGTCAGGTGATCAGTAGGGATGAGGTCAGGTGATCAGAAGGGATGAGGTCAGGTGATCAGAAGGGATGAGGTCAGGTGATCAGTAGGGATGAGGTCAGGTGATCAGTAGGGATGAGGTCAGGTGATCAGTAGGGATGAGGTCAGGTGATCAGTAGGGATGAGGTCAGGTGATCAGTAGGGATGAGGTCAGGTGATCAGTAGGGATGAGGTTAGGTGATCAGTAGGGATGAGGTCAGGTGATCAGTAGAGATGAGGTCAGGTGATCAGTAGGGATGAGGTCAGGTGATCAGAAGGGATGAGGTCAGGTGATCAGAAGGGATGAGGTCAGGTGATCAGTAGGGATGAGGTCAGGTGATCAGTAGGGATGAGGTCAGGTGATCAGTAGGGATGAGGTCAGGTGATCAGTAGGGATAAGGTCAGGAGATCAGTAGGGATAAGGTCAGGAGATCAGTAGGGATGAGGTCAGGTTATCAGTAGGGATGAGGTCAGGTGATCAGTAGGGATGAGGTCAGGTGATCAGTAGGGATGAGGTCAGGTGATCAGAAGGGATGAGGTCAGGTGATCAGTAGGGATGAGGTCAGGTGATCAGTAGGGATGAGGTCAGGTGATCAGTAGGGATGAGGTCAGGAGATCAGTAGGGATAAGGTCAGGTGATCAGTAGGGATGAGGTCAGGTGATCAGTAGGGAGGAGGTCAGGTGATCAGTAGGGAGGAGGTCAGGTGATCAGTAGGGATGAGGTCAGGTGATCAGTAGGGATGAGGTCAGGTGATCAGTAAGGATGAGGTCAGGTGATCAGAAGGGATGAGGTCAGGTGATCAGTAGGGATGAGGTCAGGAGATCAGTAGGGATGAGGTCAGGTGATCAGTAGGGATGAGGTCAGGTGATCAGTAGGGAGGAGGTCAGGTGATCAGTAGGGATGAGGTCAGGTGATCAGAAGGGATGAGGTCAGGTGATCAGTAGGGATGAGGTCAGGTGATCAGTAAGGATGAGGTCAGGTGATCAGAAGGGATGAGGTCAGGTGATCAGTAGGGATGAGGTCAGGAGATCAGTAGGGATGAGGTCAGGTGATCAGTAGGGATGAGGTCAGGTGATCAGTAGGGATGAGGTCAGGGTTCTGTACAGGACTCTTGAGTTCCTCCACACCAAACTGGTCCCACCATGTCTCTATGGAGCTGGCTTTGTACACGGGGGGGGGGGGGGGGACAGTCATGGGGGGACAGAAAAGGGTCTTCACCAAACTGTTACCACAAAGTTGGAGGATCACAATTGTCTCCAATGTCTTTGTATGATGGAGGATTACCAGGACCCTTCATTGGAGACCCCTGAACCCCATTATTTGGAGGGGCTCACATACTATTGGACACATAACATAGGTAGAATGATAGTGGGGGGATTCTTGCAATGCTCGGCTCCCCTCTTACCGGGAATATCAGAGACGACTTCTGTCAGACGACGATCTTAGCCTAGAACAAAAGATCGCTCGGCTCATAAATGTCACACATTTCATTTTCTTTACAAGTAAGAGGAGTTTGGAAAGCTCAGTTGTGAATGTTGACAGGCGCTCATTCACTCGCTGTAACATTTTAATTTCAGCTTTTCTGGACTTTTAAATGGCAGTGAGTGAATGGACTGTGACAGGCGGAATACACAATGCTACCAAATGATTTCTGTCTGGCAGGGAATGTCAACATAATGCCAAGACCGAATAGTGATTGTATATTAACGCTGAAAGGAAAAGAAAGAAAAGAAACATTTAACTCGTTTGTCAACATAGGATATATACTACAAATCACTGAAGATCTCTAAACCAGGAGACAACTCAGAATGAACACGATGCATGGAATCTGAGTGTAGAGTAGCTGAGTACCGTCTCTGTGACTATTTCCTCTCATTACAGTGCAGTGCCTATGACAATCTCCATGTTCTCTGTGTAGTATAAAATGTCACTGTCATAGGCTGGAATGTCAGGATGTGATCCCTATGAGTGACAGCAAACTCCTCCTACTAACCCCTTCAATCCTGGGCACAATCCTTCCCAACCCTTCCCCCTCCTGTACACCCCCTATAGACCCAGCCAGATTTTTGCTATGGATCCGATTATTCAGCAATAGATTTCTCATTACTTAATAAAGAGGAGCTTCAGTCTCCCCCCAAAAAATAAAAGTCAGCAGCTACAAACACTGGAGCTGCTGTCCAGGGATCCAGCGATCCACTTACCTGTCCAGGGATCCAGCGATCCACTTACCTGTCCAGGGATCCAGCGATCCACTTACCTGTCCAGGGATCCAGCGATCCATTTACCTGTCCAGGGATCCAGCGATCCACTTACCTGTCCAGGGATCCAGCGATCCACTCACCTGTCCAGGGATCCAGCGATCCACTCACCTGTCCAGGGATCCAGCGATCCACTTACCTGTCCAGGGATCCAGCGATCCACTTACCTGTCTAGGGATCCAGCGATCCACTTACCTGTCCAGGGATCCAGCGATCCACTTACCTGTCCAGGGATCCAGCGATCCACGTACCTGTCCAGGGATCCAGCGATCCACTCACCTGTCCAGGGATCCAGCGATCCACGTACCTGTCCAGGGATCCAGCGATCCACGTACCTGTCCAGGGATCCAGCGATCCACTCACCTGTCCAGGGATCCAGCGATCCACGTACCTGTCCAGGGATCCAGCGGTCCACTTACCTGTCCAGGGATCCAACGATCCATTTACCTGTCCAGGGATCCAGCGATCCACGTATCTGTCCAGGGATCCAGCGATCCACGTATCTGTCCAGGGATCCAGCGATCCACGTACCTGTCCAGGGATTCAGGTGCCGGCATCTCAAGTAAGGGAAGCAGGAATTTAATCCTTGCGGCTTCACAGCCGGTTTCCTACTGAGCATGCGCGAGCCGCACTGCACCTTGTGACTGGTCCCGTAGCCTTCTGGGAGCTCCGACGTGTCCCAGAAGACTGGGGGGAAAGGATGGGGGGTGGAACTTCTGGATCAGATCGCCACGGTGATCTGAGCTGGAAGTGGAAGCGGGTAGCTGTCAAAATCAGGTACCTCCCCTCCAAATAAAATTGCCAAATGTGGCAGTGGAAGGGGGGGGGGTGCAAACATGTGGAACTTCTACTTTTTGGTGAAGTTCTGCTTTAAGATAACACAGTAAGCCATAGATCAGTTCATAAGGACAACCAAAACTTTACTGGATGTGGTGTTGCTAAAATTTACTTTTTATTATGCAATCCTTAGACCAAAAAAAAAAATACTATAAAAAAAATTCTGGTTTGACCAGTGTTCATTTATAAAAAATAAACAAGTGTTACCATAGAAAATATATATATAATAAATGGGTTATTCTTTAAATGTTCTGCTCAAAATGACACTAAAATGATAAGTTTGGTGCAAATAAATTTTAAGTTATTTACAAACTAAATAAAAGGCTTATTTTTTTTTTTTTTTAGATTTTGCACTAAAACTTCAAAAGATAACTTTTTTTTTACTTGTAAGGTTCATCAGGTTCAATGTTATTTTGTATCTCTCTATCTCCCATCTGATCAATATTTATAAACAATGTTACTTTGTAAGATAGAAGTTGTCAAACAAACCTGATTTCTTTTTATGAAGAGGTAAGTAAAACCTTGGACAGAGGGGCGGCTGTGGACGTGGTATACTTGGATGGAGGGGTGGCTGTGGACGTGGTATACTTGGACGGAGGGGTGGCTGTGGACGTGGTATACTTGGGACGGAGGGGTGGCTGTGGACGTGGTATACTTGGATGGAGGGGTGGCTGTGGACGTGGTATACTTGGACAGAGAGGTGGCTGTGGAGGTGGTATACTTGGACAGAGGGGTGGCTGTGGATGTGGTATACTTGGACAGAGGGGTGGCTGTGGATGAGGTATACTTGGACGGAGGGGTGGCTGTGGACGTGGTATACTTGGACGGTGGGGTGGCTGTGGACGTGGTATACTTGGACGGAGGGGTGGCTGTGGACGTGGTATACTTGGACAGAGGGGTGGCTGTGGATAAGGTATACTTGGACGGAGGGGTGGCTGTGGACGTGGTATACTTGGACGGTGGGGTGGCTGTGGACGTGGTATACTTGGACGGAGGGGTGGCTATGGATGTGGCATACTTGGACGGAGGGGTGGCTGTGGACATGGTATACTTGGACGGAGGGGTGGCTGTGGACGTGGTATACTTGGACGGAGGGGTGGCTGTGGACGTGGTATACTTGGACAGATGGGTGGCTGTGGACGTGGTATACTTGGGATGGAGGGGTGGCTGTGGACGTGGTATACTTGGACGGAGGGGTGGCTGTGGACGTGGTATACTTGGGACGGAGGGGTGGCTGTGGACGTGGTATACTTGGATGGAGGGGTGGCTGTGGACGTGGTATACTTGGACAGAGAGGTGGCTGTGGAGGTGGTATACTTGGACAGAGGGGTGGCTGTGGATGTGGTATACTTGGACAGAGGGGTGGCTGTGGATGAGGTATACTTGGACGGAGGGGTGGCTGTGGACGTGGTATACTTGGACGGTGGGGTGGCTGTGGACGTGGTATACTTGGACGGAGGGGTGGCTGTGGACGTGGTATACTTGGACAGAGGGGTGGCTGTGGATAAGGTATACTTGGACGGAGGGGTGGCTGTGGACGTGGTATACTTGGACGGTGGGGTGGCTGTGGACGTGGTATACTTGGACGGAGGGGTGGCTATGGATGTGGCATACTTGGACGGAGGGGTGGCTGTGGACATGGTATACTTGGACGGAGGGGTGGCTGTGGACGTGGTATACTTGGACGGAGGGGTGGCTGTGGACGTGGTATACTTGGACGGAGGGGTTGCTGTGGACGTGGTATACTTGGACAGAGAGGTGGCTGTGGACGTGGTATACTTGGACAGAGGGGTGGCTGTGGACGTGGTATACTTGGATAGAGGGGCGGCTGTGGATGAGGTATACTTGGACGGAGGGTTGGCTGTGGACGTGGTATACTTGGATGGAGGGGTGGCTGTGGACGTGGTATACTTGGACGGAGGGGTGGCTGTGGACGTGGTATACTTGGACGAAGGGGTGGCTGTGGACGTGGTATACTTGGACAGAGGGGTGGCTGTGGACGTGGTATACTTGGACGGAGGGGCAGCTGTGGATGAGGTATACTTGGACGGAGGGTTGGCTGTGGACGTGGTATACTTGGACGGAGGGGTGGCTGTGGACGTGGTATACTTGGACGGAGGGGTGGCTATGGATGTGGTATACTTGGACGGAGGGGTGGTTGTGGACGTGGTATACTTGGACGGAGGGGTGGCTGTGGACGTGGTATACTTGGACAGAGGGGTGGCTGTGGACGTGGTATACTTGGACGGAGGGGTGGCTGTGGACGTGGTATACTTGGACGGAGGGGTGGCTGTGGACGTGGTATACTTGGACGGAGGGGTGGCTGTGGACGTGGTATACTTGGACGGAGGGGTGGCTGTGGACGTGGTATACTTGGACGGAGGGGTGGCTGTGGACGTGGTATACTTGGACAGATGAGTGGCTGTGGACGTGGTATACTTGGACGGAGGGGTGGCTGTGGACGTGGTATACTTGGACGGAAGGGTGGCTGTGGACGTGGTATACTTGGACAGAGGGGTGGCTGTGGACGAGGTATACTTGGACACAGTTCCCCCACACACGGCTCATGTGTAAGGTAAAGTCTACAGGTCTGGAAATATCAGTTTGTAAATGGATAGAAAACTGGCTAAAAGACAGAATTCGGAGAGTCGTGGTTAATGATTCTTACTCTGAATGGTCTCAGGTTATCAGTGGTGTACCCCAAGGTTCAGTGTTATCAGTGGTGTACCCCAAGGTTCAGTGTTGGGACCCTTACTTTTGAATACCTTTATAAATGATATCGGGTCTGGGATCAAAAGTACCATTTCAGTCTTTGCAGATGACACCAAGCTATGCAGTGGAATAACGTCCTTACAGGATGTCTCCAACTTACAAGCCGACCTCAATGCTCTGCATAATTGGGCAACTAAGTAGCAGATGAGGTTTAATGTTGATAAATGTAAAGTTCTGCACTTGGGGGCTAAGAATATGCATCATACATACTGGGGGGAGTACAACTGGGGGGATCCATAGTAGAGAAGGATCTGGGGGGGATCCATAGTGGAGAAGGATCTGCAGGATCCATAGTGGAGAAGGATCTGGGGGGGATCCATAGTGGAGAAGGATCTGGGGGATCCATAGTGGAGAAGGATCTGGGGGATCCATAGTGGAGAAGGATCTAGGTGAGTCCATGGAGGAGAAGGATCTGGGGGGATCCATAGTGGAGAAGGATCTGGGGGATCCATAGTGGAGAAGGATCTGGGGGATCCATAGTGGAGAAGGATCTAGGTGAGTCCATGGTGGAGAAGGATCTGGGGGGATCCATAGTGGAGAAGGATCTGGGGGGATCCATAGTGGAGAAGGATCTGGGGGATCCATAGTGGAGAAGGATCTGGGGGATCCATAGTGGAGAAGGATCTGGGGGGATCCATAGTGGAGAAGGATCTGGGGGATCCATAGTGGAGAAGGATCTGGGGGATCCATAGTGGAGAAGGATCTGGGGGATCCATAGTGGAGAAGGATCTAGGTGAGTCCATGGTGGAGAAGGATCTGGGGGGATCCATAGTGGAGAAGGATCTGGGGGATCCATAGTGGAGAAGGATCTGGGGGATCCATAGTGGAGAAGGATCTGGGGGGATCCATAGTGGAGAAGGATCTGGGGGATCCATAGTGGAGAAGGATCTGGGGGATCCATAGTGGAGAAGGATCTGGGGGATCCATAGTGGAGAAGGATCTGGGGGATCCATAGTGGAGAAGGATCTGGGGGGTCCATAGTGGAGAAGGATCTAGGGGAGTCCATGGTGGAGAAGGATCTGGGGGGATCCATAGTGGAGAAGGATCTGGGGGATCCATAGTGGAGAAGGATCTGGGGGATCCATAGTGGAGAAGGATCTGGGAGGATCCATAGTGGAGAAGGATCTGGGGGATCCATAGTGGAGAAGGATCTGGGGGATCCATAGTGGAGAAGGATCTGGGGGATCCATAGTGGAGAAGGATCTGGGGGATCCATAGTGGAGAAGGATCTGGGGGATCCATAGTGGAGAAGGATCTAGGTGAGTCCATGGTGGAGAAGGATCTGGGGGGATCCATAGTGGAGAAGGATCTGGGGGAATCCATAGTGGAGAAGGATCTGGGGGATCCATAGTGGAGAAGGATCTAGGTGAGTCCATGGTGGAGAAGGATCTGGGGGGATCCATAGTGGAGGTGTTGAGTTATTCTCTTTACGGTCATCACAGAGGACAAGGGGGCACTCTTTACATCTGGAGGAAAAGAGATTTCATCTGCAAATATGGAAAGGATTCTTCACAGTAAGAGCTGTGGTAATGTGGAATAGACTCCCTCCAGAGGTGGATCCGGCCAGCTCAGTAGATTGCTATAAGAAAGGTCTGGATTCTTCCCTAAATGTACAGAATATAACTGGGTGACATTTATAGGGAAAGTTGATCCAGGGCAAATCCGTTTGCCTCTCGGAGGATCAGGAAGGAATTTTTTCCCTGCTGTAGCAAATTGGATGATGCTTTGCTGGGGTTTCACCTCCCTCCGGATAAATGTGGGTGAACGATTGTGTATATGGGTTTTATTTTTTTTTTTTTTGGTTGATCTAGATGGACTTGTGTCTTTTTTCAACCTGACTAACAATGTAACTTTGTATCTCTCTATCTCCAGTTTGAACAATGTTTATAAACAATGTTAATTTGTATCTCTCTATCTCCGGTCTGAACAATGTTTATAAACACAGAGTCGTACTGCTCTTTTTTACAGCAGCAGCTGAGGTATTGTATGTACACAGCAATTCCCAGGTTATTTTTTAGAGCCTAGAATTGGCAATTGTGTATGTGTGTGGGAGGGGGGGGGGGTGTTAATTTGCAAGAAGACAACATAAAACGTTCAGCACATTTCAGGGCACAAAGACCAGAATGAATGTCTTAGAGATGACACATAGGTATGTGCTGCTGTTTTATGTTGTTTTGTGGTGAATGAAGTCATTATTATTGGATTTTGGATGGATTTCAGACCACCCCTTTCCACTTTAGGGGTGCCCTGTCTGTGCTGAGGGTAGCCTGGAGCCATGGCGCCCCATATGACTTTCATTCACCTTCTTCAACCTTTCCCCATTGATGAGTCGAGTCCAGCGCCTCAGTAACGTTCGATCGAATGTTCTTTGGCCTTTTAAATACAGTCGATAAAAAAAAATCCAATGTATTTTGTTATCTATTTCAGAGATCTCCAGCAGCTACTCTTTATGATTTTGGCTGCTCCTCCTTATTATCAGTTGTACGGATTGCCGCTCAGGTGCCTGACCTACTTGAGCTTGGAAAGTACATTGTGCAGCCAATTCCATTCCTTGCCAATGTTAAAGCAGCAGAGGACTAATTAACACCATATTAGCAGCAATCTCTCTAAAAAAATATGCCACTGATTATGATGTATCCTTTCATTAACTGTGACATTTACCAATGACCGTTTTAATTGTGTGTTAAAAAGTAATGAGGAAATGTCACTTGTTTCAAAGACATTTCTTACATTTATTTCATGTATTACTCATGACTGTTACTTAGAGCCGCTCATATCACATAAACTAACCATGCCAAGTGCATAAAATACATCTCCAAGTGCAACGTTACACTTTCATATCACTTTCATTGTTTCATATCATTGATTTCCCCCAAAGTGAGCTGAACTTCTAACATTTTGCTGGAATGGAAAGCTAATTAGGAACCGCTGGATGTTCCTCAGGGGCGGGGCTTGGGATTTTCCAATATAACAACAGAAAATTGTTATTCTAACACTGAATCTCCTGATTCACTGAATTCACTGAATCACTGAAGCTTTCTGATTGGCCGCCAAGGAGGAGGGAGGAGACGGAAGCCGCCGAGCAGGGGAAGGAGATGCCCGCTCGTTAAGCCCACAGAGGAGAGCTGGGGAAGCCGCCCGTGGTTGAGGTAAGTGCACCGACCAACTGACCGTCCCAACCCAAAAAAATTACCACCAGCCACCACTGCCCCTTACCCATTAGAAACAACCACTGAATTCTCTGTACACTACATGGCCAAAAGGCTTGTGGACACTCAAATTAAAGAGCTTGGGGGTTTCCAGAAAAAGCGAATGGAATTGCAACAGCATACTAAGATACCGCAAACAATTGTGCTCTTCTGACCTTCTGGTAACAGTTTGAGGAAGACCCTTTTCTCTATACAAAGCCAGCTCCATAAAAAAAACGGTTCCACCAGTTTGGTGTGGAGGGACGCGAGTGTCCTGTACAGAGAGCCCTGACCTCATCCCTAATGAACACCTTTAGGTTTAATGGGAACGCCAATTGTGCATTAGGTCTTCTCATCCAATATCAGAACCTCACCAATTGGCACAAATTCCCACATACACCCTCCAAAATCTTGTGAAAAGTCCTCCTAGCTAGATTGGAGGATATTATTGGGGCAACCCTATATTAATGGCCATGGGGAGAGAAGGACAACTTCATAAAGACATGGTTTGAGCAGTTTGATGTGAAGGAACTTACCTTTGGAATAAATGGGAATGCTAATAATGACCCAGGACTTCTTTTTGGGTGCCCAATGTGCGGCCCAACATGTGAACCAGGTCTTTTCATCCAACATCAGTACCTGACCTCACAAACAGACACACATTTTCACAGACACCCTTCACTCTTCTACTATGAGTTTTCAGAAGATTTGAGAGGATGGTATAGCCAAAAAAGGGGGCAACTCGATACTAAAGAGTGCAGAAAGAGCAGGGCAACTCCATAAAGACATGGTGTGACTAGTTTGGTGTGTAAGAACTCGAGTGTCCTGTACAGAGCCCTGAACTCATCTCTACTGATCACCTTGGGATGAACTGGAACGCTGATTGTCATCCAGGTCTTCTCATCCAACATCAGTACCTGACCTCACAGATTCCCACAGACACCCTCCAAAATCCTGTAGGAAGCCTTCCCAGAAGAGTGGAGGGTGTTATAGCCACAAAGGCGGGCCAGTTCCGTAGAGACCTGATATTGGTGTGGAGGACATTGAGTATCCTGCACAGAACCCTGTCCTCATCCCTACTGAACACCTTTGGCATAAATATGGAATGTTGACTGCAAGCCAGGTCTTTTTTTTTGGTGCCCAACATGAGACTCAACATGCAATCTAGGTCTTCTCATCCAAAATCAGTACCTGACCTCAAAAAAGCATACAAATTCCCACAGGCACCTTCCATAATCTTCTGGAAATCCTTCAAAGATGAGTGGGGGCCGTGATATCCTCAAAAGAGGCCACTCCATATTATTGGCCATGGTTTTGATGTTCAGCAAGCTCATATAAGTGTAATGGTCAGAAGTCACAAAGATTTGGCCTTACAGCGGGGATCTTTTTATTCCAGACTGGTAGCACTGGCATTATGATGAGTATACGGTTGGCTAGGACTGGAGAAGATGTGAGGTCCGGTTCTACCAGCAACTGGTGCAACAAGAACTATGTTGTAAAGAGTGGACCTTCCTTTCCGTTCCCCCTCAGACACTCACCCAATGCCAAAATACCAAACGGCTCACGTCCGGAATAAAGGAGTTTTGACCAAGTTTGATATCTATAGTCAGATCAGCAAAGCTTACCACCATTGTTGGCATTGGCCATTAATAATCACGGTTCTCACCTTCTGGTCCCGGATATTTCCATCTACAACTTCTTCATTGCCAAGAAAAGAACCGACACAGATAACCGACAAGAACGCCGAGTCCCTCCATTCTCTCCGCAGAATTAATACAACATATATTTAAACTATTAGCGGCTGTACCAGATTTTAAGATGTACGGAGGAAGGAAAATAGGGCTGGATTGGCGGTTTATTCAGTCCCTCATTAAATTTATTTTTTATCACCTTTCACCATCCAGCGATGAAGCGCGTTCCCTCAGCACAGAGCGCCATTAATTAGATTTTACTGAGTCGCCTGCAGAAGGGGAGATGGAGCCTCAGCAGGACTGGAGAGGACGCCGTCACATCTACACTTGCCCCAGAGACAGGTTCTCTTACAGGGGGCAACAGAAGACCTCCCGGCCGTGACACAAAATCAACCATCTCCTGAATTCCCAACCCTGAGAGCCGGAAAACCCATCACTGGCGCGTTTCCATCCCTACAATATGTGGAAGGAGAAGATCTCCCGTCCAGAGCCCCGGAACATCTGCTGCCCCATTATACCTCCTGGCAGATACTTATGTGAAGAAACTGATTTTCATTGGAAGATCTTAATTCTTCCATTCGAGCTTTTAGTAAACCTAGAAGTCTGAAGAAATAAATTCCCTGAATGTCATAATATACAGAAAGAGGATAATTTCTCAGACAAAGCTCCACCTTTTATCATTAGAAAGCCCCAGCCCAGTGACTCTGCCTAGGCTGAGATGATGTCATCAGTCTGCTGCAGGCAGGAGGAGGATTTCCTCAGTCTCCCCTCTCCCAGTGATCAGACTGTACATTGTAACTTTGTAGAAGGAGGAGGAGTAATTTCCTCAGTCTCCCCTCCCCCAGTGATCAGCATTGTCTATAGCTGACATTGATGGAGTGTAATCACCTCTGTCACAGGGACGGGTTGGAATGGTTTCATGTAGAATGTATCATCAGTATGTAAATAAAACTGGAATAAAATAAAAGAGACTTTATGACCCAGCGCGTTTCGCCCGGCACAGGCCTGTCTCTCCATCTCTCATGTATGAAGGATATGCTCCCCTGACACGGAGGTGATTCAGTATTCCGGTATCGGAATGGAGCGGATCGGGGTCCATCATCTCTCCAGTTATTATTACTCGATAAGCTGTCAGTCGGTGCGGAGGAATGCGCAGATTCTAATTACTGAGCATCCGATGTGGCAATCATTTCTGCTACCAATATCTGTAAGCACTCGTGTCGCTTATACCGGGGCAGCCGCCAGTCCCCAGGGCAACGCCAAGCTCAACCGCCAGTCCCCAGGGCAACGCCAAGCTCAGCCGCCAGTCCCCAGGGCAACGCCAAGCTCAACAGCCAGTCCCCAAGGCAAAGCCAAGCTCAGCCGCCAGTCCCCAGGGCAACACCAAGCTCAGCCGCCAGTCCCCAGGGCAACGCCAAGCTCAACCGCCAGTCCCCAGGGCAACGCCAAGCTCAACCGCCAGTCCCCAAGGCAAAGACAAGCTCGGCCGCCAGTCCTCAGGGCAAAGCCAAGCTCAGCCGCCAGTCCCCAGGGCAACGCCAAGCTCAGCCGCCAGTCCTCAGGGCAATGCCAAGCTCAACCGCCAGTCCCCAGGGCAATGCCAAGCTCAGCCGCCAGTCCCCAGGGCAACGCCAAGCTCAACAGCCAGTCCCCAAGGCAAAGCCAAGCTCGGCCGCCAGTCCTCAGGGCAACGTCAAGCTCAGCTGCCAGTCCCCAGG
>JBBGZY010003312.1:105000-145313 GCA_037952925.1 Lithobates clamitans
ATAGGGCCATTTACTGCTTGGTGAGAGGCGATAACAAACGTCCAGTGCAGTCGAAGGCCCTTGTCATTCCTATAAAGCAATGGTCTCCAAACTGCGGCCCTGGGGCCAGATGTGGCCCTTTACTTGCCTTTATCCGGTTCTTGGGGTAATATTCCTCCCACTAATACGAGACACTATTCTGCTAACTGACATCAACAATGGGGCACCATTTCTCCCAATGGTACCAACAATGGGGCACCATTTCTCCCAATGGTACCAACAATGGGGCACTATTCCTCTACCTAATACCAAATGCGATGTTTGCTCCTAATTAATGTCAGTAAAATTTTTACTCCTGCTGGCCACCATCTGACCTCCCTAAAGTCTCAGGGACAATAAACTGGCCCTTTGTTTAGAAAGTTTAGAGACCCCCTGCTATAGAGATTTATTAGATCTGTGGAGAAGAATAACACCAAATTCACCAAGATTGCCCAGTTTTGGCCACCATCTCAGTGAGCCTCTGGTGAGCCGTTCCTTGGAGATACAGTGTAGTGTAGACGTAGAGAACTTCCTTTACAAGAATCCTCTATGCCACCTTCCTCCAAAAATTCTGGGTAGTATTTATGTTCTCCAGCCCCTCCGAGATCTTCAGGCCTCCACTGACCATAGACAATGATGTCCATCTCCCTTTAAAGCTTGGCCCATGTGTCTGGGGTGACCAGTGAGTCCAGGAAGATCTCAGAGGTATGAATGAGAAGGAGTGAGCAGAGAAAAGGCCGCTGTCTATGATTCTGAGGTCCAGACCTGTGGGTCAGAAATTTTGTAAGGATGAGATGGGGTAAAGAATTAGTTTATGAGAGTCAACTGAGCCTTGAAGAAGCAGCTCAGAACGCAAGACACAACTGTGACCTGTACGTAACCTTCCCTCCCATCCTTCAGCTCACAAAGCAAACACACCCACACACAGCTTGATTTCAGCTTTCAGCTGGTTTGTGATAACTCATTAATTCCAATTTCAGGTAAATTTACCAGCTAGGCGGCCAGTCAACCAGAATTCCATGGAACCTCGGTGTTCCTCTAGATTAAGGTTCCTTGAGCAATCAGCAATTTCTGCCCTTTATACCAATGATCTTTTTACAAATTTTTAAGGACCATTCTTCTCACTGATCACCAATGTAAGCAACATTCTTCTCACTGATCACCAATGTAAGGAACATTCTTCTCACTGATCACCAATGTAAGGAACATTCTTCTCACTGATCACCAATGTAAGGAACATTCTTCTCACTGATCACCAATGTAAGGAACATTCTTCTCACTGATCACCAATGTAAGGAACATTCTTCCCACTGATCACCAATGTAAGGAACATTCTTCTCACTGATCACCAATGTAAGGAACATTCTTCTCACTGATCACCAATGTAAGGAACATTCTTCTCACTGATCACCAATGTAAGGAACATTCTTCTCACTGATCACCAATGTAAGGAACATTCTTCTCACTGATCACCAATGTAAGGAACATTCTTCTCACTGATCACCAATGTAAGGAACTTCTCACTGATCACCAATGTAAGGAACATTCTTCCCACTGATCACCAATGAAAGGAACATTCTTCTCACTGATCACCAATGTAAGGAACATTCTTCTCACTGATCACCAATGTAAGGAGCAATCTTCTCACTGATCACCAATGTAAGGAGCAATCTTCTCACTGATCACCAATGTAAGGAACATTCTTCTCACTGATCACCAATGTAAGGGACATTCTTCTCACTGATCACCAATGTAAGGGACATTCTTCTCACTGATCACCAATGTAAGGAACATTCTTCTCACTGATCACCAATGTAAGGAACATTCTTCTCACTGATCACCAATGTAAGGAACATTCTTCTCACTGATCACCAATGTAAGGGACATTCTTCTCACTGACCACCAATGTAAGGAACATTCTTCTCACTGATCACCAATGTAAGGAACATTCTTCTCACTGATCACCAATGTAAGGAACATTCTTCTCACTGATCACCAATGTAAGGAACATTCTTCTCACTGATCACCAATGTAAGGAGCATTCTTCTCACTGATCACCAATGTAAGGAACATTCTTCTCACTGATCACCAATGTAAGGAACATTCTTCTCACTGATCACCAATGTAAGGAGCATTCTTCTCACTGATCACCAATGTAAGGAACATTCTTCCCACTGATCACCAATGTAAGGAACATTCTTCTCACTGATCACCAATGTAAGGAACATTCTTCTCACTGATCACCAATGTAAGGAACATTCTTCCCACTGATCACCAATGTAAGGAACATTCTTCTCACTGATCACCAATGTAAGGAACATTCTTCTCACTGATCACCAATGTAAGGAACATTCTTCTCACTGATCACCAATGTAAGGAACATTCTTCTCACTGATCACCAATGTAAGGAACATTCTTCCCACTGATCACCAATGTAAGGAACATTCTTCTCACTGATCACCAATGTAAGGGACATTCTTCTCACTGATCACCAATGTAAGGAACATTCTTCTCACTGATCACCAATGTAAGGGACATTCTTCTCACTGATCACCAATGTAAGGGACATTCTTCCCACTGACCACCAATGTAAGGAGCATTCTTCTCACTGATCACCAATGTAAGGAACATTCTTCTCACTGATCACCAATGTAAGGGGCATTCTTCTCACTGATCACCAATGTAAGGGGCATTCTTCTCACTGATCACCAATGTAAGGGACGTTCTTCTCACTGACCACGAGCTGTGGATAGTCATTATTGGTGGGGGTTCTCTAAGATCTGAAAGTAATTTGAAGGGTTCCTCCATGTTATAAATGTTGGGAAGGGCTGAGCTACGCTGAAGAACGTATTGATGACTCTGGAGGAAGATTCATGTGAAGTGATTGGTGTTCACATATCTGTCTCTGTTTATATTTTAGATCAGGTGATCTTGTGATCTCGTGCAGTAAATACATTTCGATACATTTAGATATCATTGTAACAATTACTTCCAGTCAATTCTGAGATGATTTTTTTTGCCTTTTCACACAACATATCTTCAGGTTCGCATTCGGCATAGAGAGTTGTAGCCGCGCCCTCTAGTGGTTATCGATATTACACAAAGTTCAGTCAGCACCCTTGCTGAATGGATGCTGCAGTATAATCAATTAAAGGAGAAGCCTCAGAAGTACACATTTCAATCCTACAGGGAAGGATCTGTAATCACAAAGATGCACTGCAATAGGAAGCAGCAAAGCTCATGCACTGTGCTGCAATATTAGGGAAAACCTATATAATGATCCAGAAATGGCTGCACCCCTCTACTTACATCATTACAAAATATATCAGAAACAAAGTGTATAAAACATCAAGAATCAGATAAAAGGCGATGATCACATTTGTATTTTTATTTCTAAAGACAGAAGATAGATAGATAGATAGATAGATAGATAGATAGATAGATAGATAGATAGATAGATAGATAGATAGATAGATAGATCGATCGATCGATAGATAGATAGATAGATAGATAGATAGATAGATAGATAGATAGATAGATAGATAGAAACATAATGAGTGACATCACTATTAACTTCTGTCTTTATGATGTCACCAGTCCCTAGTGACCTGATTGGCTGCATCTTCCTGAACTGTGGCCTATCACATCCATTGCTCTCAATGAATTGATCAGCTGCTCCACGAGATATCTCTAGAAGGAGAGAACTCTCAGCATCGTATCCACACCGCGCACGTCCTCAGCGTTGGGCGTTCAACATGTGTGTGCGCGTGAGGAAGAGATGTATACATTGTAACTGCTAATTAGCTGCACAAATATATCAATTTCTCGGAGAGATGAGGGATGAGGGGGTGAATTCATATTTATAGCTATATCTATGTGGTTGGATAAGCACCGTAATTAAAGGCATCTGTTGGCAGACACACATAAACTTCAGAACCAGATCGATGACAGGGATTTATCAGTACTGTACATAAAGACATAGCATGCTGCAGAACAACCAATCAGAAATTAGTGTAGCGTACAATTTGTAAGCTGATCTGGGATTGGCTGTGTTGGGTTATTGTACATTATAACGCAGTGTGATTGTAACTGGATCTATTGATATTTCTTCACTTTTAAAGGTCCAGCTAATCTGAGCTTGTGATGCTGGACCATTGTCAGCTTCCTATATTTCTGTGACTCTGCAGGTATGATCTCTGAGTTCTCAGGTATCTGCACACCTGCCTTGTCCCAAACCTGAGGGCTGCAGTCTTTATGATTTATTTTTAATTTTAATTTAACCGATACGAAAAGATGACGTCTGCCCCCCCCCCCCCCCCCCCAATGGGACAGAAAATAAAACCCTAAAAAGGGAAAGGGAAGATGCCAACCAGAGGAGACAAGATAGAATGATGAGAAGATAAAGAGCAAGAGCATCAGGACAGGGCAAGGAAAGCCAGAGGGGGGGCCCAAAAGGGCAACTAAATGCAACAGGGAACCCCCCCCCCATTCATTTTTAATTGATATTATTGATAATGCAACAGGAGGATTGGGAAGACCTCAGGGAGGGAACAAAGCCAGGCCATAAGGTGTGGGGATCTTTTTAATGGACTCCCCAAGAGATAAAAGAGCTGAGTGGTGACTCTGCCCACCAGACTCCACCAATAACTGTCACTTTTGGGGTGAACTGACCCCTAACTACCAATCCGGAATGTTCCCTCTATTTCTTGCTGTATGTTGCTGTCCCATCACTTCTCTTTGCCCAGAAATCCTCCAGGACTATGAGAATTGAATGGACTGGATGGGAACCGGGACTCTGGATCCTCGCCGGGGACCATGTAGGTGTTCTCACAGGTGAAGTCCTTCCCTTGGGGGGCGGAATGCTAAGCTTACAATCTATCTCACATGACACGGCCTCTTCCATATGAGACCCTCGCCACCCCCCATCTTCATATGAGACCCTCGCCACCCCCCATCTTCATATGAGACCCTCGCCACCCCCCATCTTCATATGAGACCCTCGCCACCCCCCATCTTCATATGAGACCCTCGCCACCCCCATCTTCATATGAGACCCTCTCCACCCCCCATCTTCATATGAGACCCTCGCCACCCCCATCTTCATATGAGACCCTCGCCACCCCCATCTTCATATGAGACCCTCTCCACCCCCCATCTTCATATGAGACCCTCGCCACCCCCATCTTCATATGAGACCCTCACCACCCCCCATCTTCATATGAGACCCTCGCCACCCCCCATCTTCATATGAGACCCTCGCCACCCCCCATCTTCATATGAGACCCTCGCCACCCCCATCTTCATATGAGACCCTCTCCACCCCCCATCTTCATATGAGACCCTCGCCACCCCCATCTTCATATGAGACCCTCGCCACCCCCATCTTCATATGAGACCCTCGCCACCCCCATCTTCATATGAGGCCCTCGCCACCCCCATCTTCATATGAGACCCTCGCCACCCCCATCTTCATATGAGACCCTCACCACCCCCCATCTTCATATGAGACCCTCTCCACCCCCATCTTTATATGAGGCCCTCGCCACCCCCATCTTCATATGAGACCCTCTCCACCCCCCATCTTCATATGAGACCCTCGCCACCCCCCATCTTCATATGAGACCCTCTCCACCCCCATCTTCATATGAGGCCCTCGCCACCCCCCCCATCTTCATATGCGACCCTCTCCACCCCCCATCTTCATATGAGACCCTCGCCACCCCCCATCTTCATATGAGACCCTCTCCACCCCTCTCTTCCCTCACAAGGCGCATTTGTGAAACTGTTACATATAAAATCTGTCCTGGAAATCTTCTCTCCAAACATTGATAGATCACCAAATTCTCATCAAAGATCTCTGACTCCCTGCGATGGTGACCCCAAAGCCCCCCCCCCCCCCCCCCAGTGCCCAACAATTAATTTATGATCAATTCCTTCAACATTTCTTGGGATCTCATGAAAGCCTATTGTACAGAAGAGACCCCCCCCCATCCCCCCCATCCCATCCACACACATACAGGCTAAGATTTGCATTGGAGAAGATAAACAGGAGCGGTATAGGAGGGGATGATCCCGGAGAGTGTGGGCTAGATGTAGCAGTGTGCGCCCAATGCTGCTCTCAGCTGTGCACAAGGTGCAGGTGTGAGGCTGGAAATAGCAGACAGAGGGAAGCTGGTTATTACATGGGAGTAAAAGGATTGAAGTTATCAGCAGTGTGATGAGGATCAGTCTAGAGGTGTATGTACCCCCCCCCCACGTGGCTCATGTACCCCCCCACACCGCTCATGTACCCCCCCACACTGCTCATGTACCCCCCCACACTGCTCATGTACCCCCCACACACACGCTCATGTACCCCCCCACATGGCTCATGTACCCCCCCACATGGCTCATGTACCCCCCCCCACATGGCTCATGTACCCCCCCACACTGCTCATGTACCCCCCACACACACGCTCATGTACCCCCCCACATGGCTCATGTACCCCCCACACACACTGCTTATGTACCCCCACACACCGCTCATGTACCCCCCCACACCGCTCATGTACCCCCCCACATGGCTCATGTACCCCCCCACACCGCTCATGTACCCCCCACATGGCTCATGTACCCCCCCCACACACTGCTTATGTACCCCCACACACCGCTCATGTACCCCCCCACATGGCTCATGTACCCCCCACACCGCTCATGTACCCCCCCACATGGCTCATGTACCCCCCCACATGGCTCATATACCCCCCCACACCGCTCATGTACCCCCCCACATGGCTCATGTACCCCCCCACACCGCTCATGTACCCCCCCACAAGGCTCATGTACCCCCCCACACCGCTCATGTACCCCCCACACCGCTCATGTACCCCCCCACATGGCTCATGTACCCCCCCACACTGCTCATGTACCCCCCCACACCGCTCAAGTACCCCCCCCACACACCGCTCATGTACCCCCCTACACCGCTCAAGTACCCCCCCACACCGCTCATGTACCCCCCCACACTGCTCATGTACCCCCTCACACACCGCTCATGTACCCCCCCACACCGCTCATGTACCCCCTCAAACACCGCTCATGTACCCCCCCACACCGCCCAAGTACCCCCCCACACCGCCCAAGTACCCCCCACACACCTCTCATGTACCCCCCACACACCGCTCATGTACCCCTCCACACTGCTCATGTACCCCCCACACCGCTCATGTACCCCCCCCCCCCCACACCGCTCATGTACCCCCCCACACACCGCTCATGTACCCCCCCACACTGCTCATGTACCCCCCCACACCACTCATGTATCCCCCCACACACCGCTCATGTACCACCCCACACTGCTCATGTACCCCCCCACACCACTCATGTATCCCCCCACACACCGCTCATGTACCACCCCACACTGCTCATGTACCCCAGCACACCGCTCATGTACCCCCCCACACACTGCTCATGTACCCCCCACACCGCTCATGTACCCCCCCACACACCATTTATGTACCCCTGCACACGGCTCATGTACCCCCCCACCACCACTCATGTACCTCCCCCACACCGCTCAAGTACCCCCCACACTCTGCTCATGTACCCCACACACCGCTCATGTCCCCACCCAACACACCGCTCATGTACCCCCCCACAACGCTCTTGTACTCCCCCACACGGCTCAAGTACCCCCCACACACCGCTCATGTACCCCCCCACACTGCTCATGTACCCCCCACACCGCTCATGTACCCCCCCACATACTGCTCATGTACCCCCTCACACCGCTCAAGTACCCCCCCCCCACACTGCTCATATATATAACCCCCTCTCCTCCATCATTTATATGTACCCCCCCCCCACCGCTCATATACAACAACCTCTATTCCATCATGTGTATATACCCCACCCCCTCAATCGCTCATATGTACCCCCCCCTCTCCTCCACCATGTGCATGTACCCCCCCCCCCCTTCCACCATGTGAATGTACCCCCCTCTCCCCAGCATGCAAACACAGCCGCAGTTTGTTAATCTTGCTGAACTTCAGCACCATGGACAGAGCCCTCCCAGCACTATCATAGGATCCCTATGAGGGAAGGAGGGGGGGGGGATCTGCGGATCTGCATTGCAATCGTTGTGTATCAGAAACTGTTTGCAGCATTCAGTACACATACACAATGTAACAATACACAATGTAACAATACACAATGTAACAATACAACTTCCCATAATACAAATAATATCCACTCCATTGCAATTCCCATCACGGATCAGCTGTCAATCATCCTTCCTCCTCCATGGAGCTACAAGTGTCTCCTCTGGCCCCCATCCAAGTGGCTTCCAGTGCCCCCCCCCCCCCCCATACCCTCCAATTATACATATGGTGTTGTGATTGCTCGTCTATTAACACCTTATTATTCAATTTAAGGGATTTGCAGTGATGAGACAAGCTGCAGGCTGGGGAGGAAACAAAGCCAAGTGTCTCTGATAGAGGAGGAGAAGAGCTGCCAAAATCACTCCCAGCAAGGGTTAAATCTCAGCACCCATTCTATGCCATGGAGAGCTGGTGTGCCTGAGAGCCAGGCTGACACCCACACACCCGACACCCACATCACTGACACCCACACACCCGACACCCAGCCCTGTCCCCCAACTCTCCCCCACATCGCATCCAATGAAGACCATGGATGGGCATCATCATCCTTCATGGATGGGCATCATCATCCTTCATGGATGGGCATCATCATCCTTTATGGATGGGCATCAACAGCAGAAATTAGAGACAGGAGTGTGTAGAAGGAGCGCTGAGCTGCCACCATCCATTCCCAGCATTTCATCTCTGCCCATTAACTCTTCTCATGCCACAGACTCCCCACCTTTCTATATACTCTCCATATACATTTATACCCTACATAGACTGCCCATCTACATATATAACCTCCATATACATATATACTCTACATAGATTCCCCATCTTCCTATATACGCTCCATATACATATAAAAAAACTACATAGACTCCTCATCCTATTTACTCCCCATATACACATATACACTACATATACATATATACTCTGCATAGACTCCTCCTCATCCTTCTATATACTCCCCATACACATATATACTGTACATAGACTCCCCACCTTTCTATATACTTCCCATATACATATATACTGTACATAGACTCCTCGTGCTTCTATATACTCCCCATATACATACAGACTAAGCACCTTCTTATATACTCTCCATATACATATATACTCTATATACACCCTCCATCTTCCTATATACGCTCCATATACATATAAAAAAAACTACATAGACTCCTCATCCTTCTATTTACTCCCCATATACATATACTCTACATAGATTCCCCATCTTCCTATATACTCTCCACATACATACAGACTCCAACTCTTTCTACATACTCTCCATATACAAATATATACTCTACATAGACTCCCCATCTTCCTATATACTCTCCATATACAAATATATACTCTACATAGACTCCCCATCTTCCTATATACTCTCCATATACAAATATATACTCTACATAG
This sequence comes from Lithobates clamitans, assembly GCA_037952925.1. Classification (NCBI taxonomy): domain Eukaryota; kingdom Metazoa; phylum Chordata; class Amphibia; order Anura; family Ranidae; genus Lithobates; species Lithobates clamitans. The sequence continues at coordinate 114,561 of JBBGZY010003312.1, forward strand.
ACTCCCCATCTTCCTATATACTCCCCATATACATACAGACTCACACCTTCGTATATACTCTCCAAATACATATATACTCTACATGAACTCCCCATCTTCCGATATACTCTCCATATACATATATACTCTAAACAGACTCCTCATCCTCCTATATACTCTCCATGAATATATATACTCTACATAGATTCCCCATCTTCCTATATACTCTCCACATACATACAGACTCCAACTCTTTCTATATACTCTCCATATACAAATATATACTCTACATAGACTCCCTATCTTCCTATATACTCCCCATATACATACAGACTCCACACCTTCTTATATACTCTCCATATACATATATACTCTACATGAACTCCCCATCTTCCGATATACTCTACATATACATATATACTCCAAAAAGACTCCTCATCCTCCTATATACTGTCCATGAACATATATACTCTACATGAACTCCCCATCTTCCGATAAACTCCCCATATACATACAGACTCCCCATCCTCCTATATACTCTCCATGAACATATATACTCTACATAGACTCCCCATCTTCCTATATACTCCCCATATACACATATACTCCTCGTCTCCATACAGACAGGAGGAATACACACTCTCCATATACAGAGAGAATCTTTATATTCAGATTCCAAAAAAATAAGCCGTAAAATCCTTCCAACGAAGAGAAATGCCAACAGCAAGACCACCGGGGCCAGCAAATGTAGCAGAAGGGCAGCCACAGGGGGTGAGTGTGTACTTAACTGCATAGAAATTGCTGCACAGACAGGGGAGGAAGGAAGGATGGATGGATGGATGGATGGAAGGAAGGATGGTTCAGCAGGTAGCAAGTGTTGTGCATGGCAGGTCTAGAAGTAAAGGGGGTTATAGAGAAGGGAGTGAAGTGGCAGCAATGGAAGAGAATGGAGAGGAGGGAGGGGGGGGGAGGGTAATAATGAGCCCAGAAGGAAGAAACCCCCTAAAATACACCTTCCACATACAGCAATCCAATGCAACATGTGAGTCCCGGGCCCCTACCCGGAAGATCTGCGCACAGGAGTATTCCTATATGGAAGATTATAGCACAGGTGTGCCTGGAAAATCAGAGCACAAGTGTATTCCTGCATGGAAGATCCCAGCACAGGTATGTCCCTGCATGGAAGATCCCAGCACAGGTATGTCCCTGCATGGAAGATCCCAGCACAGGTGTGTCCCTGCATGGAAGATCTCAGCACAGGTGTGTCCCTGCATGGAAGATCCCAGCACAGGTATGTCCTTGCATGGAAGATCCCAGCACAGGTATGTCCCTGCATGGAAGATCCCAGCACAGGTATGTCCCTGCATGGAAGATCCCAGCACAGGTGAGTTCCTACCTGGAAGAGTCGCAGGATGTTGGCCACCATGATGGAGACAGAACTTTCCGAAGCCCCGATGACCCCCACCACTTTCTCGGGGCGCACATAGACGGGGGGCTCTCCGTTGGTACATCGGGCATCCGAGGCATCCTTCTGGATAAGCGCCTGCACGAAGGTAAGTGACTGTTCCAGGGCGTAGGTGTCCCGGCTGCAGGTGTCCAGGATCCGGGCCCCAGGGGTGACGTTGGGGAGGATTTCGGGGTCACTATTGATCTGATCGATGGCATAGAGCATGGCTTCCATCCGATGGATCCCCTTCTCCTTCCTGATGTCCCCGCATGGTACCCCGGACACCCCCCGGGCATGGACAGGGAAGAGCCCCCCCAGGGTAATATCTCCTTCCAGGCGGATAGAATGGGGGGCATAGGGCTCCTGGCCGGACACCAGGCACAGCCACAGGGGCAATTGCAGCAGGTGTGCACCCCCCGGAGCATGCATGACTGCCCCTGGAGGGGGTGTCCTCCTTTATTTGGGGGGGTAGAAGTAGAGCTCCCTCTTCTTCCTCCAGCAGCTGACAGCTCAATGCCTTTCTCTGTACAGCCAGCATCTCCTATATCCTGCCTCACTCCCACCACTGCGCCTGCGCCAGACACAACTGGGGGGCACCATACATGTCACCTGCAGGAGCTGGAGGGAGGCTGACAGACAAGAGGGGGCACTGATAGGGGGGCACTGCGGGGGGGGGGGGGGTGAGGGGGGAGAGAGACACTGATAGGGGGAGAGGAGCACTAAAAAGAGGGCACTATTGGGGTGGGGGGTATGGAGAGACACTGATAGGGGGACACTGAGGGGGGAGAGACACTGATAGGGGGACACTGGGGGGGGAGAGACACTGATAGGGGGACACTGAGGGGGGAGAGACACTGATAGGGGGACACTGAGGGGGAGAGACACTGATAGGGGGACACTGGGGGGGGGTGGAACACTGATAGAGGGTACTGTTAGAGGGAACTGAGGGGGAGAGGGGCACTAAAAGGAGGGCATCTAGGGGGGAGACACTGATGGGGGACACAAGGGGGAAGTCACTGATAGGGGGGAGAGAGACACTGATAGGGGGACACTGAGGGGGAGAGAGAAACTGATAGGGGGGAGAGAGACACTGATAGGGGGACACTGAGGGGGAGAGAGAAACTGATAGGGGGAGAGAGACACTGATAGGGGGACACTGAGGTGGGAGAGACACTGATAGGGGGACACTGGGGGAAACACTGATTGGGGGACACTGGGGGGAGAGAGAAACTGATAGGGGGGAGAGAGACACTGATAGGGGGACACTGAGGGGGAGAGAGAAACTGATAGGGGGGAGAGAGACACTGATAGGGGGACACTGAGGTGGGAGAGACACTGATAGGGGACACTGGGGGAAACACTGATTGGGGGACACTGGGGGGGAGACACTGATAGGGGGACACTGAGGGGGAGAGAGACACTGATAGGGGGACACTGAGGGGGAGAGAGACACTGATAGGGGGACACTGAGGGGGAGAGAGACACTGATAGGGGGACACTGAGGGGGGAGAGACACTGAAAGGGGACGCTGAGGGGAGAGAGACACTGATCGGGGGTCATGGAGGGGGGAGAGACACTGATAGGGGGACACTGGGGGGGGGCACGAGGGGGGAGACACTGATAGGGGGACACGAGGGGGGAGACACTGATAGGGGGAGAGAGACACAGATAGGGGGACACTGAGGGGGGAGAGACACTGATAGGGGGACACTGAGGGGGGAGAGACACTGATAGGGGGACACTGGGGGGGGACACGAGGGGGGATACACTGATAGGGGGAGAGAGACACTGATAGAGGGACATGGAGGGGGGAGAGACACTGATAGGGGGACAATGGGGGGGGACACAAGGGGGAGACACTGATAGGGGGACACAAGGGGGAGACACTGATAGGGGGAGAGAGACACTGATAGGGGGACACTGAGGGGGGAGAGACACTGATAGGGGGACACTGAGGGGCAGAGAGACACTGATAGGGGGACACTGACAGGGGGATACGAGGGGGGAGACACTGATAGGGGGGAGAGAGACAGTGATAGGGAGACACTGAGGGGGGGAGACTATAATAAGGGGGCACTGGGGGGGAGAGACACTAATAGGGGGACACTGACAGGGGGACACGAGAGGGGAGACACTGATAGGGGACACGGGGGGGACACTGAAGGGGGAGAGACACTGATAGTGGGGAGACAATGATAAGGGGGCACTGGGGGGGCGAGACATTGATAGGGGGACACTGGGGGGGAGAGGGACGCTGATAAGAGTGCAGTGAAGGCACACTGATAGGGGGGCACACTGATGGGGGGCGCACTGATAGGGGGGCGCACTGATAGGGGGGCACACTGATAGGAGGCGCACTGATAGGAGGGCGCACTGATAGGAGGGCGCACTGATAGGAGGGCGCACTGATAGGAGGGCACACTTATAGGGGGGCGCACTGATAGGAGGGCGCACTGATAGGCGGGCGCACTGATAGGGGGGCACACTGATAGGAGGGCGCACTTATAGGGGGGCGCACTGATAGGGGGGCACACTGATAGGAGGGCGCACTGATAGGCGGGCGCACTGATAGGGGGGCGCACTGATAGGGGGGCACACTGATAGGAGGGCGCACTGATAGGGGGGCACACTGATAGGAGGGCGCACTGATAGGCGGGCGCACTGATAGGGGGGCGCACTGATAGGGGGGCGCACTGATAGGAGGGCGCACTTATAGGGGGCGCACTGATAGGCGGGCGCACTGATAGGGGGGCGCACTGATAGGGGGGCGCACTGATAGGAGGGCGCACTGATAGGAGGGCGCACTGATAGGGGGGCGCACTGATAGGAGGGCACACTGATAGGAGGGCGCACTGATAGGAGGGCGCACTTATAGGGGGCGCACTGATAGGGGGGTGCACTGATAGAAGGGCGCACTGATAGGGGGACACGGGGGGGACACTGAAGGGGGAGAGACACTGATAGTGGGGAGACAATGATAAGGGGGCACTGGGGGGGCGAGACATTGATAGGGGGACACTGGGGGGGGAGAGGGACGCTGATAGGAGTGCAGTGAAGGCACACTGATAGGGGGCACACTGATGGGGGGCGCACTGATAGGGGGGGCGCACTGATAGGAGGGCGCACTGATAGGGGGGGCGCACTGATAGGGGGGCGCACTGATAGGAGGGCGCACTGATAGGGGGGCGCACTGATAGGAGGGCGCACTGATAGGGGGGCGCACTGATAGGAGGGCGCACTGATAGGAGGGCACACTGATAGGAGGGCGCACTGATAGGAGGGCGCACTGATAGGAGGGCGCACTGATAGGAGGGCGCACTGATAGGGGGCGCACTGATAGGAGGGCGCACTGATAGGGGAGCGCACTGATAGGGGGGCGCACTGATAGGGGGGCGCACTGATAGGGGGGCGCACTGATAGGGGGCAGTGATAGAGCTTGCTATCATCTCCAGGGAATTGCTGTCTAATCCTCTTCATAACCCTCTCAGTCTTAGCCCCTCCCACACTCACCCGCAGAAGCCCCGATACCGATGGGGGTTGGTGGGATTCTGTAGATTGGGGGTCTTTTTTTTTTTTTTAGACCTAATCCTAATAACCTCGCTATTGATTGGCTGTCTTTATTTATCACTGTAATTTTCTGTAAAATGCAATATGGCCACCTGGAGGCGCTCTGTACACAGATGGTTTCTGGACCGCCCCCAGAAATGTAATTTCCTGCTCGTGTGATTGGCTCACTGATTTTCCCAGAAGTCTGCACCAAGATACAAGTCAGATTTTGGGTGTCTCCTGCAATAGGAATGCCATTTTTGGTGAGATATTTTCAAAGGGAAAAAATCACGTCTGAAGGAATGCAGACCCTTCCCCTTTCCTCATTAGAGCCCTGCAGATGCAGCAGCTGATTGATAATGATAAAGTCTCTCCCATTCACATGGACACAGAGAAACAAACAGCAACTTCTTCACACTAACAAAAGGTAGGAATCTGCAACAATGTTTGTTTGAATCCCTACAGATCACCCGGGAGGGGGGGGGGGGGTTCTCAGAAAAAGGGGAGGTACTCTTTAAATCAGAATGGAGCCCCGATGCTCCAAGGGCTCTGAGGAAAAGGGAATCTCCCCTCGAAACGCGTCAGGCTGTTGGAAGTTCTTCTCACGCTTGGCCATTATATGTGGGTTGTGGACTTTGATGTACCGTATTGCTGATGTTGTTTGTGTTCTTCTATCACAAATGCACTAGATTGGGGCGCCCTCTATTTCTTGTACCTTCTGTGTTTCCTCCGACCCGTAGGGGGCAGCAAAGCCGGTGCAGATATTGGATAAGCCAAAGATGTCCGATTGATTTTTGCTAGCGCAGGGGGTTGGTCTTTTTTGTAGGACAACGCAGAACATCGCGCTACAAAAAATCTCAGATTTTTACTGCCCACAAAAAGAAGAAATAAAGACACCCCGACATTTGATATTCTAATATTGTGAAATCAAAATCCCCCAAAAATCTCCCTCGTTGTAAATCCGTCATCAATCACGATGAAAAATCGATCCCGCCGGTATGACGGCGCCCCGAGCTGCCTTCAACTATATAAGGGAAGGGGCGGGGACAGCGGTGACATCACGGGCCTGTGTTGATAGTTGGGCAGTGATGTCACTGCTATCCCTGGCCCCGCCCCTTGGCTTTAATATGAGTGGGCTGGCAGTGACAGTTCCCCGGGACGCCATAGGAGGCGGTCACAGCGGGAATCTGTCATTTGTAGAAGCCGGAGAAATGATGATGTGCGGCTCCTTCCACAAAAAGGGGGCAAATGGGCTAAAGTTTGGGGGTTCGGAATGCCCCAACAGCCAAAGTTCAGTCCGAACCCCTAAGACTGAACCCCCAGCCCACCCCTAGAGGGGAGTACTGAGGCCGGGGGCTGGGATGCTTCCAGGAATTATATACAGCTCGCTGCCGGCCCCTCCCACCAGCCATGATCTGCCTGCATTGCATAGAGAAGCACAGAGACCCGGTGATGATGAGTGTAGAAGACATGGAAATGTCATTAGTATATTGATGGGGGGGGGGGGGGGGCAAAAAATAGGCAAACTTCAGCTTTAAACGTGTCTGCAGCAGTGCACCTCCATTGTGGGCTCTGGGCGGTTCCATTGCCATTGCACACAATGCACTTCTATTACTGAGCTCCGCCCACTTCTACAATGTATCCTCATTTCTAGAAGAGAGCTGCGGTCTGTATGAGATTGCATTGTGTGTAATGGCCGGTGAGGAAGGAGGACGTCCTCCATAGCAGACAATCTTCTCCTCCAATCGGTGATGGCGAAGAGCCGACATTTAGGAAGAGGCTTCTTATTGGCCGCAGTGATCTGAAGTTTGCGTTTTGCCCCGGAGTTCCTCCTTAACCCGGCGAGTCCGATGGTCCCAGCAGATGGCGTGTCGGAGGAGCAGCAGGACGGTCAGTTCAGTGGAAGAAGCTGGAAGGGTGAGGAAGGCGAGACGAAACGCGTAAAACAAATTAGTGTAGAAGATCACGACATTCCCCTGAGAGCCAGATGTCACCGACACATCACAGTGTGCACCAGATGTCACCGACACATCACAGTGTGCACCAGATGTCACCGACACATCACAGTGTGCACCAGATTCCGGGACAGGAACGCTGCTGCCGGGACTGACAACCGACAGATGTTCCGCCAAAAACATCCACAACAAACACTAAGGTGGAGATGATGGTTTTAAAGGGACCCAATCAACCTAAAAATATCAAACCTGAAGATGCCTGAAGTGTCTGGGCAGTTCTGTGTACACAAATGTCTGACACAGATCAGCCCCTGGATCTGGAATGGGGATTCCAACAATCTCATATAAGTCTGATGGTCAATAAAATTTGGTATACAGAGAAGAAGCATCCACCTAAATATGATGTGTCCGTCCCGGCTGGAGCTGGCCATGTATGTATTAACCTCACATCTCCCCACCCCCGCCCCATTTCATCTCACTCCAGTGTTGGGACTACCCAAGTGTTCAGCGTCTCTCCTCCCGGCTATTAGAGTATGAATAATATATAAAGTAATCACACAATACTCAGTATAGGTGGAATTTTATGGTCTTCTACTTGGTAACCAGAGATAGTCGGCCACCTAATACGAGTCTAATAGGAAACTGCTAATATTCCGTATATATGGGCCCCAATACTCCCAAACTGGCCCCTGATTTTCTGGGTAATATTGCCTGCTTAGGCCATTTTACTGTATACATATAGGATAGGAAGGAATGTAAGTTTGCTGCTGTGCATGTGAGTGTATATATATATATATATATATAGTATGTCCTGTGTGGGTCCTGCAACTCAGAGGCTTTGTAGAGGTTTAGGTGGGATGAGGCCATTCCTGCCGGGTGATGAGAGAACACAGAAAATGTACAAGAGCCTCCTGCTTGGTACGGAGAACCCTCAGCATTACGTATTGGATCTCAATGGGTTTGTCTTTAACAGCAGAATGATTTCCTTTTCTTAAAGAACCCCGAATGGGCTTCAGCATTCCACCTCTTATGATTCCCTCTCATTGGTCACTGGCTAAATGAGGGGCGGAGATTGTTTCCTTCCCTGCAAGACAGAGCTGTGCTTATGTTACAGAGATGATAAATCTCAGGACTGGATAGACAGAAATACAAATCCCTGGGAAAGTTATATATCTCCGATACTGGATGTGTATTTTTTCTGTGTATTTACCTGTTGCCCGGAGTTCAGCTTTAACTATTTCCTGGAGAATGTCTTTATGTCATTATCACAGCAGTGACTTCAGCATATTACCTCCACCCCCCACCCCATATTCCCTTCACCCCCCAACATGATCCCTTCACCCCCCCCATATTCCCCCCATTCTCCCCCATATTCCCTTCACCCCCCCCCCCAACATATTCCCTTCACCCCCCCATATTCCCTTCACCCCCCCCCAACATGATCCCTTCACCCCCCCCCATATTCCCCCCATTCTCCCCCATATTCCCTTCACCCCCCCCCCAACATATTCCCTTCACCCCCCCATATTCCCCCCATTCTCCCCCATATTCCCTTCCCCTTCACCCCCCAACATATTCCCTTCACCCCCCATATTACCTCCACCCCCCACCCCATATTCCCTTCACCCCCCCAACATGATCCCTTCACCCCCCCATATTCCCCCCATTCTCCCCCATATTCCCTTCCCCTTCACCCCCCGCCCCATATTCCCTTCACCCCCCCCAACATATTCCCTTCACCCCCCATATTCCCCCCATTCTCCCCCATATTCCCTTCCCCTTCACCCCCCAACATATTCCCTTCACCCCCCAACATGATCCCTTCACCCCCCCCATATTCCCCCCATTCTCCCCCATATTCCTTTCACCCCCCCCCCCCCAACATATTCCCTTCACCCCCCCATATTCCCTTCCCCTTCACCCCCAACATATTCCCTTCACCCCCCCCCAACATATTCCCTTCACCCCCCCATATTCCCCCCATTCTCCCCCATATTCCCCCCATTCTCCCCCATATTCCCTTCACCCCCCCAACATGATCCCTTCACCCCCCCCATATTCCCCCATTCTCCCCCATATTCCCTCCCCTTCACCCCACAACATATTCCCTTCACCCCCCCAACATATTCCCTTCACCCCCCATATTACCTCCACCCCCCACCCCATATTCCCTTCACCCTCCCAACATGATCCCTTCACCCCCCCCCTATATTCCCCCCATTCTCCCCCATATTCCCTTCCCCTTCACCCCCCAACATATTCCCTTCACCCCCCAACATATTCCCTTCCCCTTCACCCCCAACATATTCCCTTCACCCCCATATTACCTCCATCCCCCCACCCCATATTCCCTTCACCCCCCCCCCATATTCCCTCCACCCCCCATATTCCCTCCATATTCCCTCTACCCCCAACATATTCCCTTCACCCCCCAACATATTCCCTTCACCCCCGCCCCCATATTACCTCCACCCCCCACCCCATATTCCCTTCACCCCCAACATGATCCCTTCACCCCCCCCATATTCCCTTCCCCTTCACCCCCCAACATATTCCCTTCACCCCCCCCAACATATTCCCTTCCCCTTCACCCCCAACATATTCCCTTCACCCCCCATATTACCTCCATCCCCCCACCCCATATTCCCTTCACCCCCCCCATATTCCCTCCACCCCCCCATATTCCCTCCACCCCCCATATTCCCTCAATATTACCTCCACCCCATATTCCTTCCATATTCCCTCCACCCCCCCAACATATTCCCTTCACCCCCCCAACATATTCCCTTCACCCCCGCCCCCATATTACCTCCACCCCCACCCCATATTCCCTTCACTCCCCCATATTCCCTTCACCCCCCCAACATATTCCCTCCACCCTTATATTCCCTTCACCCCCCAACATATTCCCTTCAGCCCCCCCATATTCCCTCCATATTACTTCCACCCCCACCCCATATTCCCTTCACCCCCCCCCATATTCCCCCCATTCTCCCCCATATCCCCCCATTCTCCACCATATTCCCTTCAACCCCCCAACATGATCCCTTCACCCCCCCCATATTCCCCCCATTCTCCCCCATATTCCCTTCACCCCCCCCCCCCCAACATATTCCCTTCACCCCCCCATATTCCCTTCCCCTTCACCCCCAACATATTCCCTTCACCCCCCCCCAACATATTCCCTTCACCCCCCCCATATTCCCCCCATTCTCCCCCATATTCCCCCCATTCTCCCCCATATTCCCTTCACCCCCCAACATGATCCCTTCACCCCCCACCATATTCCCCCCATTCTCCCCCATATTCCCTTCCCCTTCACCCCACAACATATTCCCTTCACCCCCCCAACATATTTCCCTTCACCCCCCATATTACCTCCACCCCCCACCCCATATTCCCTTCACCCTCCCAACATGATCCCTTCACCCCCCCCCTATATTCCCCCCATTCTCCCCCATTATTCCCTTCCCCTTCACCCCCCAACATATTCCCTTCACCCCCCAACATATTCCCTTCCCCTTCACCCCCAACATATTCCCTTCACCCCCCATATTACCTCCATCCCCCCACCCCATATTCCCTTCACCCCCCCCCATATTCCCTCCACCCCCCATATTCCCTCCATATTCCCTCCACCCCCAACATATTCCCTTCACCCCCCCAACATATTCCCTTCACCCCCGCCCCCATATTACCTCCACCCCCCACCCCATATTCCCTTCACCCCCCAACATGATCCCTTCACCCCCCCCATATTCCCTTCCCCTTCACCCCCCAACATATTCCCTTCACCCCCCCAACATATTCCCTTCACCCCCCCCATATTCCCTTCCCCTTCACCCCCAACATATTCCCTTCACCCCCCATATTACCTCCATCCCCCCACCCCATATTCCCTTCACCCCCCCCATATTCCCTCCACCCCCCCATATTCCCTCCACCCCCCATATTCCCTCAATATTACCTCCACCCCATATTCCTTCCATATTCCCTCCACCCCCCCAACATATTCCCTTCACCCCCCCAACATATTCCCTTCACCCCCGCCCCCATATTACCTCCACCCCCACCCCATATTCCCTTCACTCCCCCATATTCCCTTCACCCCCCCAACATATTCCCTCCACCCTTATATTCCCTTCACCCCCCAACATATTCCCTTCAGCCCCCCCATATTCCCTCCATATTACTTCCACCCCCACCCCATATTCCCTTCACCCCCCCCATATTCCCTCCACCCCCCATATTCCCTTCACCCCCCCAACATATTCCCTTCACCCCCCAACATATTCCCTTCAGCCCCCCATATTCCCTCCATCCCCCCCATATTCCATCCCTCCCCCCCATTTTCCCTCCATATTCCCTCAATTCCCCCCTCCATTCTCCCAACATACAACCTCCATATTCCACCCCCCCCCATATGCCCTCCATCCCCCCCAACATACCCCTCTCCAGTCCATCTCCATATTTTCTCCATCTCCCCTCCATATTCCCTCAATCCCCCCCTCCTATATTCCCTCCAGTCCCCCAACATACCCCCCTCCATTCTCCCAACATACCCCCTCCATTCTCCCAACATACCCCCTCCATTCCCCCAACATACCTCCTCTATATTCCCTCCATTTCCCCCAACATACCCCCTCCATTCCCCCGACATATCTTCTCCATTCCCCCCGACATATCTTCTCCATTTCCCCCAACATACCCCCTCCATTCCCCCGACATATCTTCTCCATTCCCCCCGACATATCTTCTCCATTCCCCCTACATACCTCCTCCATTCCCCCGACATATCTTCTCCATTCCCCCAACATACCTCCTCCATTCCCCCAAGATATCTTCTTCATTCCCCCAAAATATCTCCTCCATTCCCCAACATATCTTCTCCATTCCAACAACTTACCTCCTCCATTCCAACATATCTCCTCCATTTCCCCGACATATCTTCTCCATTCTCCCAACATACCTCCTCCATTCCCCCGACATACCCCCTCCATTCCCCCAACATATCTTCTCCATTCCCCTGACATATCTTCCTCCATTCTCCTGACATATCTTCTCCATTCCCCCTACATACCTCCTCCATTCCCCCGACATATCTTCTCCATCCCCCCAACATACCTCCTCCATTCCCTTCAACATACCTCCTCCATTCCCCCGACAAATCTTCTCCATTCCCCCAACATATCTTCTCCATTCCCCTGACATATCTTCCTCCATTCCCCTGACATATCTCCTCCATTCCCCTGACATATCTCCTCCATTCCCCTGACATATCTCCTCCATTCCCCCGATATATCTTCTCCATTCCCCTGACATATCTCCTCCATTCCCCCGATATATCTTCTCCATTCTCCCAACATACCTCCTCCATTCCCCCAACATTCCCCCTACATACCTCCTCCATTCCCCCGACATATCTTCTCCATTCCCCCAACATACCTCCTCCATTCCCCCAACATACCTCCTCCATTCCCCCGACAAATCTTCTCCATTCCCCCAACATATCTTCTCCATTCCCCTGACATATCTTCCTCCATTCTCCTGACATATCTCCTCCATTCCCCTGACATATCTCCTCCATTCCCCTGACATATCTTCTCCATTCCCCCAACATACCTCCTTCATTCCCCCAACATACCTCCTCCTTTCCCCCGACAAATCTTCTCCATTCCCCCAACATATCTTCTCCATTCCCCTGACATATCTTCCTCCATTCTCCTGACATATCTCCTCCATTCCCCTGACATATCTCCTCCATTCCCCTGACATATCTTCTCCATCCCCCCAACATACCTCCTCCATTCCCCCGATATATCTTCTCCATTCTCCCAACATACCTCCTCCATTCCCCCAACATACCTCCTTCATTCCCCCGACATATCTTCTCCATTCCAACATATCTCCTCCATTCCCCCAACATACCTCCTCCATTCCCCCGACATATCTTCTCCATTCCCCCGACATATCTTCTCCATTCCCCCGACATACCTCTTCCATTCCGCCGACATATCTCCTCCATTCCCCCGATATATCTTCTCCATTCCCCAACATACCTCCTCCATTCCCCCGACATATCTTCTCCATTCCACCGACATATCTTCTCCATTCCCCCGACATATCTACTCCATTCCCCCGACATATCTTCTCCATTCCCCCGACATATCTTCTCCATTCCCCCGACATACCTCTTCCATTCCCCCGATATATCTTCTCCATTCCCCCGACATATCTTCTCCATTCCCCCGACATACCTCTTCCATTCCGCCGACATATCTCCTCCATTCCCCCGATATATCTTCTCCATTCCCCAACATACCTCCTCCATTCCCCTAACATACCTCCTCCATTCCCCCGACATATCTTCTCCATTCCACCGACATATCTTCTCCATTCCCCCGACATATCTACTCCATTCCCCCGACATATCTTCTCCATTCCCCCGACATATCTTCTCCATCCCCCCAACATACCTCCTCCATTCCCCCGATATATCTTCTCCATTCTCCCAACATACCTCCTCCATTCCCCCAACATACCTCCTTCATTCCCCCGACATATCTTCTCCATTCCAACATATCTCCTCCATTCCCCCAACATACCTTCTCCATTCCCCCGACATATCTTCTCCATTCCCCCGACATATCTTCTCCATTCCCCCGACATACCTCTTCCATTCCGCCGACATATCTCCTCCATTCCCCCGATATATCTTCTCCATTCCCCAACATACCTCCTCCATTCCCCTAACATACCTCCTCTATTCCCCCGACATATCTTCTCCATTCCACCGACATATCTTCTCCATTCCCCCGACATACCTCCTCCATTCCCCCAAGATATCTTCTCCATTCCCCCGACATACCTCCCCCATTCCCCCGATATATCTTCTCCATTCCCCCAACATACCTCCTCCATTCCCCCAAGATATCTTCTTCATTCCCCCAAAATATCTCCTCCATTCCCCAACATATCTTCTCCATTCCAACAACATACCTCCTCCATTCCAACATATCTCCTCCATTCCCCCAACATATCTCCTCCATTCCCCCGACATACCTCCTCCATTCCCCCAAGATATCTTCTCCATTCCCCCGACATACCTCCTCCATTCCCCCGATATATCTTCTCCATTCCCCCAACATACCTCCTCCATTCCCCCAAGATATCTTCTTCATTCCCCCAAAATATCTCCTCCATTCCCCAACATATCTTCTCCATTCCAACAACATACCTCCTCCATTCCAACATATCTCCTCCATTCCCCCAACATATCTCCTCCATTCCCCCGACATATCTCTTCCATTCCCCCGATATATATTCTCCATTCCCCGAACATACCTCCTCCATTCCCCAGATATATCTTTTCCATTCCCCCGACATACCTCCTCCATTCCTCCGACATATCTTCTCCATTCCCCTGACATATCTTCTCCATTCCCTCGACATATCTACTCGATTCCCCCAATATATCTTCTCCATTCCCCCGACATACCTCCTTGATTACCCCCGATATACCTTCTCCATTCCCCCAACATACCTCCTGCATTCCCCCGATATATCTTCTCCATTCCCCCAACATACCTCCTGCATTCCCCTGATATATCTTCTCCATTCCCCCAAAATATCTCCTCCATTCCCCAACATATCTTCTCCATTCCAACAACATACCTCCTCCATTCCAACATATCTCCTCCATTCCCCCAACATATCTCCTCCATTCCCCCGACATATCTCTTCCATTCCCCCGATATATATTCTCCATTCCCCGAACATACCTCCTCCATTCCCCGGATATATCTTTTTCATTCCCCCGACATACCTCCTCCATTCCTCCGACATATCTTCTCCATTCCCCTGACATATCTTCTCCATTCCCTCGACATATCTACTCGATTCCCCCGATATATCTTCTCCATTCCCCCGACATACCTCCTTGATTACCCCCGATATACCTTCTCCATTCCCCCAACATACCTCCTGCATTCCCCCGATATATCTTCTCCATTCCCCCAACATACCTCCTGCATTCCCCTGATATATCTTCTCCATTCCCCCAAAATATCTCCTCCATTCCCCAACATATCTTCTCCATTCCACCAACATACCTCCTCCATTCCCCCGATATATCTTCTTCATTCCCCCAAAATATCTCCTCCATTCCCCAACATATTTTCTCCATTCCAACAACATACCTCCTCCATTCCAACATATCTCCTCCATTCCCCCAACATATCTCCTCCATTCTCCTGACATACCTCCTCCATTCCCCCGACATATCTCTTCCATTCCCCCGATATATATTCTCCATTCCCCCAACATACCTCCTCCATTCCCCGGATATATCTTTTCCATTCCCCCGACATACCTCCTCCATTCCTCCGACATATCTTCTCCATTCCCCTGACATATCTTCTCCATTCCCCCGACATATCTACTCGATTCCCCCAAAATATATTTTCTCCATTCCCCCGGCATACCTCCTGCATTCCCCCGACATATCTTCTCCATTCCACCGACATATCTACTCCATTCCCCTGACATATCCCTTGCATTGCCCCAACATACCTCCAACATACCTCCTCCATTCCCCCGACATACCTCCTCCATCTCCCCAACATACCTCCTCCATTCCCCCGACATACCTCCTCCACCCCCCCAACATACCTCCTCCATTCCCCCGACATACCCCCTCCATTCTCCCAACATACCTCCTCCATCCCCCCAACATACCCCCTCCATTCCCCCAACATACCCCCTCCATTCCCCCAACATACCCCATGTATTTGAAGCACCCTATTCCAGAATAAGATAGATAATTCCAAATTAAACCCGTTAACAACTCAATGGATTCAAAAGGCAGCGCTGATTTCCAGCTTGGCCGATGCACTTTGTCACCAATCCCTGAGAGACATCTTGTGTCCTGACTAATTATCCCCCCCTTCATTGATCTCACTTTCCAGAGCAAGCAAGACGTTAATGTCCCTTCTCCCCAATAAATGATGTGGCCTTTCCTGGAGCAGGTCATCAGCACTACAAGCCTTATATACCTCGTAAATCAAGAGCCTGCATACCGGCCACCAGACAAATCACCTTATTTACAACAAGCAAATTAAACACATTTTTATTAATGTTCCCCGGAAGCCGATAATCCTGGCCAAAAAAAGAGAGAAGGCTCGGAATGTTAGTTAATGAGTTCTATGCTGTGGTCAATAGGGGACAGTGAGACCTCACTGACCAATCCGGAGCCATTAATAGGGGACAGTGAGACCTCACTGACCAATCCGGAGCCATTAATAGGGGACAGTGAGACCTCACTGACTAATCCGGAGCCATTAATAGGGGACAGTGAGGCCTCACTGACCGATCGGGAGCCATTAATAGGGGACAGTGAGGCCTCACTGACCGATCGGGAGCCATTAATAGGGGACAGTGAGGCCTAACTGACCAATCCAGAGCCATTAATAGGGGACAGTGAGGCCTCACTGACTAATCCGGAGCCATTAATAGGGGACAGTGAGGCCTCACTAACCAATCAGGAGCCATTAATAGGGGACAGTGAGGCCTAACTGACCAATCCAGAGCCATTAATAGGGGACAGTGAGGCCTCACTGACTAATCCGGAGCCATTAATAGGGGACAGTGAGGTCTCACTAACCAATCAGGAGCCATTAATAGGGGACAGTGAGGCCTCACTGACCAATCCGGAGCCATTAATAGGGGACAGTGAGGCCTCACTGACCAATCCGGAGCCATTAATAGGGGACAGTGAGGACTCACTGACCAATCCGGAGCCATTATTAGGGGACAGTGAGGCCTCACTGACCAATCCGGAGCCATTAATAAGGGACAGTGAGGCCTCACTGACCAATCCGGAGCCATTAATAGGGGACAGTGAGGCCTCACTAACCAATCCGGAGCCATTATTAGGGGACAGTGAGGCCTCACTGACCAATCCGGAGCCATTAATAAGGGACAGTGAGGCCTCACTGACCAATCCGGAGCCATTAATAGGGGACAGTGAGGCCTCACTGACCAATCCGGAGCCATTAATAAGGGACAGTGAGGCCTCACTGACCAATCAGGAGACATTAATAGAGGACAGTGAGGCCTCACTAACCAATCAGGAGCCATTAATAGGGGACAGTGAGGCCTCACTAACCAATCAGGAGCCATTAATAGGGGACAGTGAGGCCTCACTGACTGATCGGGAGCCATCTTTCTTCTGTACAATAGAGGCATTGTATCCATTATTCCCACCTTGAAGAATAGGGATTGAGGTGGACGCACCAATCAAAGGCCAATCATTCAATTCTTACCCATTTTTTGCATCAGGTTTTTGTGTGGTGGAGCTCCATTTTGTTTTCTTTTGTTTCTGTTTGATTCATGTAACTGATTTCTCTGTCCAAAAATAATCAATGTGTAAAAAAACTCAACGATTTCTGGTCCTGATCTCTGAGGCTTGAGAGGGGATATGATTTCAATGTATGAATACCGGACTGGTGACCCCACAATATACAAATACCGGACTGGTGACCCCACAATATATAAATACCGGACTGGTGACCCCACAATATATAAATACCGGACTGGTGAACCCACAATATACAAATACCGGACTGGTGACCCCACAATATATAAATACCGGACTGGTGACCCCACAATATACAAATACCGGACTGGTGACCCCACAATATACAAATACTGTACTGGTGACCCCACAATATATAAATACCGGACTGGTGACCCCACAATATACAAATACCGGACTGGTGACCCCACAATATACAAATACTGTACTGGTGACCCCACAATATACAAATACTGGACTGGTGACCCCACAATATATAAATACCGGACTGGTGACCCCACAATATACAAATACCGGACTGGTGACCCCACAATATACAAATACCGGACTGGTGACCCCACAATATACAAATACCGGACTGGTGACCCCACAATATATAAATACCGGACTGGTGACCCCACAATATACAAATACCGGACTGGTGACCCCACAATATACAAATACCGGACTGGTGACCCCACAATATATAAATACCGGACTGGTGATCCCACAATATATAAATACCGGACTGGTGACCCCACAATATATATAAATACTGGACTGGTGACCCCACAATATACAAATACCGGACTGGTGACCCCACAATATAGAAATACCGGACTGGTGACCCCACAATATACAAATACCGGACTGGTGACCCCACAATATAGAAATACCGGACTGGTGACCCCACAATATACAAATACCGGACTGGTGACCCCACAATATACAAATACCGGACTGGTGACCCCACAATGAGGGGAGAAAACTTTTTTGCAGAAGAGAGTTTAATAAGACACGTGGCCACTCATTACAATTAGAAGAAAAGAGGTTTAACCTTAAACTACGTAGAGGGTTCTTTACTGTAAGAGCGGCAAGGATGTGGAATTCCCTTCCACAGGCGGTGGTCTCAGCGGGGAGCATCGGTCGCTTCAAGAAACTATTAGATAATCACCTGAATGACCACAACATACAGGGATATATAATGTAATACTGACATATAATCACACACAGAGGTTGGACTGGATGGACTTGTGTCTTTTTTCATCCTCACCTCCTATGTAACTATGTAACAATGTAACTATGTCCTGAAGACCTGAAGGTTAAAGTGTATTGAAAGCTCTACATTTTTTTAGGTTAGGGGATCTTTCTATCGGGTTTTTGGTGCTGTTTATGGTCCCTCGAGAGATCCTTACTCTTTCCATATGTCCTGGTGGCCATCGCTCCGGGGACTGGAAATGAGGAAAAGTTTGGGTGGTCACCAGGATGATAATAGAGGTGAAATCTTCCAATGGGGACACCTGTTCTGATTCTGGTTGAACTCTATGAATGTTTCACGTGGGTCTTAGCGTGTATAAGAGCAGTGTGTGAACGGCAAGCTTTGGCAAAGCATTTACAGAGCTTTCGGGAAGCTTTGTTGGGGCTTTTCACATATGAGAGGCATGCGGCTCCCAGCAGGGTCCGGTGGGTGCTGGTTCACCACTGCAGGTCTGATTTCAGCCTGAATTTTGGGCTGAATTCGGACCTGAAACGGATCAGAAGACGCACAAAGCACCGGCGCTCTATAAAGAGCCAGGCAAAATCTCTTGCTATTGTGAATTGGATGTGGAGAGGACACGGCACCCAATTCACAATGCTGTGATCCCAGCCTTAAAGTCACATTCAGCTCCAGTTTGTAAATCTGAACAAAGATCTTAATGGGAGTGCTGATTGCCACTTTAAGCAAGCTGCTAGCAGACTTCAGCAGGCTTTTAACAAGCTTCAAGAAGTGCTGAAGCCTGCTAGCAGCTTGCTTAAAGTGGCAATCAGCACTCCCATTAAGATCTGTGTTCAAAATTTACAAACTGGAGCTGAATGGGACTTTTAAAAGCTTCAACAAAGCTGGAGGAAAGCTCTGCAGATGCTTTGTCAGATCTCGCTATTCACATTGCTCTTATACAAGTTGAAGCGTGAAACGGGTCTAACACTCTGAAAAGACTCCCTGCACTTTGGAATGATTTCCTGCATAGGTGTGCATCCCAAACCTTAAACACACATGTATATATTTATATATACACAGTATCTGACAAAAGTGAGTACACCCCTCACATTTATGTAAATATTTTATTCAATGAATGCCAACATGTACTGTGACATACTGAAGCAGAACATGATCCCCTCCCTTCAGAGACTGGGCCGCAGGGCAGTATTCCAACATGATAACCACCCCAAACACACCTCCAAGACCACCACTGCCTTGCTAAAGAAGCTGAGGGTAAAGGTGATGGACTGGCCAAGCATGTCTCCAGACCTAAACCCTATTGATCATCTGTGGGACATCCTCAAACGGAAGGTGGAGGAGCGCAAGGTCTCTAACATCCACCAGCTCTGTGATGTCATCATGGGGGAGGGGAAGAGGACTCCAGTGACAACCTGTGAAGCTCTGGTGACCTCCATGCCCAAGAGGGTTAAGGCAGTGCTGGAAAATAATGGTGGCCACACAAAATATTGACACTTTGGGCCCAATTTGGAGATTTTCACTTAGGGGTGTACTGACTTTTGTTGCCAGCGGTTTAGACATTAATGGCTGTGTGTTGAGTTATTTTGAGGGGACAGCAAATTTACACTGTTATACAAGCCGTACACTCACTACTTTACATTGTAGACAAAGTGTCATTTCTTCAGTGTTGTCACATGAAAAGATAGAAGAAAAGATTTACACAAATGTGAGGGGTGTACTTACTTTTGTCAGATATATATACAAAGACAACTGGTGTGAATGACCCTTATTTTTTGTTATATTTTTGTTTTATATTTTTAATTATTTGTACATTTTTGTTATTATTTGTTGCAATTTTCTTAATTAAAAAAAAAAAAATTCACAGTTTTTTTTGGGGGGAAGGGGCTACTAATTCTAATGCTACAATGTGATTAGGTTGTGCCCAGGCACACCCAGCACACCCCAATGATTTCCTGTTATGTCTATAAGAACGAAGGTAAAGAAGACTCTTCGGGATCTGAACCCGCGACCTCCGCTGCGCCTGGCAGTAGATCTCCTTCCTGAGATGCTGGACGTCTTCCTTCCCCGAATCCTTGGATGGGACACAGAAGACAAACAACTGGCAGGAGGTTTAATGATCTTCCACTCCATCCAAAATAAGATAAAGTATAAAACAATTGTACATTTAAAGGACATTCGATATTTTAAAATATCTGCGGCTGTCACCGGCTGTAACAATCTGACCTAATTGCCTTTTCTTTGGCCATCACAAGCCTCGGCTGGAGTAAATATTGATTTGGTGATATTGATCTGTCTGCAGTCTACACTCATCAATGGTGAGATGTACAAAGCGGCCTGTTTAGTTTTTTGTCTTCAGTGGGAGGAGCCATGAATGGCGATTTCTTTGCTGCGCTGCACTTGTGTGGTCACAGGAGACACAGATCACAATCTTCAATGTGAAGGGAAATCAGCGACCGGCTGGGCAGAAATAAAATGTCCGATTTCATCGTCAGGAGTACAAAGGTTCCAAACTCTGGGAGTGAGGCCGAAACGCGTCAGTGTTGGCTCCTGATTGGAAACCTTTTGATGAAATAAAGAGTCATTTTATTTCTGCCCAACTGGCTGCCGACTCCACTTCACATTGGAGGACTTACTGTGGTGTCTGGCATCAAGCCGTCAGTTCCTTTAAGTCGGGGGGGGGGGGGGTCTCCACAGATCAGACTTGTTTTTGCAGCACATCTAACAGATGCTCAATTGGATAGAGATCTGGAGAATTTGGAGGCCAAGTCAACACCTTCTTGAATTCATCAGACCAGGCCACCTCCTTCCATTTCTCTGTGGTCCAGTTCTGACCCTCACCCGCCCATTGTAGGAGGCGGGTCACCCTGACCGGTCTGCGGCTACACCCCCCCAAACACATCAAACTGCGAGGAACATTTCTTCTGCTTTTAACACGTCAACTTCAAGGACAACATGCTCACTTTCTGCCTAATACATCCCACTGAGTTTCAGATGCCATTGCAATGTTATGGCTGATTGGTGTATACATACAGTATATAGATATATATCTATATACTGTACGTTTCATCCACCTTCCATGTCTCTTTTATCTTGTATTGACCTGCCTGAGGTTATTCGTTCTCTGTAGTATGCTGACATCTAGTGACCTCTGGAACTTGTTTACTAATGTGATTTTGGTATCTCCCTCTGTCCTCCTGTTTAGTGCTAGTTGGTTCAGTCCTAGCTAGACCCTCCCCATTTCTTCCACGTTTCCTCAGCCAGTGTTAGTTATTTGCAGTGACAGGGTTTGAAAAGTTATTGTCCTCTTACACTTCTAAAGGCTGGAAAACCATCCTCTGTACTCCAATTAGCTGAAATAAAATTGCGTTGGATTCAAGGTCTGTGTCTTTTTTAAAGAGTGAAGCTGCCTGTGGATGATGCCGAGTCAGCAGGTGATCGTAATGTCTTAACAGGCTGGGTCTAAGGAAATCAGTCAATGCATAAGGTGGCATTTGAATGTGAGCAATAAATATATGTATTGTAAGATATCGGGGCGATTCCTCTCTGGTGGTGTGTGTGTGTCAGTCCAGACCGTATTGTAAAGACTGGGCAGCCCACTTGTATTTAAAGGAAAGAAAATTCAAAGAAAATAACAGCAAATTCCCTCGCGGAGATTCCACCATTACTGTACAATCCAAACATTCAGCCTCCTGACACTCATACGATATATATATATATATATACATTGTATCCTCATATACATTATATATACATTGTATCCTCATATACATTATATATACATTGTATCCTCATATACATTATATATACATTGTATCCTTATATACATTATATATACATTGTATCCTCATATACATTATATATACATTGTATCCTCATATACATTATATATACATTGTATCCTCATATACATTATATATACATTGTATTATATATTATATCTTCCTCGTCTTGCAGAACAGGAAATGTAAACAAACCAAATTGTGTAAAAACAACAAATAAAAATAAAAAATAAAGAACACAAATAAGATCCAGGTTTTCCAGGTTTTCCAGGTTTTCCAGGTTTTCCAGGGTTAGTGTCGGGGTGAAAGGTCACAGCCAGCATATTTTGGGTTGAATAAAAATGAATAAATGAATGTCGGTGTGTTTTAGAGAGGATATAAAAAAAAGAAAATTGCTGATTATTGTTTCTGGGCGGTCCTCCGGGTACGTACAACACCTCACATACACTTATGGGGTATCACTGCGATCGTCAGGGGCCGGAGAATTTGTTTTGGGTTGTTCTTTGGTGGTAAATTATGATAATAGCAAGAAATATACAGCTAAATTTAAAAAAATGTTTTTTTTACTATTTTGGGCCAGTTTTCCTTTGATAATAATAAATTCAGGAGATATCCGTTACCATTTATCACCCAATGAAAGTTCAATTTATCCTGAAAAAAACACAATATAATCCACCTGGACGCAGGAAGTGATTTTAATGATTTTTACGGTTTTACTAACACATGTCAAAGTTGCAAAATTGTGCTCAGGCATTAACATTTGTTTTATCCTCAGGCAGGAAGGGGTTAAGGAGCTTCAGTGATAACATATTCCACACCGCCAGTAAATATCCCATTCCGGGGAAGATGATATAACATAAAATCAAATAATGGCAATTCCCGATCTCTCTCGGAAGGGCGGTCAGATCGCGCGCACGCAGAAATGAAGATCCGGAATTTGCGCTTATTTGTCCATCAGGTAAAACAAAGGAGACTTTTATCATCTCCGGCGAATCTCCCGAGTCCCCGACGGCCAAACTCTCTCCAATATCAGGAGCTGCAATGAGAGATAAAAACACATTCAATCAAAGAGATTCAGAATAAAAGAGTTTAAAGTAAGTGCCCCCCCCCGGTAGGACGTCCATAGTCACTCCAACTTCAAATAATCACCCCCCCCCCCTCCCCCCACTACATGAGGAGCCCGGCCTTCCACATGTCAGAGCCGGGATAGGAACTGCAGGAAAAATATAACAATAATCATAATAATATGTAAAAAGAAAACATAAATATGCGGCATGCGTTGTGCGCCATCATTGTCTACGCACTTCACATGAGGGTTGTGCCCGGGGCTGGATCCAATCTGTTTAGGAAACCATAGAAGTCAATGGGAGTGAAATCGATTGATGCAACAGATGCTCTGCGGGGGGCTCCATGAAGTGTAACTTCTCAGATTTAATAAGGTGGGGGAGGGGCTAAACAATCGCTGAGTGTGGAGTCCACACCATCTTCGTTCACATCTATGCAGGTTGCGGTTTTGCATTTTTGATGCGTTTTGCGTTTTTCTCTTTTGCTAATAGGAAGGAATGTCAGTTCTGTTCATGGAGTGCGACTTTGATGTGACTTTACACTCTCTGGTACTCAAGTAGCATCAAAGCATTTCAGGAACCTTTATGTGTCACATGTTAGAATTATGAGCGATCGATAGTGGCAATCATTAGGGTTGGGTCACCATTCTAAGCCTATAATTACCACCTCTAGCCCTTATCTCTAGCCCTTAACCCTAACCATAACATTTAACCCCAACACTAGCCCTTAACCCTATCATTTAAACCTAGCCCTAACATTTAACCCTAAGCCCTTATCCCTAGCCCTAACATTTAACCCTAGCCCTTATCCTTAACCCTAAGCCCTTAACCCTAACCCTAAGTCCCGGTTCACACTGAGGCAGCGCGACTTGCAGTGCGACTGCCTCAGGCGACCCAGGACACAACAGGGGCGGCGACTTGCAAAACGACTTCTATATAGAAGTCTATGCAAGTCGCCCCCAAAGTAGTACAGGAACTTTTTCTAAGTCAGAGCGACTTGCGTCACTCCTATTAGAACGGTTCCATTGTACAGAACGGGAGGCGACTTGTCAGGCAGCTAGGTCACCTGACAAGTCGCCCCAGTGTGAACCGACCCTAACATTGAACCCTAACCCTAGCCCTTAACCCTAACTCTAGACGTAATCCTAACATTTAATCCTAACTCTAGCCCTTGACACTGACCCTAACATTTAACCCTAACTGTAACATTGAACCCTAACCCTAGCCCTTAACCCTAGCCCTAACATTGAACCCTAACCCGAGCCCTTAACCCTAACATTTAACCCTAACTTTAGCCCTTGACCCTAACATTTAACCCTAACCCTAACATTTAACCCTAACTCTAACCCTTAACCCTAACATTTAACCCTAACTCTAACCCTTAACCCTAACCCGTAACCCTAACCCTTAACCTTAACCCTAACATATAACCCTAACCCTAACATTTAACCCTAACTCTAACCTTTAACCCTAACATTTAACCCTAACCCTTAACCCTAACCCTAACATTTAACCCTAACTCAAACCCTTAACCCTAACCCGTAACCCTAACCCTTAATCTTAACCCTAACATTTAACCCTAACCCGTAACCCTAACCCTTAATCTTAACCCTAACATTTAACTCTAACCCTTAACCCTAACATTGAACCCTAACCCTAGCCCTCAACCCTAACATTTAACCCTAACCCTAACATTGAACCCTAACCCTAGCCCTAACATTGAACCCTAAACCTAGCCCTTAACCCTAACATTTAACCCTAACTTTAGCCCTTAACCCTAACATTTAACCCTAACCCTAACATTTAACCCTAACTCTAACCCTTAACCCTAACATTTAACCCTAACCCTTAACCTTAACCCTAACATTTAACCCTAACCCTTAACCTTAACTCTAACATTTAACCCTAACCCGTAACCCTAACATTTAACCCTAACTCTAACCCTTAACCCTAACCCGTAATCCTTACCCTTAACCCTAACCCTAACATTTAACCCTAACTCTAACCCTTAACCCTAACATTTAACCCTAACTCTAACCTTTAACCCTAACATTTAACCCTAACCCTTAACCCTAACCCTAACATTTAACCCTAACTCAAACCCTTAACCCTAACCCGTAACCCTAACCCCCTAATCTTAACCCTAACATTTAACCCTAACCCTTAATCTTAACCCTAACATTTAATCTAACCCTTAACCCTAACATTTAACCCTAACCCTAACATTTTACCCTAACTCTAACCCTTAACCCTAACATTTAACCCTAATCCTAACCTTAACATTTAACCCTAACTCTAACCTTTAACCCTAACCCATAACCCTAACCCTTAACAATAACATTTAACCCTAACTCTAACCCTTAACCCTAACATTTAACCCTAACCCTTAACCCTAACCATAACATTTAACCCTAGCCCTTAACCCTAACTCTAGACGTAACCCTAACATTTAATCCTAACTCAAGCCCTTGACACTGACCCTAACATTTAACCCTAACTGTAACATTGAACCCTAAACCTAGCCCTTAACCCTAACCCTAACATTGAACCCTAAACCTAGCCCTTAACCATAACCCTAACATTGAACCCTAACCCGAGCCCTTAACCATAACCCTAACATTGAACCCTAAACCTAGCCCTTAACCATAACCCTAACATTGAACCCTAACCCGAGCCCTTAACCCTAATATTTAACCCTAACCCTAACATTTAACCCTAACTCTAACCCTTAACCCTAACATTTAACTCTAACCCTTAACCCTAACCCGTAATCCTAACCCTTAATCTTAACCCTAACATTTAACCCTACCTGTCACTCCTCCTGTCACTCCCCCTATCACTCCTCCTGTCACTCCTCCTATCACTCCTCGTATCACTCCTCCTATCACTCCTCCTGTCCTCCTATCACTCCTCCTATCACTCCTCCTGTCACTCCTCCTATCACTCCCCCTATCACTCCTCCTATCACTCCTCCTATCACTCCTCCTATCACTCCTCCTATCACTCCTCCTATCACTCCTCCTATCACTCCTCCTATCACTCCTCCTGTCCCTCCTATCACTCCTCCTATCACTCCTCCTGTCACTCCTCCTATCACTCCTCCTATCACTCCTCCTATCACTCCGCCTGCCACTCCTCCTGTCCTCCTGTCACTCCTCCTATCACTCCTCCTGTCCTCCTGTCACTCCTCCTATCACTCCTCCTATCACTCCTCCTATCACTCCCCCTATCACTCCTCCTATCACTCCTCCTATCACTCCTCCTATCACTCCTCCTATCACTCCTCCTATCACTCCGCCTGCCACTCCTCCTGTCCTCCTGTCACTCCTCCTATCACTCCTCCTATCACTCCTCCTATCACTCCTCCTATCACTCCGCCTGCCACTCCTCCTGTCCTCCTGTCACTCCTCCTATCACTCCTCCTGTCCTCCTGTCACTCCTCCTATCACTCCTCCTATCACTCCTCCTATCACTCCTCCTATCACTCCTCCTATCACTCCTCCTATCACTCCTCCTGTCACTCCTCCTGTCCTCCTGTCACTCCTCCTGTCACTCCTCCTGTTCTCCTGTCACTCCCCCTATCACTCCACCTATCACTCCTCCTATCACTCCTCCTGTCACTCCTCCTGTCACTCCACCTATCACTCCTCCTATCACTCCTCCTGTCACTCCTCCTGTCACTCCCCCTATCACTCCTCCTATCACTCCTCCTATCACTCCCCCTATCACTCCCCCTATCACTCCTCCTATCACCCCCCCTATCACTCCTCCTGTCACTCCTCCTGTCACTCCTCCTGTCACTCCTCCTATCACTCCTCCTATCACTCCGCCTGCCACTCCTCCTGTCACTCCTCCTATCACTCCTCCTGTCACTCCTCCTGTCCTCCTGTCACTCCTCCTATCACTCCTCCTGTCCTCCTGTCACTCCTCCTATCACTCCTCCTATCACTCCTCCTATCACTCCTCCTGTCCTCCTGTCACTCCTCCTGTCCTCCTATCACTCCTCCTGTCACTCCTCCTGTCACTCCCCCTATCACTCCTCCTGTCACTCCTCCTATCACTCCTCCTATCACTCCTCCTGTCACTCCTCCTATCACTCCTCCTGTCCTCCTATCACTCCTCCTATCACTCCTCCTATCACTCCTCCTATCACTCCTCCTGTCCTCCTATCACTCCTCCTATCACTCCTCCTGTCACTCCTCATATCACTCCTCCTATCACTCCCCCTATCACTCCTCCTATCACTCCTCCTATCACTCCTCCTATCACTCCTCCTATCACCCCCCCTATCACTCCTCCTATCACTCCTCCTATCACTCCTCCTATCACTCCTCCTGTCCTCCTATCACTCCTCCTATCACTCCTCATATCACTCCTCCTATCACTCCTCCTATCACTCCTCATATCACTCCTCCTGTCACTCCTCCTGTCACTCCTCCTGTCACTCCTCCTGTCACTCCTCCTATCACTCCTCCTGTCACTCCTCCTGTCACTCCTCCTATCACTCCTCCTGTCACTCCTCCTATCACTCCTCCTATCACTACTCCTATCACTCCTCCTGTCTCTCCTCCTATCACTCCTCCTGTTACTCCTCCTGTCCTCCTATCACTCCTCCTATCACTCCTCTTGTCCTCCTGTCACTCCTCCTGTCACTCCTCCTATCACTCCTCCTATCACTCCTCCTGTTACTCCTCCTGTCCTCCTATCACTCCTCCTATCACTCCTCTTGTCCTCCTGTCACTCCTCCTATCACTCCTCCTATCACTCCTCCTGTCACTCCTCCTATCACTCCTCCTGTCACTCCTCCTGTCACTCCTCCTATCCCTCTGAAGGAGACCCCACACATTGACTTCCTGCAATTCTGTGTCACACATGTCACAGAACACACCTTCTGAGGGGAGGAGTCTCAGGAGGCAGAGTCAGCACAGGAATCAGCAAAGTACCATGGGACATGTAGTCTTTAGAAATGGAGGATTAACTACAAAGCATGCTGGGAATCTAGGAAGTTCTGGAAAGAAATGGCCAGCAGATATAATTCTGATGTTATACAATGAAAGTCTTTGTGACCTTATCTGTAAAAACAATCCTGAGGGACGTTACATCACTGGAGCATGGGGAGCACAATCTGCAAGGAAAGCGCAGAATCAAGTAAATTAAAATGCTTCTTCTCTTCCGTAGATTAAAATAACAGTTACAGGGTTTGTTCGTCTTCACTAAAAAGATTGCCTATGCGGGGGTGGGGCGGGGGGGGGGGGGGGGGGGGGGCACCTGTAGATGAAAACAAACTGTGCAGCTAAAGTTGAATAAAGCCCTTGGCATTTGTGTAGGCCATGTACATACTTTCTGAAGCCTGGCTGTAAAACTCTCAGAGATTACATCATCCTGTTCTGCCTTGTTGTTAGGATGTTACTAAGACACCCCAGCTGTTACTGCTCATCCCCACCATCACAGGAGAGAGCTCCTCCTCCAGCTCAAACCCCCCATGTCTACTCTCCTCACCATTGCTGTAGCTCTGACTAAAGTTGGATAATGCCCTTGTAGGTACAGGCCATTTATGTACCTCCTGAACCCTATCTGAAAAATTCCCACAGATGGCATCATCCCATCCTGCCTTGTTGCTAGGACGTTGCTAAGACACTCCTAGCCACTACTGCTCATCCCCACCATCACAGGAGCTTCCAAACCCCCTCATATGTGTAGTCCAAAATCTCCTCAGAGCTTCTATGTCTGGGGAGAGAGAGCGCATGCAAGGGGGTTTGAATCGGCTGGGACTACCCCGGTAACGTCCTAGCAACAAGGCAGGACGGGATGATGCCATCTCTGGGAGTTTTTCAGCCAGTTTGGGTTTTATCACCAGACACCCCTTACCTTCGTAGGCAGTTTTGTTGGTAAAGGTGGCACCTTCATGTCCAAATACAGAGGAGGATGGAAGTGGAAGACGCGGCGGAGACAATGGCGGTGATAGTCGGAGGAGACCTGACAGTTAAAGTTCCTCAGCGCTGTGACCTCACTTCACATGTGACCGATCGTCTGGACTGTCGTTGTGTCATTTCTATTATAGATTATAATTGTGTTCTCTGTACTAACCTACTGCCCTTGTCTGCTCCATCTATCCATCTGTCAGTGACATGGAGGAGAACAGCTGTGCCAGCATTGCCGTCTCCCTGGCCTTATGTTCTGCTGAGCAAGAAAAGTAGAATAATCCAACTTTATATGATGAGATATCACCCCCTCCCCCCTCCAAGACTGACCTGTGTGGGCCGAAGTATTTCCCCTCAACTTTCATGTGGATCATCAGGTTCTCCCCCCTCTACAATATTTCTACTATCTCCTCCCTGCCCCCCCCAATACCCCCCACCCCCCTTCTCTCCCTCTATAATATTTCTACTATCTCCTCCCTGCCCCCCCAATACCCCCCACCCCCCTTCTCTCCCTCTATAATATTTCTACTATCTCCTCCCTGCCCCCCCAATACCCCCCACCCCCCTTCTCTCCCTCTATAATATTTCTACTATCTCCTCCCTGCCCCCCCAATACCCCCACCCCCCCTTCTCTCCCCCTATAATATTTCTACTATCTCCTCCCTGCCCCCCCCCCCCAATACCCCCCACCCCCCTTCTCTCCCTCTATAATATTTCTACTATCTCCTCCCTGCCCCCCCCCCCCAATACCCCCCACCCCCCTTCTCTCCCTCTATAATATTTCCACTATCTCCTCCCTGCCCCCCCAATACCCCCCACCCCCTTCTCTCCCTCTATAATATTTCCACTATCTCCTCCCTGCCCCCCCCAATACCCCCCACCCCCCTTCTCTCCCCCTATAATATTTCTACTATCTCCTCCCTGCCCCCCCCCAATACCCCCCACCCCCCTTCTCTCCCTCTATAATATTTCCACTATCTCCTCCCTGCCCCCCCCCAATACCCCCACCCCCTTCTCTCCCTCTATAATATTTCTACTATCTCCTCCCTGCCCCCCCCCCCCAATACCCCCACCCCCCCTTCTCTCCCTCTATAATATTTCTACTATCTCCTCCCTGCCCCCCCCCCCAATACCCCCACCTCCCTTCTCTCCCTCTATAATATTTCTACTATCTCCTCCCTGCCCCCCCCCCAATACCCCCCACCCCCTTCTCTCCCTCTATAACATTTCTACTATCTCCTCCCCCACCCCCCTTCTCTCCCTCTATAATATTTCTACTATCTCCTCCCTGCCCCCCCCCCAATACCCCCACCCCCCTTCTCTCCTCTATAATATTTCTACTATCTCCTCCCTGCCCCCCCCCCAATACCCCCACCCCTTCTCTCCCTCTATAACATTTCTACTATCTCCTCCCCCACCCCCCTTCTCCCCCCTCTATAATATCTTCTCCTCCCTGCCCCCCCCCCCAATACCCCCCACCCCCCTTCTC
>JBBGZY010003313.1:0-223481 GCA_037952925.1 Lithobates clamitans
AGGAGGTCAGATTGGTAGCTGGGCAGGAGGTCAGATTGGTAGCTGGGCAGGAGGTCAGATTGGTGGCTTGGCAGGAGGCCAGATTGCTGGCTGGGCAGGAGGTCAGATTGGTGGATGGGCAGGAGGTCAGATTGGTAGCTGGGCAGGAGGTCAGATTGGTAGCTGGGCAGGAGGTCAGATTGGTGGCTTGGCAGGAGGCCAGATTGCTGGCTGGGCAGGAGGTCAGATTGGTAGCTGGGCAGGAGGTCAGATTGGTGGCTTGGCAGGAGGCCAGATTGCTGGCTGGGCAGGAGGTCAGATTGGTGGCTGGGCAGGAGGTCAGATTGGTGGCTGGGCAGGAGGTCAGATTGGTAGCTGGGCAGGAGGTCAGATTGGTAGCTGGGCAGGAGGTCAGATTGGTGGCTGGGCAGGAGGTCAGATTGGTGGCTGGGCAGGAGGTCAGATTGGTAGCTGGGCAGGAGGTCAGATTGGTGGCTGGGCAGGAGGTCAGATTGGTGGCTGGGCAGGAGGTCAGATTGGTGGCTGGGCAGGAGATCAGATTGGTAGCTAAGCAGGAGGTCAGATTGGTGGCTGGGCAGGAGGTCAGATTGGTAGCTGGGCAGGAGGTCAGATTGGTAGCTGGGCAGGAGGTCAGATTGGTAGCTGGGCAGGAGGTCAGATTGGTAGCTGGGCAGGAGGTCAGATTGGTGGCTGGGCAGGAGGTCAGATTGGTAGCTGGGCAGGAGGTCAGATTGGTAGCTGGGCAGGAGGTCAGATTGGTAGCTGGGCAGGAGGTCAGATTGGTAGCTGGGCAGGAGGTCAGATTGGTGGATGGGCAGGAGGTCAGATTGGTGGATGGGCAGGAGGTCAGATTGGTAGCTGGGCAGGAAGTCAGACTGGTAGATGGGCAGGAGGTCAGATTGGTAGCTGGGCAGGAGGTCAGATTGGTAGCTGGGCAGGAGGTCAGATTGGTGGCTGGGCAGGAGGTCAGATTGGTGGCTGGGCAGGAGGTCAGATTGGTAGCTGGGCAGGAGGTCAGATTGGTAGATGAGTAAGAGGTCAGATTGGTAGCTGGGCAGGAGGTCAGATTGGTAGCTGGGCAGGAGGTCAGATTGGTAGCTGGGCAGGAGGTCAGATTGGTAGCTGGGCAGGAAGTCAGATTGGTGGCTGGGCAGGAGGTCAGATTGGTAGCTAAGCAGGAGGTCAGATTGGTAGCTGGGCAGGAGGTCAGATTGGTGGCTGGGCAGGAGGTCAGATTGGTAGCTAAGCAGGAGGTCAGATTGGTAGCTGGGCAGGAGGTCAGATTGGTAGCTGGGCAGGAGGTCAGATTGGTAGCTGGGCAGGAGGTCAGATTGGTGGCTGGGCAGGAGGTCAGATTGGTAGCTGGGCAGGAGGTCAGATTGGTGGCTGGGCAGGAGGTCAGATTGGTAGCTGGGCAGGAGGTCAGATTGGTAGCTGGGCAGGAAGTCAGATTGGTGGATGGGCAGGAGGTCAGATTGGTAGCTGGGCAGGAGGTCAGATTGGTAGCTGGGCAGGAGGTCAGATTGGTAGCTGGGCAGGAGGTCAGATTGGTAGCTGGGCAGGAGGTCAGATTGGTGGCTGGGCAGGAGGTCAGATTGGTGGCTGGGCAGGAGGTCAGATTGGTAGCTGGGCAGGAGGTCAGATTGGTAGATGAGTAAGAGGTCAGATTGGTAGCTGGGCAGGAGGTCAGATTGGTAGCTGGGCAGGAGGTCAGATTGGTAGCTGGGCAGGAGGTCAGATTGGTAGATGGGCAGGAGGTCAGATTGGTGGCTGGGCTGGAGGTCAGATTGGTAGATGAGTAAGAGGTCAGATTGGTAGCTGGGCAGGAGGTCAGATTGGTAGCTGGGCAGGAGGTCAGATTGGTAGCTGGGCAGGAGGTCAGATTGGTAGCTGGGCAGGAGGTCAGATTGGTGGCTGGGCAGGAGGTCAGATTGGTAGATGGGCAGGAGGTCAGATTGGTGGCTGGGCAGGAGGTCAGATTGGTGGATGGGCAGGAGGTCAGATTAGTAGCTGGGCAGGAGGTCAAGTGAGGGTAAGATGCCCCCCCCCACTTGGCTCTATGCCCTTGGAGGAGCAGAGTGACAACGGATGGCACTTCCGCCTCTCGGGCTTAACCAGTTTTCGCCCACGCTATAGCCCGAAAGACGGCTACAGCGCGGGATTAAAATGCTGGGAGGGCGCACATGGGCGTCCTCTCGTGCTGCCCGCATGCCCCAGGGGTGCGGTCTGCGATTGCCGAGCACCCCTGCCCCACGGTGCTCAATGCGAACACATACATTACTCATATGTAAAGGGCGATTGAACCACACATGTGAGGTATTGTAGCGAACGTCAGAGTGAGAGCAATAATTCCAGCAATTCAGACCTCCTGTGCAACTCTAAATTGGTAACCTGTAAAGGCGTTTAAAGCGCCACCTATGGAGAATTTTAAGCACCGCCGTTTGCCGTCATTCCACGGGCAGACACAATTGTAAAGTGTGACATGTGAGGTATCCTTTTGCTCGGCGTAACATCATCTTTCACATTATACAAAAAAATTGGGGTAACTTTAGTGTTTTATTATTTATTTATTTTTTAATTCATGAAAGTGTTTTTGTTTTTTTCAAAAAAATTGTGCAAATACCGCGTGACATAAAAAATTGCAACACCCACTATTTTATTCTATAGGGTCTGTGCAAAAAAATAAAAATGAATATATATATAATGTTTGAAGGTTCTAACTAGGGTTGTCCCGATACAATACCGAGCATTTGCACGAGTTACTTGTACTCGCACAAATGCTCCCGATGCCCAATCCGATACCTGGGAGAGGCGGCGCAACCGGAAGTTAGCGGACGGAAGTGACGCTCCGTCTTGCCTTCAGCGGCTGAACATCACGACGCCCATCTTGGTACAACCTGCACTCGGCCGCAGGAAGCCAGCAGCGACCGGGAACAGTGATCTCTGTCATGTTCCTGTCAGCCCCCCCCCCCCTACAGTTAGAACACACCCAGGGAACACATTTAACCCCTTGATCGCCCCCTAGTGTTAACCTCTTCCCTGCCAGTGACATTTACACATTGATCAGTGCATTTTTATAGCTCTGATCAATGTAATAAGGTCACTGGTCCCCCAAAAAAGTGTAATTTGGGGTCAGATTTGTCCGCCGCAAGGTTGCAGCCCCGCTAAAAATCGCAGATCACCGCCATCACCAGTAAAAATAATTAAAAAAATAAATAAAAGTCCCTAAATCTATCCCGTAGTTTGTAGACGCAATAACTTTTGTGCAAACCAATCGATATGCGCCTATTGCGATTTTTTTTTTTTAACCAAAAATATCTAGAAAAATATATATCGGAATAAACTGACGAATACATTTGTTTTTTTATATTTTTGTTTTTTGGATACATATTATAGCAGAAAGTTAGAAAAAATTGTTTTTTTTTTTGTTTTTTTTTTATTAAATTGTTCTTTTTTTGTTTGTAGCATAAAAATAAATAAAACGCAGAGGTGATCAAATGCGACCAAAAGAAATCTCTATTTGTGGGGGGGGAAAGGTCGTCAATTTTGTTTGGCTACAACGTCGCACGACCGCGCAATTGTCAGTTAAAGCGATGCAGTGCCGAATCGCAAAACAATGTCCTGGTCATTAAAGCGGAACCTTCAGTCATTTTTTCATCTTTCCATCGATTGAATTTTCTGCCCTTCTTCTTCTTCTTCTTCTTCTTCTTCTTCTTCTTCTTCTTCTTCTTCTTCTTCTTCTTCTTCTTCTTCTTCTTATTCTTCTTCTTCTTCTTCTTCTTCTTCTTGTTTTATGTTTGGATAGTAAAACATTTTTTTTTCCTGCCAGTAAATCCCTTATACAGCCCACTTCCTGTTTCCTGTCTGGTCATTGGCCTAGTCCAGTGATGGAGAACCTTGGCACCCCCAGATGTTTTGGAACTACATTTCCCATGATGCTCAACTACAATGCAGAGTGCACGAGCATCATGGGAAATGTAGTTCCAAAAGTTCCAGTAGTGCCAAGGTTCGCCATCACTGGTCTAGGCTTATGACATCACACACAGCTCTCTCTCTCACTCACTCTGGTGAGAGTTTGCCAGGAAGGGAGGGGGGGGTGAGTAATAAAAAGGGGCCAATGAGAGCTGCAGAGCTGGAGGTGTGCCTCTGTGTAAATCCAGGAAGTGAACAGGCAGAAGCTTCAGCTGCCCACAGTTAAAATGACTGCAGCCAGACTCAGTGGAGGGAGATTTCTGCAGCATATTTGGCAGAATCGCAGTATATATAAAATAATATCAAAGTGGTTGGAGGGAAGCTTCAGAATGGCAAAGATGTTTTTTATTACAGATTATGTGAGCGGACTGCAGTTCCTCTTTAACCACTTGCCCCCGCCCACCATCAAATGACGGCGAGACGGTGCGGCTCTCGTTCTGGGTGGACGGCGCACCCGAACGGCCCGCGCCCCCGTGGCAATCGCAGTCATGCTGTGCTGCTAGGACACGGCACGACCCCGATCTCTTTATTCATGTGATCGGCTGTGTCCAATCACAGCTGGTCACATGTAAAGAAGGAAGTGCCGGTAATCGGCTCTCCTCACCTCGCTCTGACAGAGTGTGTGGTGAGGAGAGCCGATCAGCGGCATCTCCTCGCAGGGGACAGTGAGAGATGATTACATGAGAGCGCCACCAGTGCCAGCAAGATGTGCCCACCAGTGCCAGAAATTGGTGCCCATTAGTGATGCCAGTCAGTGTTTGCTTTCAGTGCCCCCTATAAGTGATGCCCATTAGTGCCACCCATCAATGCCCATTAGTGCTGCCCATCAGTGATGTCCATCAGTGCGACCCATCATGGCCTATC
Source organism: Lithobates clamitans (assembly GCA_037952925.1). Classification (NCBI taxonomy): domain Eukaryota; kingdom Metazoa; phylum Chordata; class Amphibia; order Anura; family Ranidae; genus Lithobates; species Lithobates clamitans. The sequence goes on from JBBGZY010003313.1 coordinate 4,837, forward strand.
AGTGCTGCCTATCAGTGATGTCCATCAGTGCCACCCATCAATGCCCATTAGTGCCACCCATCAATGCCCATTAGTGCTGCCTATCAGTGATGTCCATCAGTGGCACCCATCAATGCCCATTAGTGCTGCCTATCAGTGATGTCCATCAGTGCCACCCATCATGGCCCATCAGTGCTGCCTATCAGTGATGTCCATCAGTGCCACCCATCAATGCCCATTAGTGCTGCCTATCAGTGATGCCCAGCAGTGCCGCCCAGCAGTGTCCATCAGTGATGCCTATCAGTGCCACCCATCATGGCCCATTAGTGCTGCTCATCAGTGCCACCCATCAATGCCCATTAGTGCCGCCCATCAGTGATGCCCACCAGTGCTACCCATCAATGCCCATAAGTGCTGCCTATCAGTGATGTCCATCAGTGCCACCCATCAATGCCCATTAGTGCTTCCTATCAGTGATGTCCATCAGTGCCGCCCATCAGTGTCCATCAGTGCCGCCTATCAGTGCCACCCATCATGGCCCATTAGTGCTGCCCATCAGTGCTGCCTATCAGTGATGTCCAATGCCCATCAGTGCCACCCATCAATGCCCATCAGTGCCACCCATCAATGCCCATCAGTGCCGCTCACCAGTGCCACCCATCAATGCCCATTAGTGCCGCTCACCAGTGCCACCCATCATGGCCCATTAGTGCCGCCCATCAGTGCTGCCTATCAGTGATGTCCAATGCCCATCAGTGCCACCCATCAATGCCCATCAGTGCCACCCATCAATGCCCATCAGTGCCACCCATCAATGCCCATCAGTGCCACCCATCAATGCCCATCAGTGCCCCCCATCAGTGTCACCTATTCATACCCGGCTATCAGTGCTCACCAGTGCCACATATAAGTGTCACCTCATCAGTGCCACCCATCAATGCCCATCAGTGCCCCCCATCAGTGTCACCTATTCATACCTGGCTATCAGTGCTCACCAGTGCCACATATAAGTGTCACCTCATCAGTGCCCATCAGTGAAGGAGAAAAATTACTTATTTACAAAATTTATTGACAGAAACTCAGAAAAACTTTTTTTTTCAACATTTTCATTTTTTAATTTTTTTTTTTTTTGTAAAAACAAAAACAGTGGTGATTAAATACCACTAAAAAAAGTTCTATTTGTGTGAAGAAAATAATAAAAGAAGTCCTGTGTGTACAGTGTTACACGACGGCGTAATTGTCATTCAAAGTGTGAGAGCGCTGAGAGCTGAGAAGTGTCCGTTCCCTGGGCAGGAAGGGGGTGAGAGTGCCCGGGAGGTAAGGGGTTAATATACATTTTATGATGGAATATCGGGACCGGTGATCTCACAACTCGGATCTGACGCTGAATACCGTTGTTACGGCAGAAGTGAGCGGCCACAACCCCCCCGCTATTTTCAGAGACGCCGGGCGCTTCTCTTTACCATATCGGGGGGGGGCAGGAGAGGCCCCTCCCACCGCGCTGCGGAGCCGTTAGTACCGGCGGAGACCATCCGATGTTCTATTCTCAGAGGCTGGAAGTGGAGGGAGGGAACGATGGCTCCTCCCACTCGGCTCCATCCCATTGGATGACGGAGGCGACGTCAGACGTCACTTTCCCCCAAAGGTCCTAAAGGGGACATTTATTATTTTATTGCATTTTAGTGTAAATATGAGATTTGGGGTCTTTTTGACCCCCCAGATCTGACATTAAAGAGGACCTGTCATGATTTCTATTACAAGAGATCTTTACATTCCTTCTAATAGGAAGAAAAGTGACACATTTTTTTGATAAAGACTGTCAAAGTAAAAAAGTTCAATTAATCAGAAAAAAAAAAAAGTAAAGCGCTCCGTCCCGCCGAGCTCGCGCTCAGAAGCAAACGCACACGTGAGCAGCGCCCGCATATGAAAACGATCTTCAAACCACACATGTGAGGTATGGCCGCGATCGTTAGAGCGAGAGCGATAATTCTATTCCTAGACCTCCTCTGTAACTCCAAACACGCAACCTGTACATTTTTTTTTTAAACGTCGCCCTATGGAGATTTTTAAGTGTCAAAGTTTGTCGCCATTCCGCGAGCCGGCGCAATGTTGAAGCGTGACGTGTTGGGTATCCATTTACTCGGCGTAACATCATCTTTCACAATATAAAAAAATTGGGCTGACTTTACTGTTGTCTTATTTTTTAAATAAAAAAAAAAAAGTGTATTTTTTTTCCCCAAAAAAATTTACGCTTGTAAGACCGCTGCGCAAATACGGTGTGACATAAAGTATTGTAACGACCGCCATTTTATTCTCTAGGGTGTCTGAAAAAAAAGAAATATATATATATATATAATGGTTGAGGGTTCAAATTCATTTTCTAGCAAAAAACAAACAGATTTTAACTTGTAATTAACAAAGTCTCAAAAAAGAGTCTCGGGGGGTGAAGTGGTGAATTGTGTCGGGTGACCCCCATTGGTCATCGGGGACAGGAAGTGATAGGAAATCCAGATTTTAGTTGTCAGGGAAACGGATGGTGACGATCGATCTTTCAATGGAGAAACCTGTTTTGGTGACAACTGATCGGGGTTTTCTTCTCGTCTTCCAAAATGTGAGTATTGGGGACACGGATGATGATTGGTGGTGATGATGTAGAGGACAGGAAGTGACATAAATGTGAGTATTGGGGACACGGATGATGATTGATGATGATGTAGAGGACAGGAAGTGACATAAATGTGAGTATTGGGGACACGGATGGTGATTGGTGATGATGTAGAGGACAGGAAGTGACATAAATGTGAGTATTGGGGACACGGATGATGATTGGTGATGTAGAGGACAGGAAGTGACATAAATGTGAGTATTGGGGACACGGATGATGATTGGTGATGATGTAGAGGACAGGAATTGACATAAATGTGAGTATTGGGGACACGGATGGTGATTGGTGATGATGTAGAGGACAGGAAGTGACATAAATGTGAGTATTGGGGACACGGATGATGATTGGTGGAGGTGATGTAGAGGACAGGAAGTGACATAAATGTGAGTATTGGGGACACGGATGATGATTGGTGATGATGTAGAGGACAGGAAGTGACATAAATGTGAGTATTGGGGACACGGATGATGATTGGTGGTGGTGATGTAGAGGACAGGAAGTGACATTAATATGAGTATTGGGGACACAGATGATGATTGGTGGTGATGATGTAGAGGACAGGAAGTGACATAAATGTGAGTATTGGGGACACGGATGATGATTGGTGATGATGTAGAGGACAGGAAGTGACATAAATGTGAGTATTGGGGACACGGATGATGATTGGTGATGATGTAGAGGATAGGAAGTGACATAAATGTGAGTATTGGGGACACGGATGATGATTGGTGATGATGTAGAGGACAGGAAGTGACATAAATGTGAGTATTGGGGACACGGATGATGATTGGTGATGATGTAGAGGATAGGAAGTGACATAAATGTGAGTATTGGGGACACGGATGATGATTGATGGTGGAGATGTAGAGGACAGGAAGTGACATAAATGTGAGTATTGGGGACACGGATGATGATTGGTGGTGATGATGTAGAGGACAGGAAGTGACATAAATGTGAGTATTGGGGACACGGATGATGATTGGTGATGATGATGTAGAGGACAGGAAGTGACATAAATGTGAGTATTGGGGACACGGATGATGATTGGTGGTGATGATGTAGAGGACAGGAAGTGACATAAATGTGAGTATTGGGGACACGGATGATGATTGGTGATGATGTAGAGGACAGGAAGTGATATAAATGTGAGTATTGGGGACACGGATGATGATTGGTGATGATGTAGAGGACAGGAAGTCACATAAATGTGAGTATTGGAGACACGGATGATGATTGGTGGTGATGATGTAGAGGACAGGAAGTGACATAAATGTGAGTATTGGGGACACGGATGATGATTGGTGATGATGTAGAGGATAGGAAGTGACATAAATGTGAGTATTGGGGACACGGATGATGATTGGTGGTGATGATGTAGAGGACAGGAAGTGACATAAATGTGAGTATTGGGGACACGGATGATGATTGGTGATGATGTAGAGGACAGGAAGTGACATAAATGTGAGTATTGGGGACACGGATGATGATTGGTGGTGATGATGTAGAGCACAGGAAGTGACATAAATGTGAGTATTGGGGACACGGATGATGATTGGTGATGATGTAGAGGACAGGAAGTGACATAAATGTGAGTATTGGGGACACGGATGATGATTGGTGATGATGTAGAGGACAGGAAGTGACATAAATGTGAGTATTGGGGACACGGATGATGATTGGTGATGATGATGTAGAGGACAGGAAGTGACATAAATGTGAGTATTGGGGACACGGATGATGATTGGTGGTGATGTAGAGGACAGGAAGTGACATAAATGTGAGTATTGGGGACACGGATGATGATTGGTGGTGATGTAGAGGACAGGAAGTGACATAAATGTGAGTATTGGGGACACGGATGGTGATTGGTGATGATGTAGAGGACAGGAAGTGACATAAATGTGAGTATTGGGGACACGGATGATGATTGGTGGTGATGATGTAGAGGACAGGAAGTGACATAAATGTGAGTATTGGGGACACGGATGATGATTGGTGATGATGTAGAGGAATGTGAGTATTGGGGACACGGATGATGATTGGTGGTGATGTAGAGGACAGGAAGTGACATAAATGTGAGTATTGGGGACACGGATGATGATTGGTGGTGATGTAGAGGACAGGAAGTGACATAAATGTGAGTATTGGGGACACGGATGATGATTGGTGGTGATGATGTAGAGGACAGGAAGTGACATAAATGTGAGTATTGGGGACACGGATGATGATTGGTGGTGATGTAGAGGACAGGAAGTGACATAAATGTGAGTATTGGGCACACGGATGATGATTGGTGATGATGTAGAGGACAGGAAGTGACATAAATGTGAGTATTGGGGACACGGATGATGATTGGTGGTGATGATGTAGAGGACAGGAAGTGACATAAATGTGAGTATTGGGGACACGGATGATGATTGGTGGTGATGTAGAGGACAGGAAGTGACATAAATGTGAGTATTGGGCACACGGATGATGATTGGTGATGATGTAGAGGACAGGAAGTGACATAAATGTGAGTATTGGGGACACGGATGATGATTGGTGACGATGTAGAGGACAGGAAGTGACATAAATGTGAGTATTGGGGACACGGATGATGATTGGTGGTGATGTAGAGGACAGGAAGTGACATAAATGTGAGTATTGGGGACATGGATGATGATTGGTGGTGATGATGTAGAGGACAGGAAGTGACATAAATGTGAGTATTGGGGACACGGATGATGATTGGTGGTGATGTAGAGGACAGGAAGTGACATAAATGTGAGTATTGGGGACATGGATGATGATTGGTGATGATGTAGAGGACAGGAAGTGACATAAATGTGAGTATTGGGGACACGGATGATGATTGGTGGTGATGATGTAGAGGACAGGAAGTGACATAAATGTGAGTATTGGGGACACGGATGATGATTGGTGGTGATGTAGAGGACAGGAAGTGACATAAATGTGAGTATTGGGCACACGGATGATGATTGGTGATGATGTAGAGGACAGAAAGTGACATAAATGTGAGTATTGGGGACACGGATGATGATTGGTGACGATGTAGAGGACAGGAAGTGACATAAATGTGAGTATTGGGGACACGGATGATGATTGGTAGTGATGTAGAGGACAGGAAGTGACATAAATGTGAGTATTGGGGACACGGATGATGATTGGTGGTGATGATGTAGAGGACAGGAAGTGACATAAATGTGAGTATTGGGGACACGGATGATGATTGGTGATGATGTAGAGGACAGGAAGTGACATAAATGTGAGTATTGGGGACACGGATGATGATTGGTGGTGATGATGTAGAGGACAGGAAGTGACATAAATGTGAGTATTGGGGACATGGATGATGATTGGTGATGATGTAGAGGACAGGAAGTGACATAAATGTGAGTATTGGGGACACGGATGATGATTGGTGATGATGTAGAGGACAGGAAGTGACATAAATGTGAGTATTGGGGACACGGATGATGATTGGTGGTGATGATGAAGAGGACAGGAAGTGACATAAATGTGAGTATTGGGGACACGGATGATGATTGGTGGTGATGTAGAGGACAGGAAGTGACATAAATGTGAGTATTGGGGACACGGATGATGATTGGTGGTGATGATTTAGAGGACAGGAAGTGACATAAATGTGAGTATTGGGGACACGGATGATTGGTGATGATGATGTAGAGGACAGGAAGTGACATAAATGTGAGTATTGGGGACACGGATGATAATTGGTGATGATGTAGAGGACAGGAAGTGACATAAATGTGAGTATTGGGGACACAGATGATAATTGGTGATGATGTAGAGGACAGGAAGTGACATAAATGTGAGTATTGGGGACACGGATGATGATTGGTGATGATGTAGAGGACAGGAAGTGACATTAATATGAGTATTGGGGACACGGATGATGATTGGTGGTGATGATGTAGAGGACAGGAAGTGACATAAATGTGAGTATTGGGGACACGGATGATAATTGGTGATGATGTAGAGGACAGGAAGTGACATAAATGTGAGTATTGGGGACACAGATGATAATTGGTGATGATGTAGAGGAAAGGAAGTGACATAAATGTGAGTATTGGGGACACGGATGATGATTGGTGATGATGATGTAGAGGACAGGAAGTGACATAAATGTGAGTATTGGGGACACGGATGATGATTGGTGATGATGTAGAGGACAGGAAGTGACATAAATGTAAGTATTGGGGACACGGATGGTGATTGGTGATGATGTAGAGGACAGGAAGTGACATAAATGTGAGTATTGGGGACACGGATGATGATTGGTGATGATGTAGAGGACAGGAAGTGACATAAATGTGAGTATTGGGGACACGGATGATGATTGGTGATGATGTAGAGGACAGGAAGTGACATAAATGTGAGTATTGGGGACACGGATGATGATTGGTGGTGATGTAGAGGACAGGAAGTGACATTAATGTGAGTATTGGGGACACGGATGATGATTGGTGATGATGATGTAGAGGACAGGAAGTGACATAAATGTGAGTATTGGGGACACGGATGATGATTGGTGATGATGTAGAGGACAGGAAGTGACATAAATGTGAGTATTGGGGACACGGATGATGATCGGTGATGTAGAGGACAGGAAGTGACATAAATGTGAGTATTGGGGACACGGATGATGATTGGAGATGATGTAGAGGACAGGAAGTGACATAAATGTGAGTATTGGGGACACGGATGATGATTGGAGATGATGTAGAGGACAGGAAGTGACATAAATGTGAGTATTGGGGACACGGATGATGATTGGTGGTGATGATGTAGAGGACAGGAAGTGACATAAATGTGAGTATTGGGGACACGGATGATGATTGGTGGTGATGTAGAGGACAGGAAGTGACATAAATGTGAGTATTGGGGACACGGATGATGATTGGTGATGATGTAGAGGACAGGAAGTGACATAAATGTGAGTATTGGGGACACGGATGATGATTGGTGGTGATGTAGAGGACAGGAAGTGACATAAGTGTGAGTATTGGGGACACGGATGATGATTGGTGGTGATGTAGAGGACAGGAAGTGACATAAATGTGAGTATTGGGGACACGGATGATAATTGGTGGTGATGTAGAGGACAGGAAGTGACATAAATGTGAGTATTGGGGACATGGATGATAATTGGTGGTGATGTAGAGGACAGGAAGTGACATAAATGTGAGTATTGGGGACACGGATGATGATTGGTGGTGATGTAGAGGACAGGAAGTGACATAAATGTGAGTATTGGGGACACGGATGATGATTGGTGGTGATGTAGAGGACAGGAAGTGACATAAATGTGAGTATTGGGGACACGGATGATGATTGGTGATGATGTAGAGGACAGGAAGTGACATAAATGTGAGTATTGGGGACACGGATGATGATTGGTGGTGATGTAGATGACAGGAAGTGACATAAATGTGAGTATTGGGGACACGGATGATAATTGGTGGTGATGTAGAAGACAGGAAGTGACATAAATGTGAGTATTGGGGACACGGATGATGATTGGTGGTGATGTAGAGGACAGGAAGTGACATAAATGTGAGTATTGGGGACACGGATGATGATTGGTGATGATGTAGAGGACAGGAAGTGACATAAATGTGAGTATTGGGGACACGGATGATGATTGGTGATGATGTAGAGGACAGGAAGTGACATAAATGTGAGTATTGGGGACACGGATGATAATTGGTGGTGATGTAGAGGACAGGAAGTGACATAAATGTGAGTATTGGGGACATGGATGATAATTGGTGGTGATGTAGAGGACAGGAAGTGACATAAATGTGAGTATTGGGGACACGGATGATGATTGGTGGTGATGTAGAGGACAGGAAGTGACATAAATGTGAGTATTGGGGACACGGATGATGATTGGTGATGATGTAGAGGACAGGAAGTGACATAAATATGAGTATTGGGGACACGGATGATGATTGGTGATGATGTAAAGGACAGGAAGTGACATAAATGTGAGTATTGGGGACACGGATGATGATTGGTGATGATGTAAAGGACAGGAAGTGACATAAATGTGAGTATTGGGGACACGGATGATGATTGGTGATGATGTAGAGGACAGGAAGTGACATAAATGTGAGTATTGGGGACACGGATGATGATTGGTGGTGATGTAGAGGACAGGAAGTGATATAAATGTGAGTATTGGGGACACGGATGATGATTGGTGATGATGTAGATGACAGGAAGTGACATAAATGTGAGTATTGGGGACACGGATGGTGATTGGTGATGTAGAGGACAGGAAGTGACATAAATGTGAGTATTGGGGACACGGATGATGATTGGTGGTGATGTAGATGACAGGAAGTGACATAAATGTGAGTATTGGGGACACGGATGATAATTGGTGGTGATGTAGAGGACAGGAAGTGACATAAATGTGAGTATTGGAACACGGATGATAATTGGTGGTGATGTAGAGGACAGGAAGTGACATAAATGTGAGTATTGGGGACACGGATGATGATTGGTGATGATGTAGAGGACAGGAAGTGACATAAATGTGAGTATTGGGGACACGGATGATGATTGGTGATGATGTAGAGGACAGGAAGTGACATAAATGTGAGTATTGGGGACACGGATGATGATTGGTGGTGATGATGTAGAGGACAGGAAGTGACATAAATGTGAGTATTGGGGACACGGATGATGATTGGTGGTGATGATGTAGAGGACAGGAAGTGACATAAATGTGAGTATTGGGGACACGGATGATGATTGGTGGTGATGTAGAGGACAGGAAGTGACATAAATGTGAGTATTGGGGACACGGATGATGATTGGTGATGATGTAGAGGACAGGAAGTGATATAAATGTGAGTATTGGGGACACGGATGATAATTGGTGGTGATGTAGAGGACAGGAAGTGACATAAATGTGAGTATTGGGGACACGGATGATAATTGGTGGTGATGTAGAGGACAGGAAGTGACATAAATGTGAGTATTGGGGACACGGATGATAATTGGTGGTGATGTAGAGGACAGGAAGTGACATAAATGTGAGTATTGGGGACACGGATGATAATTGGTGGTGATGTAGAGGACAGGAAGTGACATAAATGTGAGTATTGGGGACACGGATGATGATTGGTGATGATGTAGAGGACAGGAAGTGACATAAATGTGAGTATTGGGGACACGGATGATGATTGGTGATGATGTAGAGGACAGGAAGTGACATAAATGTGAGTATTGGGGACACGGATGATGATTGGTGATGATGTAGAGGACAGGAAGTGACATAAATGTGAGTATTGCGGACACGGATGATGATTGGTGATGATGTAGAGGACAGGAAGTGACATAAATGTGAGTATTGGGGACACGGATGATGATTGGTGATGTAGAGGACAGGAAGTGACATAAATGTGAGTATTGGGGACACGGATGATGATTGGTGATGATGTAGAGGACAGGAAGTGACATAAATGTGAGTATTGGGGACACGGATGATGATTGGTGATGATGTAGAGGACAGGAAGTGACATAAATGTGAGTATTGGGGACACGGATGATGATTGGTGGTGATGTAGAGGACAGGAAGTGACATAAATGTGAGTATTGGGTCTCAGTGTGTTGAGTAGACTCCTCCCCCTCATTACACTGACATGTGAGGCAGCCAATGGCTGTCCGAGTCATGTACTGAGAGCGGGAAGATCGCAGACATCACGTGAGGTAAGAACTGGAGAATAATGAGCCTTTCCTTCCAATCACCTCATCACAGCGATCATCGCCCCTCCCCCTTCCTCATCACAACCAATCACCTTCCATTTACCTCACAGCGATCATCGCCCCTCCCCCTCCCTCATCACAACCAATCACCTTCCATTTACCTCACAGTGATCATCGCCCCTCCCCTTCCTCATCACAACCAATCACCTTCCATTTACCTCACAGCGATCATCGCCCCTCCCCTCCCTCATCACAACCAATCACCTTCCATTTACCTCACAGCGATCATCGCCCCTCCCCCTTCCTCATCACAACCAATCACCTTCCATTTACCTCACAGCGATCATCGCCCCTCCCCCTTCCTCATCACAACCAATCACCTTCCATTTACCTCACAGCTCAGCTCCCGTCCTGGTAATATCATACAGTATATGTATATAGATAGTATATAGAAGTATATAGAAGGAGGAGGGAAGTATATATATATATTATATAAGGGAGAGGAGTATACAGATAGTATATAGGTGTGCAGAGTAGTATACAGATAGTATATAGGTGTGCAGAGTAGTATATAGGTGTGCAGAGTAGTATACAGATAGTATATAGGTGAGCAGAGTAGTATACAGATAGTATATAGGTGTGCAGAGTAGTATATAGATAGTATATAGGTGTGCAGAGTAGTATATAGGTGTGCAGAGTAGTATACAGATAGTATATAGGTGAGCAGAGTAGTATACAGATAGTATATAGGTGTGTAGAGTAGTATACAGATAGTATATAGGTGTGCAGAGTAGTATACAGATAGTATATAGGTGTGCAGAGTAGTATACAGATAGTATATAGGTGTGCAGAGTAGTATACAGATAGTATATAGGTGTGCAGAGTAGTATACAGATAGTATATAGGTGTGCAGAGTAGTATACAGATAGTATATAGGTGTGCAGAGTAGTATACAGATAGTATATAGGTGTGCAGAGTAGTATACAGATAGTATATAGGTGTGCAGAGTAGTATACAGATAGTATATAGGTGTGCAGAGTAGTATACAGATAGCATATAGGTGTGCAGAGTAGTATACAGATAGTATATAGGTGGCCAGAGTAGTATACAGATAGTATATAGGTCGGGAGGGGAGGATACAGATAGTATATAAGGGGAGTATATATACTATATCCCCCGTATATACCCAGATATAGAGGTGTGACCTGTGTACTCTCTGTATATACTATATACCACTGTCCTATATATATATATATATATTCTATTTCTTCATGCAGACTTGTAGAGTTGCTGAGAGGTCCACTTTAAGGTCTGCCTGGAGTCCTGCTATGAAGCCTTGATTGCTGAGCTCTTCTTGTCCAGGATAGGGACTCTTACGTCTTCCCTTCTTCTTGTCCAGGATAGGGACTCTTACGTCTTCCCTTCTTCTTGTCCAGGATAGGGACTCTTACGTCTTCCCTTCTTGTCCAGGATAGGGACTCTTACGTCTTCCCTTCTTCTTGTCCAGGATAGGGACTCTTACGTCTTCCCTTCTTCTTGTCCATTGATAGGGACTCTTACGTCTTCCCTTCTTCTTGTCCAGGATAGGGACTCTTACGTCTTCCCTTCTTCTTGTCCAGGATAGGGACACTTATGTCTTCCCTTCTTCTTGTCCAGGATAGGGACTCTTACGTCTTCCCTTCTTCTTGTCACAGGATAGGGACTCTTACATCTTCCCTTTTTCTTGTCACAGGGTACTGACTCTTACGTCTTCCCTTCTTCTTGTCCAGGATAGGGACTCTTATGTCTTCCCGTCTTCTTGTCCATTGATAGGGACTCTTACGTCTTCCCGTCTTCTTGTCCATTGATAGGGACTCTTACGTCTTCCCTTCTTCTTGTCCAGGATAGGGACTCTTATGTCTTCCCGTCTTCTTGTCCATTGATAGGGACTCTTACGTCTTCCCGTCTTCTTGTCCATTGATAGGGACTCTTACGTCTTCCCGTCTTCTTGTCCATTGATAGGGACTCTTACGTCTTCCCTTCTTCTTGTCCATTGATAGGGACTCTTACGTCTTCCCTTCTTCTTGTCCAGGATAGGGACTCTTACGTCTTCCCTTCTTCTTGTCCAGGATAGGGACTCTTACGTCTTCCCTTCTTCTTGTCCAGGATAGGGACTCTTACGTCTTCCCTTCTTCTTGTCACAGAATAGGGACTCTTACGTCTTCCCTTTTTCTTGTCACAGGGTACTGACTCTTACATCTTCCCTTCTTCTTGTCCAGGATAGGGACTCTTACGTCTTCCCTTCTTCTTGTCACAGGATAGGGACTCTTACGTCTTCCCTTCTTCTTGTCCAGGATAGGGACTCTTATGTCTTCCCTTCTTCTTGTCCAGGATAGGGACTCTTACGTCTTCCCTTCTTCTTGTCCAGGATAGGGACTCTTACGTCTTCCCTTCTTCTTGTCCAGGATAGGGACTCTTACGTCTTCCCTTCTTCTTGTCACAGGATAGGGACTCTTACGTCTTCCCTTCTTCTTGTCACAGGGTACTGACTCTTACGTCTTCCCTTCTTCTTGTCCAGGATAGGGACTCTTACGTCTTCCCTTCTTCTTGTCCAGGATAGGGACTTTTACGTCTTCCCTTCTTCTTGTCACAGGATAGGGACTCTTACATCTTCCCTTCTTCTTGTCCAGGATAGGGACTCTTACGTCTTCCCTTCTTCTTGTCACAGGATAGGGACTCTTACGTCTTCCCTTCTTCTTGTCCAGGATAGGGACTCTTACGTCTTACCTTCTTCTTGTCCATTGATAGGGACTCTTACGTCTTCCCTTCTTCTTGTCCAGGATAGGGACTCTTACGTCTTCCCTTCTTCTTGTCCAGGATAGGGACTCTTACGTCTTCCCTTCTTCTTGTCCAGGATAGGGACTCTTACGTCTTCCCTTCTTCTTGTCCAGGATAGGGACTCTTATGTCTTCCCTTCTTCTTGTCCAGGATAGGGACTCTTACGTCTTCCCTTCTTCTTGTCACAGGATAGGGACTCTTACGTCTTCCCTTCTTCTTGTCACAGGATAGGGACTCTTACGTCTTCCCTTCTTCTTGTCCAGGATAGGGACTCTTACGTCTTCCCTTCTTCTTGTCCAGGATAGGGACTCTTATGTCTTCCCTTCTTCTTGTCCATTGATAGGGACTCTTACGTCTTCCCTTCTTCTTGTCACAGGATAGGGACTCTTACGTCTTCCCTTTTTCTTGTCACAGGGTACTGACTCTTACATCTTCCCTTCTTCTTGTCCAGGATAGGGACTCTTACGTCTTCCCTTCTTCTTGTCACAGGATAGGGACTCTTATGTCTTCCCTTTTTCTTGTCCAGGATAGGGACTCTTACGTCTTCCCTTCTTCTTGTCCAGGATAGGGACTCTTACGTCTTCCCTTCTTCTTGTCCAGGATAGGGACTCTTACGTCTTCCCTTCTTCTTGTCCAGGATAGGGACTCTTACGTCTTCCCTTCTTCTTGTCACAGGATAGGGACTCTTACGTCTTCCCTTCTTCTTGTCCAGGATAGGGACTCTTACGTCTTCCCTTCTTCTTGTCACAGGATAGGGACTCTTACGTCTTCCCTTCGTCTTGTCCAGGATAGGGACTCTTACGTCTTCCCTTCTTTTTGTCACAGGGTACTGACTCTTACGTCTTCCCTTCTTCTTGTCCAGGATAGGGACTCTTACGTCTTCCCTTCTTCTTGTCCAGGATAGGGACTTTTACGTCTTCCCTTCTTCTTGTCACAGGATAGGGACTCTTACATCTTCCCTTCTTCTTGTCCAGGATAGGGACTCTTACGTCTTCCCTTCTTCTTGTCACAGGATAGGGACTCTTACGTCTTCCCTTCTTCTTGTCCAGGATAGGGACTCTTACGTCTTCCCTTCTTCTTGTCCAGGATAGGGACTCTTACGTCTTCCCTTCTTCTTGTCCAGGATAGGGACTCTTACGTCTTCCCTTCTTCTTGTCCAGGATAGGGACTCTTATGTCTTCCCTTCTTCTTGTCCAGGATAGGGACTCTTACGTCTTCCCTTCTTCTTGTCACAGGATAGGGACTCTTACGTCTTCCCTTCTTCTTGTCACAGGATAGGGACTCTTACGTCTTCCCTTCTTCTTGTCCAGGATAGGGACTCTTACGTCTTCCCTTCTTCTTGTCCAGGATAGGGACTCTTATGTCTTCCCTTCTTCTTGTCCATTGGTAGGGACTCTTACGTCTTCCCTTCTTCTTGTCACAGGATAGGGACTCTTACGTCTTCCCTTCTTCTTGTCCAGGATAGGGACTCTTACGTCTTCCCTTCTTCTTGTCCAGGATAGGGACTCTTACGTCTTCCCTTCTTCTTGTCCATTGATAGGGACTCTTACGTCTTCCCTTCTTCTTGTCCATGATAGGGAGTCTTACGTCTTCCCTTCTTCTTGTCCAGGATAGGGACTCTTACGTCTTCCCTTCTTCTTGTCACAGGAAGAATACTTCAGCTCCTTGTTAAGTGAATATCAAGAGAAAGATGAAGTGGAGCAACAAAGAGCGCTGTGTGCCAAAGCCTGCCAAAGATCCTCCAAGGGTAAGTACTAGCAGATAACAGCCCCTGCTTCACCACAGCCACACACTTTATTTTCTATCAAAGCTGCTGCTAGAATGGAAATCACCTTGCCTTAAGTGTGGACCCCCGAGCAGAGGAAATATTTTGGCACTTACTGGGCATGGACACGTCGTGGCCTCCCCTTTCTAACCCTCTAGCCACCCTATTGGTCTGTGTAGCTTCCTGTCATACATGTACTGCATTATGACCACTAGATGGAGCTTAGGATCATCCTTATTTTCTTATTCCTGCTGGGGGGTGTCAGTGTCAGGATGGGGGGTGTCGGTGTAATATTCCTGGGGGGGTGTCAGTGTCAGGATGGGGGGTGTCGGTGTAATATTCCTGGGGGGATGTCAGTGTCAGGATGGGGGGTGTCGGTGTAATATTCCTGGGGGGATGTCAGTGTCAGGATGGGGGGTGTCCGTGTAATATTCCTGGGGGGATGTCAGTGTCAGGATGGGGGGTGTCGGTGTAATATTCCTGGGGGGATGTCAGTGTCAGGATGGGGAGGTGTCGGTGTAATATTCCTGGGGGGTGTCAGTGTCAGGATGGGGGGGTGTCGGTGTAATATTCCTGGGGGGATGTCAGTGTCAGGATGGGGAGGTGTCGGTGTAATATTCCTGGGGGGATGTCAGTGTCAGGATGGGGGATGTCGGTGTAATATTCCTGGGGGGATGTCAGTGTCAGGATGGGGGGTGTCGGTGTAATATTCCTGGGGGGATGTCAGTGTCAGGATGGGGGGTGTCCGTGTAATATTCCTGGGGGGATGTCAGTGTCAGGATGGGGGGTGTCGGTGTAATATTCCTGGGGGGATGTCAGTGTCAGGATGGGGGGGTGTCGGTGTAATATTCCTGGGGGGATGTTAGTGTCAGGATGGGGGGGTGTTGGTGTAATATTCCTGGGGGGTGTCAGTGTCAGGATGGGGGGTGTCAGTGTAATATTCCTGGGGGGTGTCAGTGTCAGGATGGGGGGTGTCGGTGTAATATTCCTGGGGGGATGTCAGTGTCAGGGTGGGGGGTGTCGGTGTAATATTCCTGGGGGGATGTCAGTGTCAGGATGGGGGGTGTTGGTGTAATATTCCTGGGGGATGTCAGTGTCAGGATGGGGGGTGTCGGTGTAATATTCGTAGGGGGGTGTCCGTGTCAGTATGGGGAGGTGTCAGTGTAATATTCCTGCGGGGTGTCAGTGTCAGGATGGGGGGTGTCAGTGTAATATTCCTGGGGGGATGTCAGGATGGGGGTGTCGGTGTAATATTCCTGGGGGGTGTCAGTGTCAGGATGGGAGGGTGTCGGTGTAATATTCCTGGGGGGATGTCAGTGTCAGGATGGGGGGTGTTGGTGTAATATTCCTGGGGGGATGTCAGTGTCAGGATGGGGGGTGTAATATTCCTGGGGGGATGTCAGTGTCAGGATGGGGGGTGTCAGTGTATTATTCCTGGGGGGTGTCAGTGTCAGGATGGGGGGTGTCGGTGTAATATTCCTGGAGGGATGTCAGTGTCAGGATGGGGGGGTGTCGGTGTAATATTCCTGGGGGGATGTCAATGTCAGGATGGGGGGTTTTGGTGTAATATTCCTGGGGGGTTGTCAGTGTCAGGATTTGGGGTGTCGGTGTAATATTCCTGGGGGGATGTCAGTGTCAGGATGGGGAGGTGTCGGTGTAATATTCCTGGGGGGTGTCAGTGTCAGGATGGGGGGTGTCGGTGTAATTTTCCTGGGGGGTGTCAGTGTCAGGATGGGGGTGTCGGTGTAATATTCCTGGAGGGATGTCAGTGTCAGGATGGGGGGGTGTCGGTGTAATATTCCTGGGGGGATGTCAGTGTCAGGATGGGG
Organism: Lithobates clamitans; assembly: GCA_037952925.1. Taxonomy (NCBI): domain Eukaryota; kingdom Metazoa; phylum Chordata; class Amphibia; order Anura; family Ranidae; genus Lithobates; species Lithobates clamitans. The sequence goes on from JBBGZY010003313.1 coordinate 21,635, forward strand.
AGGTGTCGGTTTAATATTCCTGGGGGGTGTCAGTGTCAGGATGGGGGGTGTCGGTGTAATATTCCTGGGGGGATGTCAGGATGGGGGGTGTCGGTGTAATATTCCTGGAGGGATGTCAGTGTCAGGATGGGGGTGTCGGTGTAATATTCCTGGGGGGATGTCAGTGTCAGGATGGGGGGTGTCGGTGTAATATTCCTGGGGGGGTGTCAGTGTCAGGATGGGGGGGTGTCGGTGTAATATTCCTGGGGGGATGTCAGTGTCAGGATGGGGGGGTGTTGGTGTAATATTCCTGGGGGGATGTCAGTGTCAGGATGGGGGGTGTGGGTGTAATATTCCTGGGGGGATGTCAGTGTCAGGATGGGGGGTGTCGGTGTAATATTCCTGGGGGGATGTCAGTGTCAGGATGGGGGGTTTCGGTGTAATATTCCTGGGGGGATGTCAGTGTCAGGATGGGGGGTGTTGGTGTAATATTCCTGGGGGGATGTCAGTGTCAGGATGGGGGGTGTCGGTGTAATATTCCTGGGGGGATGTCAGTGTCAGGATGGGGGGTGTCGGTGTAATACTCCTGGGGGGATGTCAGTGTCAGGATGGGGGTGTCGGTGTAATATTCCTGGGGGGATGTCAGTGTCAGGATGGGGGGTGTCGGTGTAATATTCCTGGGGGGTTGTCAGTGTCAGGATGGGGGGTGTCAGTGTAATATTCCTGGGCTGATGTCAGTGTCAGGATGGGGGGGTGTCGGTGTAATATTCCTGGGGGGATGTCAGTGTCAGGATGGGGGGTGTTTGTGTAATCTTCCTGGGGGGGTGTGTGTCAGGATGGGGGGTGTCGGTGTAATATTCCTGGGTGGACGTCAGTGTCAGGATGGGGGGTGTCGGTGTAATATTCCTGGAGGGACGTCAGTGTCAGGATGGGGGGTGTTGGTGTAATATTCCTGGGGGGGACGTCAGTGTCAGGATGGGGGGTGTCGGTGCAATATTCCTGCTGGGGGGATATGGGTGTAATATTCATGTTGGGGGGTGTCTGTGTAATATTCATGTTGAGGGTGTCGGTGTAATATGCCTGATGGGGGGAGTATGGGTGTAATATTCATGTTGGGTGGGGTATGGGTGTAATATTCCTGATGGGGGAGTATGGGTGTAATATTCATGTTGGGGGGAATATGGGTGTAATATTCCTGCTTGGGGGGTATGGGTGTAATATTCCTGATGGGGGGAGTATGGGTGTAATATTCCTGCTGGGGGGTATGGGTGTAATATTCATGTTGGGGGGGTATGGGTGTAATATTCCTGCTGGGGGGGTATGTGTGTAATATTCCTGCTGGGAGGGTGTCGGTGTAATATTCATGTTGAGTGGGTATGGGTGTAATATTCATGTTGGGTGGGTATAATATTCATGTTGGGGGGGGGTATGGGTGTAATATTCCTGCTGGGGGGGTATGTGTATAATATTCCTGCTGGGAGGGTGTCGGTGTAATATTCATGTTGGGTGGGTATGGGTGTAATATTTATGTTGGGGCTTGTCGGTGTAATATTCCTGATGGGAGTATGAGTGTAATATTCCTGCTGGGGGGAGTATGGGTGTAATATTCATGTTGGGGGGTATGGGTGTATTATTCATGTTGGGGGGACGTTTGTGCAGGAAGTTCTTGTCGTATGATGGACACGGCGAGGATTTGGTCACACCTAGGTGTTCTGGATTCCCGAATCGGTGCAAAACGCAGCACACGCTTGCGATCCCTTTACTTTCAATATCATCCTAATCGAGGCGTGATTTTGCCGCGATTGTTGCCTGACGGCCTATGGGAAATAGGCGTCCCGCAATTTTCTTTGTGTGATTTGTCAGGTGACAATATTGTCCCATGATTGGGGTGCCATTGAAAATAACTGGATCACAATCTGGAATCGCAGTAATTCCGCCCGCAATCCGGAAGGCCTAGGTGTGATCGCAGCCTAAGCGTCTTCTATCAGTTGCTGGGTTCACCTTCTATAGGTTCTGGGGGAACATTTTCTTCCTCAAACATTCCACACATTCGCTTCATTCTTCATTCCACCCTTGTATAGTGCTTTTCTCTCTGAGGACTCCAAGTATTGGAGAAGGCGTTGGCCGGGAATCGAACCCGGGTCAGCTGCTTGAAAGGCAGCTATGCTCACCACTGCACCACCAACGCAAGGTAGCATGTCTTTGTAGTGTGGGAGGAAACCGGAGTACCCGGAGGAAACCCACGCAAGCACAGGGAGAACATGCAAACTCCATGCAGATAGTGTCCTGGTCAGGATTTGAACCATGGACCCCAGTGCTGCAAGGCTAACCCCTAAGCCTCTGTGCTGCCTGTATGCGGCCTCTGTTCTCTAAGGACCGCCCCTGCTGAACAGAGTTCATCAATTATGTCCACTCAAAGCACCTCCAGAAGAAATCCAAACTTATCCTAAACTGCAATCTATGTATATAACACTCCAAAACACACCCAAAGAATACCGGCCTCCAACCTCCCCTCAGCCGGTCCAACACACGCCCGAGGGGGAGTATGGAAGAGGGAGGAAAGCAGGGGGGAGGAGAGGTTAGGAGTAAGGAAGGGGTGTGGGGGTTCCCCCCAACCCTCACCCCCTTCTTTCTCCAACCTTCCCCCCCTTTTCCTCCCTCTTCCATACTCCCCCTTGTTCTTCAGGTGATTATGTTTTTGCGACGTATTGTCGAACCTTAAAGCTGCTGCAGAAAGGTAAATAGAGGGCTGATGGGAAGACCCTCCGGTTACTGGAGTGGCAGCTCGCACCAGTGTAGGGACCTGTGTTGGTACAGCCGTACCTGGTCCCAGGGAGGCTTCCTCAGACTTTTTGTTGAGTCTTCTTCTAAGAACAGCCAATTGTCTTGTTTGTCCAGCTGCATTGATAGTTGGTGATTCAGAAGTTCCTAAAACGAAAATGGAGGGCTGATGGGAAAACCCTCTGGTTACTGAAGTGGCAGCCACCAGTGTAGGGACCTGTGTTGGTACAGCCATACCTGGTCCCTCGGGAGGGTTCCTTAGAATTTTTGTTGAGTCTTCTTCTAGGAACAGTCAATCATCTTGTTTGTCCATTTACATTCATAGTTGGTGATTCAGAAGCTCCAAAAAGGGAAATAGAGGGCTGATAGGAAGGCCTCTGGATACTGGAGTGGCAGCCGCCACCAGTGTAGGGACCTGTGTTGGAACCTTATCCTAAACTGCAATCTATGTATATAACACTCCAAAACACACCCAAAGAATACCGGCCTCCAACCTCCCCTCAGCCGGTCCAACACACGCCCGAGGGGGAGTATGGAAGAGGGAGAGAGGGAGGAAAGGAGGGGGGAGGAGAGGTTAGGAGTAAGGAAGGGGTGTGGGGGTTCCCCCCAACCCTCACCCCCTTCTTTCTCCAACCTTCCCCCCCTATTTCCTCCCTCTCTCCCTCTTCCATACTCCCCCTTGTTCTTCAGGTGATTATGTTTTGGCGACGTATTGTCGAACCTTAAAGCTGCTGCAGAAAGGTAAATAGAGGGCTGATGGGAAGACCCTCCGGTTACTGGAGTAGCAGCTCGCACCAGTGTAGGGACCTGTGTTGGGACAGCCATACCTGGTCCCAGGGAGGCTTCCTCAGACTTTTTGTTGAGTCTTCTTCTAGGAACAGCTAATTGTCTTGTTTGTCCAGCTGCATTGATAGTTGATGATTCAGAAGTTCCAAAAACGAAAATGGAGGGCTGATGGGAAAACTCTCTGGTTACGGAAGTGGCAGCCACCAGTGTAGGGACCTGTGTTGGTACAGCCATACCTGGTCCCTCAGGAGGGTTCCTTAGAATTTTTGTTGAGTCTTCTTCTAGGAACAGTCAATCATCTTGTTTGTCCATTTGCATTCATAGTTGGTGATTCAGAAGCTCCAAAAAGGGAAATAGAGGGCTGATGGGAAGGCCCTCTGGATACTGGAGTGGCAGCCGCCACCAGTGTAGGGACCTGTGTTGGTAAAGCCGTACCTGGTCCCTGGGAGGGTTCCTTAGACTTTTAGTTGAGTCTGTGATTCAGAAGCTGCTGATGAACGACACATTCTGCCAGAGTCTCAGTGGTAACGCCACAATCTGCCGGTGTCTTAGTGGGAAAGTTACATTCTGCCCGAGTCTCAACAGAATCGTTGCATGCTGGAGGAGTCTCGATGTGAATGACACGTGGTTGATTTAACATTTTTTCCACCCTTTTGGTTATTTTCTTTCCCAACAGAGCTGCACCCTGCTCATTTAAGTGCAGTCCATCCCTGCTGTAGAGCAAGTGACACATTGAAAAGTCATTCCAGGTCTCCATGAAGCCGAACCCCTCCTTCCTGCACCAGTTCTTCAGCCACTTGCTAAGCTCCCTAAGCTCCTGTTGCCTCCTTGGTGTGGCTCGAGGTACAGGCAGTATTTCTGAAAATGCTGCCTTGGAGGTCCTTTTCTTCAATATAGCCCCTAAGTCCCTGAAATCATTTTGTAGGGTGCTCCATTTTCTTCTAATGTTGTCATTGGTTCCAATATGTACCATGACAACTGGATCCTCCCCAGCCCCATCCAACAATCCATCCATCCGATCTGCAATGTCCCGAACTCGTGCGACTGGGAAACAATATACTGTTCGTTGATCGCGGTCATTCTGACAGATTGTCCTTTCTGTCCCTCTAATAACAGAGTCCCCTACCACCAGGATCTTCCTATCCTTTTCTTTAGGCTTGCCCTCATCTTCATGGGAGGAGATATTCAAATGGCTGCCCTGGTATTTTGGTGGGTTCTCAACATGAACCTCACATTGTGCTGTAGTCTCAACATGAATGTGACATTCAGGTGGTGTCTCAATGTAAATGTCACATGCTGGTGGAGTATCCGTGTGAATGTCACATGCTGTTGGAGTATCTGTGTGAACGTCACATGCTGGTGGAGTCTCCGTGTGAACTACACATGCTGGTGGAGGCTCCGTGTGAACGTCACAAGCTGGTGGTGTCTCCGTGTGAATGTCACAAGCTGGTGGTGTCTCCGTGTGAACGTCGCATGCTGGTGGCGTCTCCGTGTGAACGTCACATGCTAGTGGAATCTCCATGTGAACACCCCATGCTGGTGAAGTCTTCGTGTGAACGTCACATGCTGATGGTGTCTTCGTGTGAACGTCACATGCTGGTGGCGTCTCCGTGTGAACGTCACATGCTGGTGGTGGTTTTAACATTTTTTCCACCCTCTTGGTTATTTTCTTTCCCAACAGAGCTGCACCCTGCTCATTTAAGTGCAGTCCATCCCTGCTGTAGAGCAAGTGACACATTGAAAAGTCAGTCCAGGTCTCCATGAAGCCAAACCCCTCCTTCCTGCACCAGTTCTTCAGCCACTTGCTAAGCTCTCTAAGCTCCTCTTGCCTCCTTGGTGTGGCTCGAGGTACAGGCAGTATTTCTGAAAATGCTGCCTTCGAGGTCCTTTTCTTCAATATAGCCCCGAAGTCCCTGAAATCATTTTGTAGGGTGCTCCATTTTCTTCTAATGTTGTCATTGGTTCCAATATGTACCACGACAACTGGATCCTCCCCAGCCCCATCCAACAATCCGTCCATCCGATCTGCAATGTCCCGAACTCGTGCGACTGGGAAACAATATACTGTTCGTTGATCGCGGTCATTCTGACAGATTGCCCTCTCTGTCCCTCTAATAACAGAGTCCCCTACCACCAGGATCTGCCTTTCCTTTTCTTTAGGCTTGCCCTCATCTTCATGGGAGGAGATATTCAAATGGCTGCCCTGGTATTTTGGTGGGTTCTCAACATATACCTCACATTGTGCTGTAGTCTCAACATGAATGTGACATTCAGGTGGTGTCTCAATGTGAATGTCACATGCTGGTGGAGTATCCGTGTGAATGTCACATGCTGGTGGAGTATCTGTGTGAACGTCACATGCTGGTGGAGACTCCGTGTGAACTACACATGCTGGTGGAGGCTCTGTGTGAACGTCACAAGCTGGTGGTGTCTCCGTGTGAACGTCACAAGCTGGTGGTGTCTCCGTGTGAACGTCACATGCTGGTGGCGTCTCCGTGTGAACGTCACATGCTAGTGGAATCTCCATGTGAACATCCCATGCTGGTGAAGTCTCCGTGTTAATGTCACATGCTGATGGTGTCTTCGTATGAACGTCACATGCTGGTGGCGTCTCCGTGTGAACGTCACATGCTGGTGGTGGATTTAACATTTTTTCCAACCTTTTGGTTATTTTCTTTCCCAACAGAGCTGCACCCTGCTCATTTAAGTGCAGTCCATCCCTGCTGTAGAGCAAGTGACACATTGAAAAGTCAGTCCAGGTCTCCATGAAGCCAAACCCCTCCTTCCTGCACCAATTCTTCAGCCACTTGCTAAGCTCCCTAAGCTCCTGTTGCCTCCTTGGTGTGGCTCGAGGTACAGGCAGTATTTCTGAAAATGCTGCCTTGGAGGTCCTTTTCTTCAATATAGCCCCTAAGTCCCTGAAATCATTTTGTAGCGTGCTCCATTTTCTTCTAATGTTGTCATTGGTTCCAATATGTACCATGACAACTGGATCCTCCCCAGCCCCATCCAACAATCCGTCCATCCGATCTGCAATGTCCCGAACTCGTGCGACTGGAAAACAATATACTGTTCGTTGATCGCGGTCATTCTGACAGATTGTCCTCTCTGTCCCTCTAATAACAGAGTCCCCTACCACCAGGATCTGCCTATCCTTTTCTTTAAGCTTGCCCTCATTTTCATGGGAGGAGATATTCAAATGGCTGCCCTGGTATTTTGGTGGGTTCTCAACATGAACCTCACATTGTGCTGTAGTCTCAACATGAATGTGACATTCAGGTGGTGTCTCAATGTGAATGTCACATGCTGGTGGAGTATCCTTGTGAACGTCACATGCTGGTGGAGTATCCTTGTGAACGTCACATGCTGGTGGAGTCTCCGTGTGAACGTCACATGCTGGTGGAGTCTCCGTGTGAACGTCACATGCTGGTGGAGTCTCCGTGTGAACGTCACATGCTGGTGGAGTCTCCGTGTGAACGTCACATGCTGGTGGAGTCTCCGTTTGAACGTCACATGCTGGTGGAGTCTCCGTGTGAACGTCACATGCTGGTGGAGTCTCCGTGTGAACGTCACATGCTGGTGGAGGCTCCGTGTGAACGTCACATGCTGGTGGAGGTTCCGTGTGAAGGTCACATGCTGGTGGAGGCTGCGTATGAACGTCACATGCTGGTGGAGGCTCTGTGTGAATGTCACATGCTGGAGGAGGCTCCGTGTGAACGTCACATGCTGGTGGAGTCTCCGTGTGAACGTCACATGCTGGTGGAGTCTCCGTGTGAACGTCACATGCTGGTGGAGTCTCCGTGTGAACGTCACATGCTGGTGGAGTCTCCGTGTGAATGTCACATGCTGGTGGAGTCTCCGTGTGAACGTCACATGCTGGTGGAGTCTCCGTGTGAACGTCACATGCTGGTGGAGTCTCCGTGTGAACGTCACATGCTGGTGGAGTCTCTGTGTGAACGTCACATGCTGGTGGAGTCCCCGTATGAACGTCACATGCTGGTGGAGTCCCCGTGTGAACGTCACATGCTGGTGGTGTCTCCGTGTGAACGTCACATGCTGGTGGGGACTCCTTGTGAACGTCACATGCTGGGGGAGTCTCAATGTAGCTTTCATATTCTGTCTCGCTCACTGGGGTAGTCCTGCCTTGTGAGCTGTGTCTGCAGTAAATACCGCGTACATCTGCAATAAAAAAGAATCAGATTTAGCACCTTCACCTACATTATATATATATATATATATATATATATATAACATAAAATTATGGAGAGAAAAGTTCAAAATTCCAGTGCAAGGGACAATAAATAATCCCAACATGACAGGGGCACAGGGATGACTAATGGCCTTCATATAAAAATTTTGGTTGCCTGGCAGTTATGCCGACCCACTAAAATGAAAAAGGGGTCTGATTCTTCACTTTTGGGTGCGGTGGAGTAATCTGCAGTGCTTCTGTTTCTTATTATTAAACACCCGTGATGATGAATGCGGACATATTTAATAAATAGCATCCCCCAGGACACCTACAGTGTCCCATCTGATAACAAATAGAGATCATACACCCATCAGCATGACCAACATACACATAAGAAGGGCTTGAAGATCAAACCTACCATGCGTATCCTCAAAACTCACCATATCTGTCAGAACAAAGACATAGCAGCCATCTCCTGCTCCATGGCCGGCTCTGTGGCTGGGGCCACCAGTCCCGTCTGGCCTGGTGGCCGCTATGTCTTTGTTCTGACAGATACGGTGAGTTTTGAGGATTCGCTTGGTAGGTTTGATCTTCAAGCCCTTCTTATGTGTATGTTGGTCTTGGTGATGGGTTCATGATCTCTATTTGTTATCAGATGGGACACTGTAGGGGGCCTGGGTACCTCTTCTTACATCAGTTTTGGACCCTTTACTAATGTGCATTAGCTTGATTACATTCTATATACATGGTGAGTTTTATGTTCATGTTGTGTGCTTCTCTGTATAGTGCTGACCCTCATGGATATTCATTAGGGGTGCAACGGATCAAAAAACTGACAGTTCGGATCGTTCCTCGGATCAGGAGTCACGGTTCGGATCAACAAAAAAAATCTCCCCCACTGTAATATCCACAATCTCCCCCACTGTAATATATTAGCAGGGTATGGCAGAGTATTGCAGGGTATTGGCGGGTATATTGGCAGGGTATTGGCAGAGTATGGAAGAGTATTGGCAGGGTATGGAAGAGTATTGGCAGGGTATAGCAGGGTATGGCAGAGTATTGGCAGGGTATGGAAGAGTATTGTAAGGGCATTGCAGAGTATTGTCAGGGCATTGCAGAGTATTGGCACTGCTGCCATCCGAACTCTCCCCTACACTGTACAGATCAGTACACAGAGGGGAGAGAGGAACCGGCGTCATGACATAACGCCGGTTTGTTACAAGTGATCGCTCCGTCATTTGACGGAGCGATCACCTGGTAAACGGCCACCGGGTGTACCAAGATGGCCGCTGCTCCGGAGCTAGGCCAAAGCCGCGGCCTTTCCTATGGCCAAGGCCACAGAGCACTCTGCGGATCGCGGGTGTCCCGATCCGTGGAGGTTTATCCGTACGGATCACGGATCAATGACGATCCGTTGCACCCCTAATATTCATTGAACATATTTATGTTGTTATATCTTTTTGATGCACATTTACTTTGATAACAGAAATGTTAATTTACGGTCATGCATAATTACTAAAAATTCTTTATGCAAATTTTTGGAATTATTGTTGTTTATTTTTTATTTTGATTGTATTTGTCTTTTTGTAGCTACATATTGCTTTATAAACTCCTGAAGAAGCTGAAAAGTGAAACATGTCAAGCAACAAGCATCACTCTGGTTACAGTAACTACTTTATGTGTATATTGTACATGTGCACTGAATTGTCTTTATGAAATGTGGACAACATTCATTGTCCCCCGTTTCTTTTAAAACTTTGGACTCCAATAACGATGTTTTTATAAAAAAATATATTTTTGTGTGTTTTTTTGCACCATTAAAGAAGATCCTGTTCCTTTAAAGCCTGTTATAGAGCACAGTGCTTGTGCTATGTATGAAATAGCTGGCTGATCCTACCAGTTTCTACCTTCCCCCCTCTGCGCTGACTCCCATGTATCAGGGCTGCAGAGTCCTGACACCGGAGTCCTGACAGAGGCTTCTTACCACGTGATCATCGCGTGAACCTGGAAGTGCCGGGAAACGGCATTCCTCGGTTCGCGCTGACAGGGAGAGCCAATCGGCAGCTCTCTCTGTCAGAGGGGGGGTCTGTGCTGATAATCAGCACATTGATTATCAGTGCAGCCCCCATGAGAGGTGCCCAACAACTGCCAGCAGTGCCCCCTCAAAGTCTCTCAGTGCCCACCACAGTGCCAATCAGTGCCCACCACAGTCCCCACCACAGTGCCAATCAGTGCTGCCTATAAGTGTCCATCAGTGCTGCATATCAGTGCCAACTCATCAGTGAATCCTCGTGCCTGTGCGTTATTTATAAATAAAACGATTTTTACTTGTATTAAAGAGGAAGGAATCCCATCGATTTAACAGTTTCAAAAAACATTTCTATTTCTGGCATGTCGGGAATGCTAACTGTCACATTGGTTGTGCTCTCAACCAAACTGTCAAACCATCCAATGGCTGCTGTCATAACGGATCAAATGTGCAGCATTATGGCAGTTGAAGATTCACCACTTCAATACCGGCACTTCCCCCCCTTCCTGCCCAGGACAATTTTCCACTTTCAGCGCTGTCACACTTTGAATGACAATTACGCGGTCATACAACACTGTAGCCAAACTACATTTTTATCATTTTCTTCCCACAAATAGAGCTTTATTTTGCTAGTATTTCATCACCTCGGGGTCTAAAAAAGACCCAATTTTTGAACAAAAAAACTTTTTTCTTATTTTGTCATAAAATGTTGTTTTCTCCTTCACTGATGTGCACTGATGAGTTGGCACTGATATGCAGCACTGATGGACACTTATAGGCAGAACTGATGGGCACTGATTGGCACTGTGGTGGGGACTGTGATGGACACTGATTGGCACTGTGGTGGGGACTGTGATGGGCACTGAGGTGGGCACTGATTGGCACTGTGGTGGGCACTGAGAGACTTTGAGGGGGCACTGCTGGCAGTTGTTAGGCACCTCTCATGGGGGCTGCACTGATAATCAATGTGCTGATTATATTATTGGAGTGATCTATATATATATATATATATATATAGATATATATATATATATATAGATATATATCTATATATATATAGATATATATCTATATATATATAGATATATAGATATTTATATATATATATAGATATATATAGATAGATATAGATCACTCCAATAATAATATCTATCTATCTATCTATCTATCTATCTATCTATCTATCTATCTATCTATCTATCTATATTATAAATGATTGGGGTGATATATATAATTATTATTGGAGTGATCTATATACACATCAGGAGTCTGCTGCTGCCTGATGTCATCACTGGACTCCTCCCCCTACTGCCTTATATGGACTTGTTTACTCCTTATATGCAAATGAGGCAGCTGGCTGGGGCTGCGTCACCATGACAATAACTGACATGACTGCACTGGACCTCCTATGGGAAGGATTGTGTATGTGACGTTTCTATGGTAATATCTCCATCCCATAATAATATCATCCATTCCTTCCTGTCTAAAGACTTCATTCACAAGGCTGGAAGAGTCGGATATTGTGATCCCCCAATAAATTATCGGGGTGATATATATATATTATTGGGGTGATATTGATGAGATATTAGTTATGAATGTGCAATCATTGTGATTTGGGGGAGATAATTGATCAGTATGACTCCTCCCCCTCCCCTCCCCCATTAATAAAAAGCTTTTTTTGCTGCAGTGGACAAGAAATCCAAATAAAAAATAAAATAAAGAAATGTTCTCTTTGTGGGGTGCAGAGGTGACATTTGGGGGAAGGAAGGAATGGATGATATTATTATGGGATGGAAATATTACCATAGAAACGTCACATACACAATCAGACTGTGATAGAGATCGGAGGGAGAAGGAAGGAGTTTTGCTGATTATTTGATAATATAATAATGGGGATGATTTGGATAAAGAATATTTATCAGATACGGAATCTTCTGAACACCAACAAAGAAGGAAATGTATTTGTTATACTGGGAGTCTGGATCTTCCAGCACCTGAAATTCCCACCGAGCTTTATCTGACAGAGGAGATGATATAAAGATCAGATTGTGGCTTATCAATCACTTTAATATCTCCTTCTGTTCTATAATTCTATGAAAACAAATAATCAATAATTTGATCGATGAGTGTAGGTGACTTATCCAGAGTACTTTTTGTATCTATCACTATCCATAACACATACCAATTTCGGTGTCTGCATATCGGTGATGTCCATTGACTTTACAGCCGAGACCGAAACATCCAACAACGGCTCTGAAACAGCCGCGCACAATCCTCTTCATTTTGGGGGGCTTTTTGGTTGGGGTATCTGCAGGCTGGTCACTGATACCTCCTACCATTGCCCCTCCTTTGCTGGCTTTCTCTTTGGTGTTTTTCAGAGAAAGAAGCCGATTACATTTAAATCGGTTCATTATTAGGAATAAAGAAACTCGCTTTAAATGTATGACAATAGAAATCGCAATGAAATTGAATCGAATTAAATCAAATCCAATAAAATCGCAAGAAATATCTCAGGAGAGATAAGAAGCGTCTTCACTGGTCAGTGATCTCTGAGCTTCTGAGAGCTCACTGACCTGTGTCTGTCTATATAGAGACTCAGCCTATGACATCATAGGCAGAGGAGGGACCAATCAGATTCAAACAGACTCAGCCGATGACATCAATGGCAGAGGGACCAATCAGATCGCAGAGTGCAGTCAGGTGACCTTTTTTTTTTTTTTTTGAAAAATAACTGACGATTTTTCTTAAAGGAGCCACGTCCCTATTTGTGAGCTTTGTGAATTTAGCCTGTAGGATCAGTATACGGATCTAATAGGGATATACGGCTCCTGGAAGAACATGTTATTTTGAATGAGATTTAACCCTTACAGTCCCATTGCTGAAATAAAGATCTCTATTCTTATGATAACATTGTGAATGGAGCCTTAGAAATCCTCCATCAAATCTTTTCTTTTATCATTATTACACACCAATTATTTCTCCATTTTTAACCCTTCCACTGCCAAATCAAATGTTTTCCTTTTCATTTATGAAACCAATTCCCCTCCCCCTTTTGTTTTTAACCCTTGCACTGCAAAATCATAATTTTTTTCATTTTTAACCCTTTCTCTGAACCATTTTTTTTTAAAACAGATTTTTGTAAGATTTTTTTTTTTTTTAACCCTTTCAGCGCCAAACCAACTTCTTTTCTTTTTTTATACCCTCCCCTCCCCCATTTTTAACCCTTTTACCGACAAAACCAAAATGTGTTTTTTACATTTCTTGCCCAAATGTAAAATTATCACTAAAGGAAAACTTGTTTATTGTTAGTGTTGGATGGAGTGGAGAGGGATTAGAACCCCTGTCAGGTTTTTATTGCTGTCTGCGCCCCCTTTAGGAAGATTCATTCTCTTCAACTGCCAAATTCTTTCAGTTTTTAACCCTTTCACCACCAAACGATATTGTTCATTTGTTTCAACCCTTTAACTGTCAAACCAAGTAACCCCTCCCCCTCCCCCCCCACTACACACACATTTTAACTGCCACTTTCACTGCCAAATCATTTTTTTTCATTTCTCCCCCATATGTTACATTATAAATAAAGGAAAATGTTTTTATTGTTGGTGTTAGATGGCGTGGAGAATGATTAGAACCCCTGTCAGGTTTTTATTGCTGTCTGCGCCCCCTTTAGGGAGATTCATTCTCTCTATTTACCAACAAAAGTGAAAGGAAACATTCCAGATTTTGGGTTGTCACCAGAACAGGAATTAGAGGGGAAATCCTCCAATGGGGACACTAGTTCTAGTGACACCCAGGGATGATGTCACTTTGGGAGGATTTCTCTAACTTCCTGTTGTCTCCTTCTGTTTGTATCCCGGAGATCCCCTGTATCGGTTCTTTATATTTATCATTATATAGAGAGATTTCAGAATAAATGGTCTTTTTTTATAAAACTTTACATATTAACTAAATTATATATCACTCTTTTTTAAGGTCATTAATCGATTAATCTAAACAATAATCAGCCAACTAATCGATTATGAATATAATCATTAGTTGCAGCAGCCCTAGTGTGTGTGTATATTATATATATATGTGGGGGGGGTGACATGCCTGGTGATATATGTATATGTGTGTGTGTATTATATATATGTGGGGGGGGTGACATGCCTGGTGATATATGTATATGTGTGTGTGTATTATATATATGTGGGGGGGGTGACATGCCTGGTGATATATGTATGTGTGTGTATATTATATATATCACAACGCATGTCACCCCCTCCCCCCCACACATGTGATATATGTATGTGTGTATATATTATATATATCACAATGCATGTCACCCCACCGCCCCCTCCCCCACACACATTATATATATATATATATATATATAAATATCACTAACCAATAGCGACGCTCGGTGGGAATTTCAGGTGCTGGAAGATCCAGACTCCCAGTATAACAAATACATTTCCTTCTTTGTTGGTGTTCAGAAGATTCCGTATCTGATAAATATTCTTTATCCAAATCATCCCCATTATTATATTATCAAATAATCAGCAAAACTCCTTCCTTCTCCCTCCGATCTCTATCACAGTCTGATTGTGTATGTGACGTTTCTATGGTAATATTTCCATCCCATAATAATATCATCTATTCCTTCCTTCCCCCAAATGTCACCTCTGCACCCCACAAAGAGAACATTTCTTTATTTTATTTTTTATTTGGATTTCTTGTCCACTGCAGCAAAAAAAGCTTTTTATTAATGGGGGAGGGGAGGGGGAGGAGTCATACTGATCAGTTATCTCCCCCAAATCACAATGATTGCACATTCATAACTAATATCTCATCAATATCACCCAATAATAAATATATATATATATCACCCCAATAATTTATTGGGGGATCACAATATCCGACTCTTCCAGCCTTGTGAATGAAGTCTTTAGACAGGAAGGAATGGATGATATTATTATGGGATGGAGATATTACCATAGAAACGTCACATACACAATCCTTCCCATAGGAGGTCCAGTGCAGTCATGTCAGTTATTGTCATGGCGACGCAGCCCCAGCCAGCTGCCTCATTTGCATATAAGGAGTAAACAAGTCCATATAAGGCAGTAGGGGGAGGAGTCCAGTGATGACATCAGGCAGCAGCGGACTCCTAATGTGTATATAGATCACTCCAATAATAATAATAAATATATATATATATATATATAATCTCTCACCACCAATCATTTATAATATTGGAGTGATTATATATATATATGTATATATATATAAAATAAATAATATAAATGATTGGGGTATATATATATCACCCCAATATTAATGATATATATATCAGTGGGGGGGGGGGTAAATATGTTGTGAACGATGATGAGTTGTTTAATTTATTGATCAATTTTGGATTGGAGGATTGGATATTATAGCGCCCCGTACCCCATTATTTCTATGATTTATATTGCTGGGGGGGATGGTACAATTACTATCATATATCAGTGATTGGGAGGGGAGGGGGTCACCTATTTCTAGTATATAGTATATATCCATTACCCGACCATTCCTCACCATACACACCTCTGATTGTCAATAGAACTATCAATCACCCCTCCATATAATAAATGTCACTTTATTACACCCCCCATAAGAAAGCTACATCTGTCTGTATAATCACTGGGGGGAGGGGGGGTGTAATGATCACTGGGGGGGAGGGGAGTGTAATGATCACTGGGGGGGTGGGGGAGGTGTAATGATCACTGGGGGGGGGGGGGTTTTAGAAGTAAAAAAACTAAATAGTTTGATTTCCAATATTTCATCATAGAATCCATTCAATCAATAATCGTTTATCATCGTCATGGTGATGGGAATAATTGGTGTCGGTCCAGCACAGGATTTATAGGGAGATTTATGAAGCACCCCGTGATGTGTGGGGTACCGTACCCCGGATTTCTATGGGGGATCTAATAAAGGGGGTCCGACCCACTACTAGCAAGGGGGAAATAATAAAGTGGCCGGTGAGTGTACAGTATATATACAGTATCTGACAAAAGTAAGTACACCCCTCAGTGACATGTGTGTAAATCTTTTCTTCTATCTTTTCATGTGACAACACTGAAGAAATGACACTTGTCTACAATGTAAAGTAGTGAGTGTACAGCTTGTATAACAGTGTAAATTTGCTGTCCCCTCAAAATAACTCAACACACAGCCATTAATGTCTAAACCGCTGGCAACAAAAGTCAGTACACCCCTAAGTGAAAATCTCCAAATTGGGCCCAAAGTGTCAATATTTTGTGTGGCCACCATTATTTTCCAGCACTGCCTTAACCCTCTTGGACATGGAGGTCACCAGAGCTTCACAGGTTGTCACTGGAGTCCTCTTCCCCTCCTCCATGATGACATAACGGAGCTGGTGGATATTAGAGACCTTGCGCTCCTCCACCTTCCGTTTGGGGATGTCCCACAGATGATCAATAGGGTTTAGGTCTGGAGACATGCTTGGCCAGTCCATCACCTTTACCCTAATGGCTGTGTGTTGAGTTATATTGAGGGGGCACCTAATTTAACACACCTGCTCCCCATTCACACCTGAGACCTTGTAACACTAACGAGTCACATGACACCGGGGAGGGAAAATGGCTAATTGGGCCCAATTTGGAGATTTTCACTTAGGGGTGTACTGACTTTTGTTGCCAGCAGTTTAGACATTAATGGCTGTGTGTTGAGTTATTTTGAGGGGACAGCAAATTTACACTGTTATACAAGCTGTACACTCACTACTTTACATTGTAGACAAGTGTCATTTCTTCAGTGTTGTCACATGAAAAGGAAGAAGAAAAGATTTACACAAATGTCACTGAGGGGTGTACTTACTTTTGTCAGATACTGTATGTACAGGAGAGGAGTGCAGAGGGTATGACAGTGACATTTTAGAGGCGGACCCAATTTTTGGCCGCTGAAACACATTGGTCGAAAATGGTGGTTTTTTTACATTCGGCCGAAAGAAAAAATGTGCCAATAATGGCACCGAAAACAGGGTGGTCCGCTCTGGGGGGCGCACATGGCGGGGGTGGGGCACATGGCGGGGGGGCGCACATGGCGGGGGTGTCATCCCCAGTCAGAGCCCTCCCCTCCCTCCTTGTCACACAGAGCTGCGATCTCTCTCTGTGTCACTGAGCTAAATCGTTCCGCAGCCCCCTGTGATAGACGGCACACTGATCCAGTGGTGGGAAATTGAAGCAGTGTGACGTCCATCATAGGAGGCGGGGCTTTGTTACTGCGGCCCGAGGAATTCCAACCCCGCCCCCGGGACACAGCGGGAGATCGGCGCTCTGTGTGATCCGGACACTGATAAGCTTCATGTACACGGGACATTTTTACAACCTCCCCTGAATGATTTAATTTGACAGATAGTAACCCGCGTTTAAAACATCCGTTTTTCCGCATTTACGTTTAGAAGCGTTAGGCAAAAATGAAATTTTTTTTTTTTTTTTTAAATATTAAAAAAAAAAAGCCTGTAAACGACACGTGAGCTACCACGTTTAGTGTCTGAAACGTCGGAAACTTTGGCGTCTAAAATTATTTTTTTTGTCTTCAAAGAAAAGCCTCTAAACGCAACTGCCTAAAAACGACATTAAACATACCTGTGTACACATAAGAGAACATTGGAGGAGTTCAGGGGCAGCTGAAAAAAAGCATCCAACTACCTCTGAACAATCGTTTACCAACAGCAGAGTACATGAGGCCTATGAGGACATGATACAAGAGAGGGTCAGAGACTGAGGACATGATACAAGAGAGGGTCAGAGACTGAGGACATGATACAAGAGAGGGTCAGAGACTGAGGACATGATACAAGAGAGGGTCAGAGACTGAGGACATGATACAAGAGAGGGTCAGAGACTGAGGACATGATACAAGAGAGGGTCAGAGACTGAGGACATGATACAAGAGAGGGTCAGAGACTGAGGACATGATACAAGAGATGGTCAGAGACTGAGGACATGATACAAGAGACGGTCAGAGACTGAGGACATGATACAAGAGAGGGTCAGAGACTGAGGACATGATACAAGAGACGGTCAGAGAGTGAGGACATGATACAAGAGATGGTCAGAGACTGAGGTCATGATACAAGAGAGGGTCAGAGACTGAGGACATGATACAAGAGACGGTCAGAGACTGAGGACATGATACAAGAGAGGGTCAGAGACTGAGGACATGATACAAGAGATGGTCAGAGACTGAGGACATGATACAAGAGACGGTCAGAGACTGAGGACATGATAAAAGAGAGGGTCAGAGACTGAGGACATGATACAAGAGATGGTCAGAGACTGAGGACATGATACAAGAGAGGGTCAGAGACTGAGGACATGATAGTCTCTGACCATCTCTTGTATCATGTCCTCAGTCTCTGACCCTCTCTTGTATCATGTCCTCAGTCTCTGACCATCTCTTGTATCATGTCCTCAGTCTCTGACCCTCTCTTTTATCATGTCCTCAGTCTCTGACCGTCTCTTGTATCATGTCCTCAGTCTCTGACCATCTCTTGTATCATGTCCTCAGTCTCTGACCCTCTCTTGTATCATGTCCTCAGTCTCTGACCATCTCTTGTGAGGACATGATACAAGAGAGGGTCAGAGACTGAGGACATGATACAAGAGAGGGTCAGAGACTGAGGACATGATACAAGAGAGGGTCAGAGACTGAGGACATGATACAAGAGAGGGTCAGAGACTGAGGACATGATACAAGAGAGGGTCAGAGACTGAGGACATAATACAAGAGAGGGTCAGAGACTGAGGACATGATACAAGAGATGGTCAGAGACTGAGGATATGATACAAGAGAGGGTTAGAGACTGAGGACATGATACAAGAGAGGGTCAGAGACTGAGGACATGATACAAGAGAGGGTCAGAGACTGAGGACATGATACAAGAGAGGGTCAGAGACTGAGGACATGATACAAGAGACGTCAGAGACTGAGGACATGATACAAGAGACGGTCAGAGAGTGAGGACATGATACAAGAGACGTCAGAGACTGAGGACATGATACAAGAGAGGGTCATAGACTGAGGACATGATACAAGAGATGGTCAGAGACTGAGGACATGATACAAGCGATGGTCAGAGACTGAGGACATGATACAAGAGATGGTCAGAGACTGAGGACATGATACAAGAGATGGTCAGAGACTGAGGACATGATACAAGAGAGGGTCAGAGACTGAGGACATGATACAAGAGAGGGTCAGAGACTGAGGACATGATACAAGAGAGGGTCAAAGACTGAGGACATGATACAAGAGAGGGTCAGAGACTGAGGACATGATACAAGAGAGGGTCAGAGACTGAGGACATGATACAAGAGAGGGTCAGAGACTGAGGACATGATACAAGAGACGGTCAGAGATTGTATTTTTCCTGAGCTTTTTTTGCACTAAAAGGTGCCAATAATGGCCAACAATAAATTCATATTAATTAATATCCTCAATTAAATGTAATAATTCAAATATAATACAATTGTATATAAAAATATGAATATTTTTTAAAAATATGTCATTTTCAGTTTCGGCACTCAAATTTCCATTCAGTGCACCCCTAATGTTTCTGAATTACGGAGTGTCCAGAATCAGAGCAACCATCGATAATATAAGGCCTTTCTTAGTTCCTCCATCTTATCAATGCGACTCGGAGACAAAGGTAACATTGTATGCAAAGACGTCGTAGAGAGTTTGACGTGGAAATGGAATGATGGAGTTCAGGAATTGTCGGACGGGACGTGTTCCTCGAAGCCTTCGCTCTCCCGCACCAGAGCGCGCTCCAGGATGACACGCCCCTCTTTGTAGCGCTGGCTGTCCTCTGTAGCAAAACTTGCGACTTTCTGTGAAAGGAGCCTAAAGCCTCAAGGTTTTTCACCTTAGTGCATTCTATGCATTAAAGTGATACTAAAGTAGGGCGTGCACAGTGGTGTAGTGGGCGGGCACAGTGGTGTAGTGGGCGGGCACAGTGGTGTAGTGGGTGGGCACAGTGGTGTAGTGGGTGGCACAGTGGTTTTGTGGGCAGCACAGTGGTGTAGTGGGCCGCACAGTGGTGTAGTGGGTGGGCACAGTGGTGTAGTGGGTGGGCACAGTGGTGTAGTGGGCCGCACAGTGGTGTAGTGGGGCGGCACAGTGTAGTGGGGTGGCACAGTGATGTAGTGGGGCGGCACAGTGGTGTAGTGGGCAGCACAGTGGTGTAGTGGGGCGGCACAGTGGTGTAGTAGGCGGCACAGTGGTGTAGTGGGGCGACACAGTGGTGTAGTGGTTAGCACTCTCGCCTAGCAGTAAAAAGGGTCGCTGGTTCAAATCCCAACCACGAAACTAACTGCATGGAGTTTGCATGTTCTCCCTGTGCCTGTGTGGGTTTCCTCCTACATTCCAAAGACATGCTGGTAGGCAGAGGCGTTGCTAGGGGGTGGCTATTGAGGCTATAGCCCCGAGTCTCTAGGGCAGGGGTTGGCACCCGGCCCGCCACCGCTGAATGCGGCACCTGGCCCGTGGAAATTTTCGCTGCTGTCCCCTTCATTGGACAGTGGCGAGCGCCCAGTATCACAGGGCTGGATGGGGACGGGAACCGCAGGAGTTGACTTTTTCATTAAACAGCAAGTGATTGGTTGCTGGACAGTCCTAGCAACCAATCACCAGCCTGTTAATGTGAAAAGGTAACTTCTGTAGTTCCCGCCCCCATCCAGCTCTGTGATGCCGATCTCAGATGCTCTGCTTGCTGTACACCTGTGTAAGGTAAGAGTTCTACTTACACAGTGTGTGTGGTGGGGTGCAGGGGACAGAGGGCACTGCAGTGGGGGGGTGCACTGCTCGGCACTGGTGAGGCTGCATTGCTGGGCACTGAAGGCTGCATAGATGGGCACAGCTGAGCCCTGCATTGTTTATGTAGCCAACTCCTGAGCCCTGGGGCTCTCTGGGGACCCTGATGTAAGGGGGGCTCTGGTTACCCTGATGTAAGAGGGGTAGGATCTCTGGGGACCCTGATGTAAGTAGGAAGGCTCTCTAGGGACCCTGATAAAAGGGGGGTGGGCTCTCTGAGGACCCTGATGCAATGAGGGGGGCTCTGGGGACCCTCATGTAAGTAGGGAGGCTCTCTAGGGACCCTGATGAAAGGGGGGTGGGCTCTCTGAGGACCCCGATGTAAGGGGGTAGGATCTCTGCGGACCCTGATGTAATGAGAAGGGCTCTGGAGGCCCTGATGTAAGTAGGGAGGCTCTCTAGGGACCCTGATATAAAGGGGGTTCTGGGGACCCCGATGTAAGAGGGGGTGGGCTCTCTGGGGACCCTCATGCAATGAGGGGGGCTCTGGGGACCCTGATGTAAGCGGGAATCCACACTCAGAGATATATATACTGTACACCCACACGTATATTATATACATGTGTATGACTTTCTTTACTTCACTACTATGGGCTCTAGCCCCAGATCTTTTGTAGACCTAGCAACGCCCCCTGCTGGTAGGTTAATTTGCTTCTGTCTAAAATTGGCCCCAGTATATGAATGTGAGTAAGCTCCTTGAGGGCGGGGACTGATGTGAATATACAATGTATTTGTAAAGCGCTGTGTAAATTGACGGCGCTATACAAGTATCTGAAATAAATAAAATAGTCTTTTTTTTTTTGTTAAAGTGGTTGTAAACTCTGTTACAGCACCTCAACCTCCAGGTAAGCCTGTAATAAAGGCCTATAATAAGGCTCAGGCCTCATGCACACCAGACGCTGTTAAACTCGTGTTCAGAGGCAGTTGGACACTTTTTTCAGCTGCCCCCTGAACCCATTCAATGTTATCCTATGTGTCCGTGTACACAGTCTCGTTTTTTGGCGTTTTTAGGCAGTTGCGTTTAACCTCATTTTTCCAGAAGCAAAAAATGGGTTCAGACGCAAACGTTTTCCACGCTTCAGACGCCAAACGCGGCTAAACACCGGTGACGCGTTTGTGTTTATAAGTGTTTTTTACATCCCGACTTTGGGGCCCCATATCTCGGGACCACTTGGTGCTAGGAACACCAAGATATGGGGCCCCAAAGTCTGGTCACAAAATGTCATTCTCTGCTGCAGAAAAGTGCTTGACCTTTTGCGACCCGACTTTGGGGCCCCATATCCCGGGGTCACTTGATGCTAGGAACCCCAAATTGGGTGTGCTAACACAGTTGGACTAACACTATAACATATCCAATTTGGGGTTCCTAGCACAAAGTGGCCCCAAGATATGGGGCCCCAAAATGTCATTCTCTGCTGCAGAAAAGTGCTTGACATTTTGCGACCTGAATTTGGGGCCCCATATCTCGGGGCCACTTAGTGCTAGGAACCACATTTGGATATGTTGTAGTGCTAGTTCCACTGTGTTAGCACACCAAATTTGGGGTTCCTAGCACCAAGTGGCCCCGAGATACGGGGCCCCAAAGTTGGGTCGCAAAATGTCATTCTCTGCTTTGCAGACCTAAACGCGGCAAAACGGGCGTATCTAAACGCCAGTTTCAGCTTTTAAAAAGTGTTCAGCAGAGTTTGCACCGGCATCTCATGTGCATGAGGCCTTACCTGTAGGTACTGTGAATATCTCCTAGACCTGCCTTTACAACCAGCTGCCCCCCAGACACCCCCCCCCCCGCCCCCCCTATTCTTACCTGAGCCTGATCAAACGATGTGCACGAGCGCAGCGGCTCCCGCCACTGTCTGTCTCCCTTTTGGACAGATTGATAGCAGCAGCAGTGATTGGCTCATGCTGCTGTCAATCAAAATGAGGAGAATCTGAAGCGGGCGGCATGGGCACCCAATGAAGAGGAGGAGCCTGGAGCAATGGCGGGGGGACCCCAGAAGAGGAGGATCCGGCTGCTCTGTGCAAAACCATTACAGAGGAGGGAAGTATAACATGATTTTTTTTTTTATAAAAATATAACTGTCTAACAACATCCAAAAAAACAAAAAACATGATCTGATGAGGCCATGTAGTGTACAGAAGTGCGCTCTGTATATGTAATATTCACCTATATAGACATATGAAGGGATCATGCTTAGTGCGTCCCCATTCACATAATCATCACACTGCCCACCTATCCACCTTGTAGTATTGTTGGTAACAGACCTCCAATAGGATATAATGGACTTTTGTAATCAGTAGGGATGAGCCGAACACCCCCCGGTTCGGTTCGCACCAGAACCTGCGAACGAACCGAAAATTTGCACGAACGTTAGAACCCCATTGACGTCTATGGGACTCGAACGTTCAAAATCAAAAGTGCTCATTTTAAAGGCTAATTTGCATGGTATTGTCCTAAAAAGGGTTTGGGGACCCGGGTCCTACCCCAGGGGACATGTATCAATGCAAAAAAAACGTTTAAAAATGGACGTTTTTTCAGGAGCAGTGATTTTAATGATGCTTAAAGTAAAAAAAAAAAAGTGAAATATTCTTTTAAATATCGTACCTGGGGGGTGTCTATAGTATGCCTGTAAAGGGGCGCATGTTTCCCGTGTTTAGAACAGTCCCTGCACCAAATGTCATTTTTAAAGCAAAAAAAAGTCATTTAAAACTGCTTGCGGCTTTAATGTCATGTCGGGTCCTGGCAATATGGATGAAAATCAGTGAGACAAACGGCATGGGCATCAGGAATGATCCATACATGTACAAGGAGGGTGATATTTATATCAGGAATGATCTAATGATGTAAACTCTTGGAGGGGATGATAAGGGACTATATACAAGATTTTAGTAATAAGAATGATATCATTAGCAGTAATCAGCATGGATTCATGAAGAATCGTTCTTGCCAAACCAATCTATTAACCTTCTATGAGGAGGTGAGTTGCCATCTAGATAAAGGAAGGCCCGTAGACGTGGTGTATCTGGATTTTGCAAAAGCATTTGACACAGTTCACCATAAACGTTTACTGTACAAAATAAGGTGCGTTGGCATGGACCATAGGGTGAGTACATGGATTGAAAACTGGCTACAAGGGCGTGTTCAGAGGGTGGTGATAAATAGGGAGTACTCAGAATGGTCAGGGGTGGGTAGTGGGGTTCCCCAGGATTCTGTGCTGGGACCAATCCTATTTAATTTGTTCTTAAACGACCTGGAGGATGGGATAAACAGTTCAATCTCTGTATTTGCAGAC
Source organism: Lithobates clamitans (assembly GCA_037952925.1). Taxonomy (NCBI): domain Eukaryota; kingdom Metazoa; phylum Chordata; class Amphibia; order Anura; family Ranidae; genus Lithobates; species Lithobates clamitans. Next base: position 45,552 of record JBBGZY010003313.1, read on the forward strand.
GATACTAAGCTAAGCAGGGCAATAACTTCTCCGCAGGATGTGGAAATCTTACAAAAAGATCTGAACAAATTAATGGGGGAGGGGCGACTACATGGCAAATGAGGTTCAATGTAGAAAAATGTAAAATAATGTATTTGGGTGGTAAAAATCTGAAGTCAATCTATAGACTGGGGGGAGAACCTCTGGGGGGATCTAGGATGGAGAAGGACCTGGGGGTCCTAGTAGATGATAGGCTCAGCAATGACATGCAATGCCAAGCTGCTGCTAACAAAGCAAACAGAATATTGGCATTAAAAAGGGATCAACTCCAGAGATAAAACGATAATTCTCCCTCTCTACAAGACTCTGGTCCGGCCGCACCTGGAGTATGCTGTCCAGTTCTGGGCACCAGTCCTCAGGAAGGATGTACTGGAAATGGAGCGACTACAAAGAAGGAGAACAAAGCTAATAAAGGGTCTGGAGGATCTTAGTTATGAGGAAAGGTTGTGAGCTCTGAACTTATTCTCTCTGGAGAAGAGACGCTTGAGAGGAGATATGATTTCAATAGATAAATACCGGACTGGTGGCCCCACAATATATAAATACCGGACTGGTGACCCCACAATATACAAATACCGGACTGGTGACCCCACAATATATAAATACCAGACTGGGGACCCCACAATATATAAATACCGGACTGGTGACCCCACAATATATAAATACCGGACTGGTGACCCCACAATATACAAATACCGGACTGGTGACCCCACAATATATAAATACCAGACTGGTGACCCCACAATATACAAATACCGGACTGGTGACCCCACAATATACAAATGCCGGACTGGTGACCCCACAATATACAAATACCGGACTAGTGACCCCACAATATATAAATACCGGACTGGTGACCCCACAATATACAAATACCGGACTGGTGACCCCACAATATATAAATACCGGACTGGTGACCCCACAATATATAAATACCGGACTGGTGACCCCACAATAGGGAGAAAACTTTTTCGCAGAAGAGAGTTTAATAAGACTCGTGGCCACTCATTAAGATTAGAAGAAAAGATTTTTAACCTTAAACTATGTAGAGGGCTCTTTACTGTAAGAGCGGCAAGGATGTGGAATTCCCTTCCACAGGCGGTGGTCTCAGCGGGGAGCATTGATAGCTTCAAGCACTGCCATGCAAAACAGATCAGTCAGCATTGATGGGCTGTGTGAACGATCTGTGGCTGCTTCTTACTGACATACACAACCCCAGCAGATAGATCACACAGCCCCGAATGATCTTTTACTACAGTGAACTACGAGCTCTACCTTGATAAATGTAGATTTCTGCAGACACTGAGCCATCAAGTTTCAATGAGTCAATTGGCCATTAACCACATATTGACCGGCGCGCGCCGATGTACGTTGGCAGAATGGCACGGACAGGCAAATGGGCTTACATGTACGTCCCTTTGAATTTGCCGCCGTGCCATCGCATGCGCGCGCCCGTTGTGAGCTCCGTGAGTCGGATCACGTGTCCCGCAGACCCGTAACGTAAACAAGCATCTCCCCGTTACTCCTAGTGACACTGTCACTGATCATAGCTCCTTGTGATCGGGAGCAGAGATCAGTGATGTGTCACACACAGCCCTTCCCCCCCACAGTTATAGCGCAAAAAATAAAAACCGCAGAGGTGATAAAATACCACCAAAAGAAAGCTCCATTTGTGGGAAAAAAAGGACATCGATTTTGTTTGGGAGCCACGTCACACGACCGCGCAGTTGTCCGTTAAAGCGACGCAGTGCCGTATCCCAAAAAGTGTTCTGGTCTTTTGCCAGCCAAATGGTCCGGGGCTTAAGTGGTTAAAGCGGAGCTCCGCCCAAAAGTGAAACTTCTGCTTTAAAGTGGAGCTCCACCCATTTTTACAACTCTTCAGCATCCCTCACAAAACTGGGCACTGTAAACAAATTGGATATTTTTTTATTTCTTTTCTCAGCACTTCCTGTATATCTGCTGTATTCATTTTTCACTTCCTCCTCCCTGGCCGCGGCCCATCGCATCATTTCCTGTTTGCAATGCCTTCTGGGAAGGGGCGGCAACTTCCTCTGACACTGCCGTTGCTATGGAAACCTGACCTGAAACCTATTACACTGCTTGTGCTGCACTGAGCATGTGCGAGATCTGCAAGGATGAGATCCAGGAAGAAATACAGTCTGGCTTCAGTTGCCCACACTTAAGATGGCCACGGCCTGCTGGAAGTTTATAAAATAACAAACTACTGCTATAAACTAACAAAACAGACCTTAGTTTACAGACTAACTTTACTAGAATACATGAAGCTTGTGTATTATAGGGGGATTTTTATTTAAAAAGTATAATTTCGGCCGGAACACCACTTTAAGGCCTCCTCCCCGACTCCTGTTTGTGAAACTGAGCATTTGGGGAGGAGGGGAGCAGGTACCCAATTTTGACAGGTACCTGCTCCCACTCCCGATCTGGTCGCTCTAGGCAATCGGAAGCGGAAGTTCTCCTTCTCAAAGTCTTCTGGGACACGACAGGTCCTAGAAGACTTGGGGACCAGTCACAGAGCGCAGCGTTGCTCGTGCATGCACAGCTGGGTACCTATAGTAGAGATGCCGGTGCTGAGGGAGGAGATGGGGAGAACATGGCCGCCGTGAGTGCACCGCTGGACTGTGGGACAGGTGAGTGGCTGTTTGTACACTTTTTGTAGCTGCTGACTTTTAATAAACAAAAATATGACTGGAACTCATAGCGATGGTAAAGGCTGAAGGTTTTACCCCCTTAAAGACCAGGCCATTTTATTGCGATACGGCACTGCATTACTTTAACTGGCAATAGCGCGGCGTGCGATGTTGTACCCAAATAAAATTGCTGTCCTTTTCCCACAAATAGAACTTTCTGATCACCTCTGCGGTTTTTATTTTTTGCGCTATAAACAAACAAACAATATTTTTTACTTTCTGCTATAATACATATCCAAAAAAAAAAAATCGAATTTCTTCATCAATTTAGCCCAATATTTATTCTGTTACATATAAATCCCAATATGCGTATATTGATTGGTTTGCGCAGAAGTTATGGCGTCTACACACTACGGGATAGATTTATGGCCTTGTAATTTTTTTTTTTTAACTAGCAATGCCGGTGATGAGCAAATTTTAGCGGGACTGCGACATTGCGGCAGACAAATCTGACCTTAAGGGACACTTTTTGGGGACCAGTGACACCAATACAGTGATCAGTGCTAAAAAAAAATAAAATGCATTGATTACTGTATAAATGTCACTGGCAGGGAAGGGGTTAACATCGGGGGCGATCAAAGGGTTAAATGTGTTCCCTGTTGGTGCTTTCTTACTGTGTGGGGGATGGGCTGACAGGAACAACACAGAGATCACTAATCACTAGGAACAGCAGATCTATATGTGGTCCCTTGTCAGAACAGGGATCTGCCTTGTTTACATCCCCGTTCTGCCTCTCTGTGAAGCAATCGCGGGGGGCCGGAAGACATCAGGTCCGCCGGGCACACGCATCGGCTCCTCCTCCGTGCAGCGGGCGCGCATGCACACCCACACCAACACCATCTATTGCATGAAACGTTGTACAGGTACGTCGCTTCATGCAATAGGGCCAACCCGGTCGCAGTATACACTCCTCCCAACATTCTGAGATGAGAATGAGGGACACCTACTAACAAAGGTATGTAGGCAAAGCCACACCCCCTTAAAGGAGAATAAATAAATAAAAAGGTTAATTAAATCCACAGGCACTTTTTTTATTTTACCACCACTATTCCTTTATATTGGCTTTTAAAATGTACAAATGTAGCAATTTAGAAATTGGATGAAAGGTTTATCTCTGGGAAACATTTCTGAAACAAAAAAAGTGCATTTTATATACAACTATAAAGATCAGACCAAAATGAGGGACAAATGAGGAGGAAAGAGGGACAGAGGGACATTGCTCCAAATCAGGGACAGCCCCTTGAACTCAGGGACAGTTGGGGGGTATGCAGTATATATGCGGTGGGCAGGGGAACTGCAGTCTGCTCACCTCATTTGTTATAAAAACATCTTTGCCATTCTGAAGCTTCCCTCCAACCACTTTGCATATTATTTTATATATACTGTGATTCTGTACTTGCCAAATAGGCTGCAGAAATCTCCCTCCACTGAGTCTGGCTGCAGCCATTCTAACTGTGGGCAGCTGAAGCTGCTGCCTGTTCACTTCCTGGATTTACACAGAGGCACACCTCCCAGCTCTGCAGCTCTCATTGGCCCTCTTATGACTCATCCCCCCTTCCTTCCTGGCAAATTCTAAGGAGAGTGAGAGAAAGAGAGCTGTGTATGATGTCATAGTCCTAGGCTAATGACCAGACAGGAAACAGGAAGTGGGCTGTATAAGGGATTTACTGGCAGGAAAAAAAATGTTTTACTATCCAAAGATAAAACAACAAGAAGGGCAGAAGATTTAATAGATGGAAAGATGAGAAAATGACTGAAGGTTCCGCTTTAAATGGTTAAAAAATATATATATTTACTATGTTGGGCCAGTTTTCATTTGATAATCAAAAATTATATATATATAAATAAATAAAAATAATAATCAGGAGATATCCATTTACCACTAAATGAAAGCGCAATTTGTCCTGAAAAAAAACGCAGTATATTCCACCTGGATGCAAAATTGTACTTGGGCATTAACATTTGTTTTACGCTTAGGAGGGAAGGTAAAAAAAAAAAAAAAAAAAAACTTTTACCTTTGGACCCACTTTAGAAACATTTGCGTTCCCTTCCTCAGAAAAGGCGTGTAATATAAATCCTCACACTGACCCATCGCTCAGAGAAGTGCTGGACTCCGGAAACACTAAACATCACCCGCGTTGGAACATAATGCTCTCTAAGCAGCCACCTCAGCGAGCAGCAGGAACAAAATGAACACAGAACTCGAGTAATTCCATCACATTGGAATCCTCTACATTGCTTTTAACCACTTCAGCCCCGGAAGATTTTACCCCCCTTCCTGATCAGAGCACTTTTTGCGATTCGGTGCTGCGTCGCTTTAACTGACAATTGCGCAGTCGTGCGACGTTACACCAAAAAAAAAATTTCCCCACAAATAGAGCTTTTCTTTTGGTGGTATTTGATCACCTCTGCGATTTTTATTTTTTGCGCTATAAACAAAAAAAGAGCAATTTTCTTAAACTTTTTGCTATACAGGGGTCCCCGGGTTACAAACAAGACAGGGACTGGAGGTTTGTTCTTAAGTTGAATCTGTTTGTAAGTCGGAACTGGTACATTTTTTAAGTGTAGCTCCAGCCAAAAAAACTATTTTTAAGCTTTTTAGATAGCATAAGGAAGGGTTATCACCCCTGTAATGTTTGTATTGCTGTCTGTGCTCCTCTCCAGAAGATTTCACCTCACTTTCTGTCCCAATGACAATTGGATTTTGAAAATTTTGGGTTGTTGTGGAAACAAGGATTGGTGATAAAGCATCAGTGGAGGTTCCTTTCCCCATATTAGCTCTTACAGGAGAGAATTTCCCTTCCTAGGGGTAGATTTCCTCTCACTTCCTGTTGTCTCCTTCCGTTTGTAAGTCGGATGTTTGTAACTAGGGGACCCCCTGTAATAAAGATCCCCCAAAAATATATATATATAACATTTTTTCCTCAGTTTAGGCCGATATGTATTCTTCTACATATTTTTGGTAAAAAAATAAAAAAAAAATTCGCAATAAGCGTATATTGATTGGTTTCCACAAAAGTTATAGCGTCTACAAAATAGGGGATAGTTTTATGGCATTTTTATTATTAATTTTTTTTATTAGTAATGGCGGTGATCTGCAATTTTTATCATGACTGCGACATTATGGCGGACACATCGGACACATGGATCAGTGCTATAAAAATGCACTGATTACTGTGTAAATGACACTGGCAGGGAAGGGGTTAACCACTAGTGGGCGATGAAGGGGTTAAGTGTGTCCTAGGGAGTGATTCTAATTGTGGGGGGGGGATGGGCTACCACTCACATGATAGTGATCACTGCTCCCGATGACAGGGAGGAGTAGATCTCTGTCATGTCACTAGGCGGAAACGCCTTGTTTACATAGTCATCTCCCCGTTCATCCGCTCTGTGACGCGATCGCGGGACACCGGCGGACATAGAGTCCGCTTGCCCCGCCAATTAAAGGAGACCGAACAGATACGCCCATCACTGCCATTGTGCCGACGTATATCGGCGTGCAGCGGTCAGCAAGTGGTTAAAGAGATTTTCTCTCACATCTTGGAGATGCAGAGGAGGTAAGATCATAAGAATAAGGGGGTGAGGGGAGGCCTTTGCAGAGACAGTTTGTATTGCATGGGTAAGATGATATTGGGGGTTATTTACTAAAGGCAAATCCACTGCGCTGAAAGTTCAGTCGCTGTACATCTGAGGGGGGAATGCAAGAAAAATAAAAAACAGCATTTTAGCTTACACATGATTGGATGATAAAATCAGCAGAGCTTCCCCTCATTTCAGATCTTCCACTCAGATTTACAGCGACCGAACTTCCAAGTGCACTTTCAGCACAAAGTGGATTTGCCTTCAGTAAATAACCCCCATTGTCTCTATAACCACTTGCTGCCCGCCCCACCATCAAATGACGGCTTCCCAGAACGACCGCTCTCCCACGCCCGCACCGTGTTGCTAGGACGCAGCGTGACCCCGATCTCTGTGAAGGGCCACAGCCGCAGCTTTTTAACCATGTGATCAGCTGTGTCCTTATGTAAACACCGAGATGCCGGTAATCGGCGCTCCTCGCCTCACACTGGCAGCAGCATCTCCTCAGAGGACATCTAGGGATGTAATCAGTGCCCCGATTACAATTAAGTGCCCGCCAGTGCCAGAAATGTGTGCCCACCACTGCCAGCAATCAGTACCCACCTTTGCCGACAAGTGCCAGCAATCAGTACCCACAAGTGCCAGCAATCAGTACCCACAAGTGCCAGCAATCCGTACCCACAAGTGCCAGCAATCAGTACCCACAAGTGCCAACAATCAGTACCCACAAGTGCCAGCAATCAGTACCCACAAGTGCCAGCAATCAGTACCCACAAGTGCCAACAATCAGTACCCACAAGTGCCAGCAATCAGTACCCACAAGTGCTAGCAATCAGTACCCACAAGTGCCAGCAATCAGTACCCACAAGTGCCAACAATCAGTACCCACAAGTGCCAGCAATCAGTACCCACAAGTGCCAGCAATCAGTACCCACAAGTGCCAACAATCAGTACCCACAAGTGCCAGCAATCAGTACCCACAAGTGCTAGCAATCAGTACCCACAAGTGCCAGCAATCAGTGCCCACAAATGATGCCAGTCAGTGCTGGCTATAAGTGCTGCCCACCAATGTCCACCAGTGCCACCTATCAGTGCCACCCATAAGTGCGGCATATTAGTGCCTCCTCATCAGTACCCATAAGTGCCATCTCATCAGTGCAGCCTATCAGTGCTCATCAGTGCAGCCTCATCAGTGGGGAAAAATTACTTATTTACAAAATTTACTGACAGAAACTAAGAAAAACTTTTTTTTTTTTCAAAATTTTTGGTCTTTTTTTTTTATTTTTTAGGAAAAAATAAAAAACCCAGAAGTGATTAAATACCACAAAAAGAAAGCTCTATTTGTGTGAAGAAAATTTCACATGGTTACAGTGTAGCATGACGGTGCAATTGTCATTCAAAGTGTGACAGCGCTGAAAGCTGAAAAATGGCCTGGGCAGGAAGGGGGTAAGTGCCCGGTATTGAGGTGGTTAAATAGCTTTCAGAGTCGATAGAAACCACATGCTATAACCCTTCCATAGATCTATAGTAGAGTGTGCAGAAATGTAAAGCTGATCTCAGGTCTGGATCTAGCCTGTCTGATGTCGGGGTGCAGTGTAAAAAAAAAAAAAAAAAAAGTCAGGGGGTCAGAGGATGGGAGATCAGCACTGCAGGACAATGTACAAGGCATCAGCAGGGCAGAGGATAGGATCAGCAGTTTGTAGGGCAGTGTAGAGGGGTCAGCAGGGCAGAGAACAGGGAGGGAGCGGGGCAGAGGACGGGGGGGGGAGCGCGGCAGTGTAGAGGGGTCAGCAGGGCAGTGTACAGGGAGGGAGCGGGGCAGAGGACGGGGGGGGAGCGCGGCAGTGTAGAGGGGTCAGCAGGGCAGTGTACAGGGAGGGAGCGGGGCAGAGGATAGGGAGGGAGCAGGGAAGTGTACATGGAGAGAGCGGGGCAGTGTACATGGAGGGAGCAGGCAGTGTACAGGGGTCAGCAGGGTAGTGTACAGGGAGGGAGCATGGCAGCGGACAGATAGGGAGCGGGACAGAGGACAGGGAGGAAGCAGGCCAGTGTACAGGGAGGGAGCGGGGCAGTGTACAGGGAGGGAGCGGGGCAGTGTACAGGGAGGGAGCGGGGCAGTGTACAGGGAGGGAGCGGGGCAGTGTACAGGGAGGGAGCGGGGCAGTGTACAGGGAGGGAGCGGGGCAGTGTACAGGGAGGGAGCGGGGCGGAGTACATGGAGGGAGCAGGGCGGAGTACATGGAGGGAGCAGGGCGGAGTACATGGAGGGAGCAGGGCAGTGTACAGGGAGGGAGCGGGAAAGTGTACAGGGAGGGAGCGGGGAAGCGTACAGGGAGGGAGCGGGGAAGCGTACAGGGAGGGAGCGGGGAAGCGTACAGGGAGGGAGCGGGGAAGCGTACAGGGAGGGAGCGTGGCAGCGGACAGGGAGGGAGCGGGACAGAGGACAGGGAGGAAGCAGGGCAGTGTACAGGGAGGAAGCAGGGCAGTGTACAGGGAGGGAGCAGGGCGGAGTACATGGAGGGAGCAGGGCAGTGTACAGGGAGGGAGCAGGGAAGTGTACAGGGAGGGAGCAGGGCGGAGTACATGGAGGGAGCAGGGCAGTGTACAGGGAGGGAGCAGGGCAGTGTACAGGGAGGGAGCAGGGCGGAGTACAGGGAGGGAGCAGGGCGGAGTACAGGGAGGGAGCAGGGCGGAGTACAGGGAGGGAGCAGGGCGGAGTACATGGAGGGAGCAGGGCAGTGTACAGGGAGGGAGCAGGGCAGTGTACAGGGAGGGAGCAGGGCAGTGTACAGGGAGGGAGCAGGGCAGTGTACAGGGAGGAAGCAGGGCAGAGGACAGGGAGGGAGCAGGGAAGTGTACAGGGAGGGGGCAGGGCAGTGTACAGGGAGGAAGCAGGGCAGAGGACAGGGAGGAAGCAGGGCAGAGGACAGGGAGGGGGCAGGGAAGTGTACAGGGAGGGAGCAGGGCAGTGTACAGGGAGGGGGCAGGGAAGTGTACAGGGAGGAAGCAGGGCAGTGTACAGGGAGGAAGCAGGGCTGAGTACAGGGAGGGAGCAGGGAAGTGTACAGGGAGGGAGCAGGGCAGCGTACAGGGAGGGAGCAGGGCAGCGTACAGGGAGGGAGCAGGGCAGAGGACAGGGAGGGAGCAGGGAAGTGTACAGGGGTCATCAGGGCAGAGGACAGGGAGTCAGCAGGGCAAAGAACGGAAGGTCAGCAGGGGAAGATCTGAGGACAGGGGTAAGCAGGGTGGAGGACAGGGGGTCAGTATTGGCAGGGCAGAGGTCACCACAGGAGAGGCAGAGGACCGAGAACACAGCTGCATTCACATTCTTTTACATAGAGCTACGATCTTCACAGGGTGCAGCTGGCTGCTATGTTGCCATTCTGACCTGTGAAATTCCCTAGATGGAACGGCAGTGTAGCTGCAGTAGCCAGATACACCCGGTGAAGATCGTGGCTGTAAGTAAAAGAATGTGATTTCAGCTCTGGAGTGTGGGGAGAAAGTACTGGGTACAGTGCTGGGATGGGAAAGGAGCTCAGCGGCCAGGCAGAGTTTCCAGGGTGGGGGGGGGGGTAAGGGGCACAGCCCACCCCAGCACCCCCATAGATCCAGCCATGGCCAATCTCCAGCTTATTTTCAAAATAGTAATTTATTACCACATCCGATAGAACATATTGCTTAGCATTTTCCTCCAACCTGCATTTTTACTGGCTTGGCCATCTTCTGCTTGGGTGCAGACTTTGGTGGAGCCTTAGCAGGAACAGTCTTTTTGGTGGCCTGTTTAGCCCTTTTTTTGCCTCTTTGGCAGTCCTAATTGCTTGTTCCCTTTAAGCCTTTCACACCTCAGGCTCCTGGTTTCTCTTGGCCATAATTTCAGCCAGAGAAGTACCAGTAATAGCCCTCTTAACTGCTTGGAAAGTATTATTCTTCTGACAATCCTTTGTGTGTTGGTCTGTACAGAAAAGTCCAGTTGATTTGCCAAGGGTTTCTCTTTGAAAGGAAGGCAGATGGAATACCTGGCCGCGAGTCCTGGCGTACCGCCGCCACCCATGGCCCAGGTAGATCTTGTAGCCGCACAGCTCAACCTTCATGGCAACGGCTAAAATGGCGAAGACGCTAATCTCCAGCTTTTAGCGACATTTAAAAAAGTTCTTTGGACCAAGCTGGTTCAAACAAACTATCACCTTCACGAACAGATGCAGCAGCTGTCAACTCTGTATGGACTATAAGTAGCCTCAGCTACATACAATATACAGGCCTGTTGTCTGGCAGTGGGTAAGAAGTTCCTGACCCGCTTCTGGAATAGTTGGGCTGAGAGCTGCTCGGCCATTCACAGGCAGCTTTGTATTCTATGAATGAATACAAAGCTCCTTCTGATTGGCTGAGTTGGATATGGTGACATCTGCCCACCTCAGTCCATCAGTGGAAGCTTTGTTCGACTCGGTTTTGTTCCAGGAGCGAGATAATCAGAAGTTCACATCCCACTGCCGGAACACAGCGATGTATACTGTTTATTGCATTTACAGCCGCTGCATCTGGTCGTGAAAGTATTAGTTTGTTTGGACCAAGCTGTTCCTAAAATTATTTAACCAGTCCCTTCCCACCCACATTGCATTTACTGCGGGTGATACAGGCAGACTGGATACCGTACATGTAACATCTAGCCTGTCACCGGTTAGGGAGTCCCCTACTAACCCGACTCTCACTGGCTACAGCGAGATTCTGCCAGCAGGCCCTGGCCAATGATTTATGGCTGAGATCTGCTGTAGCCAATCACAACACAGAGTCCTGTACACAGATCAGCGATCTGGCTGTTTCTCCTCCCTGCAAACCCGAGAGGAAAACCAGCTAGATCCATTAATAAAAGCAGCATATATTACACTTGTGAGGCACAGTTAACCCCCTTCCCAGCAGGTGTCATTATTACAGTATACGGTATTCTGATCACTGTATTAGTGTCACTATTGATGTCAGTTAGTGTACCTCCCCGCAAGGGTCTGTTAGCGCCAGATTGCACCCCACACTATCAAAGTCTCACTATAAGTTGCTGATCACTTCCATTACCAGTATAGTGTCATAGCTGCGTATACATGTACATACATACACGAGTGAGTACACCCCTCAGATTTTGTGTAAATCTTTTCTTCTCTCTTTTCATGTGACAACACTGAAGAAATGACACTTGTCTACAATGTAAAGTAGTGAGTGTACAGCTTGTATAACAGTGTAAATTTGCTGTCCCCTCAAAATAACTCAACACACAGCCATTAATGTCTAAACCGCTAGCAACAAAAGTCAGTACACCCCTAAGTGAAAATCTCCAAATTGGGCCCAAAGTGTCAATATTTTGTGTGGCCTCCATTATTTTCCAGCACTGCCTTAACCCTCTTGGGCATGGAGGTCACCAGATCTTCACAGGTTGTCACTGGAGTCCTCTTCCCCTCCTCCATGATGACATCACAGAGCTGGTGGATGTTAGAGACCTTGCGCTCCTCCACCTTCCGTTTGAGGATGTCCCACAGATGATCAATAGGGTTTAGGTCTGGAGACATGCTTGGCCAGTCCATCACCTTTATCCTCAGCTTCTTTAGCAAGGCAGTGGTGGTCTTGGAGGTGTGTTTGGGGTGGTTATCATGTTGGAATACTGCCCTGCGGTCCAGTCTCTGAAGGGAGGGGATCATGCTCTGGTTCAGTATGTCACAGTACATGTTGGCATTCATGGTCCCCTCAATGATCTGTAGCCCCCCCAGTGCCGGCAGCACTCATGCAGCCCCAGACCATGACACTCCCACCACCATGCTTGACTGTAGACAAGACACACTTGTCTTTGTCCTCCTCACCTGGTTGCCCCCACACACGCTTGTCACCATCTGAACCAAATACGTTTATCTTGGTCTCATCAGACCACAGGACATGGTTCCAGTAATCCATGTCCTTAGTCTGCTTGTCTTCAGCAAAGTGTGAGCTTTCTTGTGCATCATCTTTAGAAGAGGCTTCCACAAAATATTGACACTTTGGGCCCAATTTGGAGATTTTCACTTAGGGGTGTACTGACTTTTGTTGCCAGCGGTTTAGACATTAATGGCTGTGTGTTGAGTTATTTTGAGGGGACAGCAAATTTACACTGTTATACAAGCTGTACACTCACCACTTTACATTGTAGACAAGTGTCATTTCTTCAGTGTTGTCACATGAAAAGAGAGAAGAAAAGATTTACAAAAAATGTGAGGGGTGTACTTACTTTTGTGAGATACTGTATATACATACATATACACACACCATCATTTGTAGACACTACAACTTTAACAGAAACCAACATACACTTAGGCCTGACTCACACTTACGCATTTTTGGTGTTTTTTGCAGAAACGCACTACAGTTCTTTTAAGATGGTTTCCTATGGGACACGTTCACATCTATACTTTCTTCAGCTGCTACGTTTTTGGAAAGGGTTAGGGTCTATTTTAAAAAATGCAAAATGGTGCTTTTTTTTTTGGTTCAATAGACTTCAATGAAGAAGCTGCAGAAGAGCATGTAGTGTGTTTTTGCCGCGATTTGCATGTTATAAAATCTGCACAAGAATAAAAATCGACAGGGAAAAAAAAAGGCATAAAAGGATACAAAAGACGCAAATCATGGTAAAAATCACATGTGCAAAAACGCACTGCAAAAAAAACCCCAGCAAACTGCATAGGTGAGAAAGGAGCCTTAATGGGATTTTTTTTCTTTTATTAAAGGCATGTAGCAGACTATATTTTGGTCTAAACTTATGAAGAATTTAGATATTTTTTTATTGGATATGCTTTATAACAAAGTATAAAATATCTTTTTTTTTTTTCAAAATGTACTTTTTTTTTTTTTTTACTTTATGTTTCAATATTTTTATTGAACAAAATGTTATAAAATATATATATAAAATTTCATTTGGGTACAGCGTTGCATGACTGTGCAATTACCAGTTAAAGTAGCGCTGAATAGCAAAAAATGCCCTGGTCATGAGGCGGTAAAACCTTCCGGAGGTCAAGTGGTTAAACGTCACTAAAAGCTGCAGATCAGATTTAAATGGTATTTGATTGACCAAAATGTACCAAAAAGGAACACATGAAATACATCAATAAATCAAGAAAACTGTAAAAAACAGGTTTATTGAAATTTACCAATGACAAATAGACAGAAATTGCAGTGTTTGGGTTTCCTGGGAGAAAAAGAAAAAGAAGAATCCCCAACAAACTACTAGTGATTTGTAGTAGACAGGGCAGTCACTCCTAAGAAATCAGATGAGATTAGTACTGAAAGATTCCCCAACCACACTAACAGAACCTCTCTGAGCCGTGACACATACATGACAAGATGAATACTGTGCTGGAGCAATACGTAAAAAAGAAAGAAGTCATGAACATGCAGCATGTAAGTGGGATGTGTAAGAGGAACGACTTTCCTCTTCATTTGCTCTAGAGGCCTCAATATTCCCAGTATGCTGGATACTGACCACCCATTTTTTGCAACTATAATATTTAGTATAAATTGTATGTAATCAGTTATATATATAAACAATCCCTATTACTATAAAACTAATGTGCCAGTAATATGATAGACTCAAATCTGCATTGTAGAAATTCAGTTACTTTGTAAAAAGTGAAGGCACACTATGAGTTAAGTCCAAGGAGGAGCATGACATCTCCTGGGCTTATCTCCATTTCACTCCCGGAAGACGTCTATCGCTGTAGTTCAGGGAGCCCGGCGCTGATGCTTCAGGTCTAAGCATCTTCAACATTAGAGTCGGAGCAGCTGCTATGCCTGCCCCATCACAGAAGCCCTTGTGTTATAGGAAATAATTACCAATTTACAAAGGCTTCTCTGAATGGGCAGCAGAGGGAAGGGGCAGGCGTAGGAGATCCGTGTGCCTCTTTCAAAGCCCTGAGGGTCAGTGTATGCTCTGGCAGAGCCAAAAACCTTTAAGCTCTCAGCAACTTCAGTATTAGAGTCTGTGCAGCTGTGATGCCTGCCCAATCACAGAAGCCCTTGTATTCTAGTAACTCATTACCAAGTTACAAAGGCTTCTCTAAATGGGCAGCAGAGGGGAAAGGCGGTAATAGCAGCTCTGTGAGCCTCATTTCTGCTCTCACACAGTCCTGAGCACCAGTGTAAGCTCCGCCAAAGCCATAAACCTGTCAGGTCTAAGCATCTTCAGCATTAGAGTCTGTGAAGCCTGCCCCTTCCCCTCTTCCTGCCTAATCACAGAAGCCCTTGTATTCTAGGAAATCATTAACAAATTACAAAGGCTTCTCTGAATGGGCAGCAAAGGAGAGCCTCCTTTACCCTCTTACATAACCCGAACATTAGTGTATGCTCTGTCAGGGTGAGTGAGAAGGAGCGGTGTGTCATTGCGAGGTCCCGCCGGCTGAACCAGGAAGAGCTGGCGGACCATTTGATAATGTCAGAAGTAAGATGGTGGCGTGGGACCAAGCGGTGTCTTGTTGACAAAAGACTGTCAGCAGGACAACGCTGGATCGGGGGGGGGGGGGGGGGGGCTGGGCGAGTATCCAAACACTGCACACATCGCCTGGAGGTAAGCAGAGGAATAGGTCCTCTTTAATTATTAGAGATAAGTTCAGGTGATGTCATGCACCGCCTTGAACTTAACCCATAGTGTGCCTACACTTTTTTTGCAAAGTGGCTGAATTCCTGGAACTCCGCTTGAAAAGAACTTGTTTCCTCCATCCCACCATTGCTGTCTAATCCTGCAATAACCTGTGTCATATTCTCCTCTTTACAAACCTCTTGTCATCACAGCGCATTCTGGGATACTCAATCAGGATTTGAGGTTCCAGTGTTATTGTAATTCCCTAAAACATCGATAGATTAGGTCTGCCTAAAGCCTGTGCAAAGTTACAAGGTCAGAGAGGACATGGCTACGTTCTCTTCTTTTTATATTGCACTGAATGCTCTGCATGCACACCAGGTCAGTGAAGCAGTGCCAAGAGCAGTCCTAATGTACAGTGTAGTAACCATTACAAAACCAATCAGATTTCTATTTGCTAAATGTTTGATTGTTAAAAGATGAATTCCAATTGGTTGCTGTATGCTACCACACTTTGCTGTTTGTGCCTGAAATAAAACAAAAAACCTGACGATGAATGACAAAAAAAAAAAACGAAATAAAAATCTGATCATGATCAATGAGCGCATCTATAATGAGATCATTACAGAAATCCTTCTGCCTATTCATGAAATTGATAACAACATAAACGTGTGACTAAAGAAAACCAAAATTAAAAAAAGGAAAAAAAATCATCACTCACTTATTTTTCTAAAATGTAATGGACTCGACTGCCAAGCTACATGATCCATATGTACTAACTGGTCCTGTGGGTTCACTAGCTATTCCACCACACTGCTTTCTATGTAACGTATCTAGAGGTGTATGAACTCAGATCACTGGATAGGATATACTAGCAAACCCCCCGTTACATCCGATGTACATACAAAAAAAAAAAAAATAGTGCACCCGATTTCCTAATGTAAAGTCAGAAAACCAATTCCATAGCTCTAACTACAACAACCTGCTCATATATCACCCGCTATGCGATTGGAATCTCCATGACATTACGCGTTTCGCCCACATATTATAACAAGACAACAGCCTGATAATATTTTTTTTTTGCGCACACATCTAACACTCTAAATAGGATCTGAGAATTTGTATTCCTAACCACTGGATTATGTTTATGGGGATGAGATGCTGGTGTTCAGTTAACAGGAGGAGGTGGTACAATCGCTGCATCACACTCTTCTACCCAATCACCTGGCTTCTACGACTGAAGGATTAACTCACCAACAGTGAGCTGCAGGAAAAACGTTAACACCAATTTCGGCTTTAAGACTTTCCTTGCGAACCAGTAAAAGGGTAACCAAAGTCAAACCACATCCAAAAAGAAAACTAGACACATTTAGAAAAAAAAAAAAACGGGCTTTAGACTGCATGTCTTGGATTGTACGAGGGCCTGTGCAAAACACAAAATTTTTACCTTTAAAAATAATTTAAAAAATAAAACTGAAGAGCAGTAGTAGAAATACTAAGCACGATTCTCCTTGCTCGGTGTCTGTTCAGCACACAGCAACCTTACAAAACAGGAAATAAAAAGGAGTAGGATCAATAAAAAGTAAAACAAATTACAACAGAATTTTCTGATTGGGTCTTGGGGTTCAGTTCTCCACTAAGTGACGAGGCTCATTCCTCCTGTACTTTGTCCTTCTCTAATGGCTGCTCAGTCTTCCTCCTCTCCTTCGTCCTCAAGGTCCCGTTTTCTCTTTTGTCCTTTTCCTGCTTACACATAGATGAAAGAAATTAACTTTGAAACCCACATACAATGCTTACAGAAAAAAAAACAAAATCATAGATGCTTCACTTGTGTATATATATATAAAAAACACCATATTTATCGGCGTATAACACACACTTTTTTTCTCCTTAAAATCAGGGGAAAATCGTGGGCGAGTGTTATACGCCAATAAATACGGTATATATATATATATATATATATATATATATATATATATATATATATATATATATATATATATATATATATATATATATATATATATACACATATATATATATATATATATACACACACATACACACACACTATGCCTAAATTATATGTATATATAAATTTAGGCATAGTGTATGTGATAGAGATATATAAAATCACACACACACAGCCAGGCCTGTGCTGGCCATCGGGACTACCGGGAGATTACCGGTGGGCCGATTGGCAGCGGGCCACTACAATGACTCAGATGTCAGACAGTGACTGTGTCACTGTCTCTCTCCGTCTGAGCGTCGCCGGGCGGCTCCGCTCCTGCACTCGGCGGGCGGGCCGGCCGCCGGCGTCACAAAAGAACAGGCAGGCATTGACACTCCCCCAGGCACTCCCCCTAACAGCTATCAATATAACTATTTGGGCGGCCTCTTTGTCCCGGCGCCGTGACGTCACTCACGGACGGAGGGCGGAGGCGGCCCGGGGACATAGGAGGAGGCGGAGCCAGGGCGTAGCAAAGCAAGCCTGGCTGCAAGTCTGCAACCTAGAGGAGCCGAAGCCAAGGAGGAGAATTCGGAATCGGATCAGAAGTTCTGAACCACCACCAGCAACAAGTACAGAGAGACCAAGGCTATAGTGTCACTGAGTCTGTCATCATTCAAGTAAGCAGCAGTGCAGCACTATAGTAATAATAACTTTTCTAATAATAATAGTAATTACTAGTAAGTAACTGAATATACAGCATGGAGGGGGGGGAGGGGTAAATCTGTACTGTATAAATGTACTGCCACTGGTCATGGTTAAATTATTCATCAGTTACCATGGCCAGTGGCATTAAATTAATAATTGACCAGTGGCATTAAATTAATATTAATGCCACTGGCCATGGTAACTGATGAATAATTTAACCATGACCAGTGGCAGTACATTTATACAGTACAAATTTACCCCTCCCCCCGCCATGCTGCATATTCAGTTACTAAAAGTAACTGAATATGCAGCATGGCGGGGGGAGGGGGGGGGGTAAATCTGTATTGTAAATGTACTGCCATTGGTGATGGGTAAATTATAAAGTAACTGAATATGCAGCATGGCGGGGGGAGGGGGGGAGGGGTTAATCTGTACTGTAAATGTACTGCCACTGGACATGGTTAAATTATTCATCCATCAGTTACCATGGCCAGTGGCATTAAATTAATAATTGATCAGTGGCATTAAATTAATATTAACCACTTACCAACCGGCCCATAGCCGAATGACGGCTGCAGGGCGGTTGGATAACTCTGGGAGGACGTACTATGACGTCCTCCCAGAATTCCCCTCTCGCGCGCCCCCTGGGGCGCGCACCCGAACACATCCGTGACCGCCGGGTCCAGGGGACCCGGCGCATCACGGATCCTGGTAAATGACCGCTGATCGCGGCCATTTACCATGTGATCGCGCCGTCAAATGACGGGGCGATCACATGTAAACAGACCGGCGTCATCTGATGACGCCGGTTCCTCTCCTCCCCTCCTGTGTACTGATCGGTACACAGTGAGCGGGGAGGGGGATGGATGGATGTCTGCAGCGCTGTGGGCTGTATGTGTAGTGCCCACAGCGCTGCACAGAGACATCCAGCCATCCATCCATCCATGCTCAGCCATCCCTCACTACTATGCAATGCTGTGCAATACTCTGCAATACCCCCACAATACTCTCCAATACTCTGCAATGCCACCACAATACTCTGCAATGCTGTGCAATACTCTGCAATGCTGTGCAATACTCTGCAATGCCCCCACAATACTCTGCAATGCTGTGCAATACTCTGCAATGCCCCCACAATACTCTGCAATGATGTGAAATACTCTGCAATGCCCCCACAATACTCTGCAATGCTGTGCAATACAACAGTTTATATACTGTTTTTGTGTGTGTTTGAAAAATTAAAGTGGGCCGGTCTGGATGAAGTCCAGGGCCAAATTTTTGTCCCAGTCCAGCCCTGCACACAGCTCAGCCTAAATGAGTACAGCCCAACAGAAGTCAGAAAATCTTTTCTTTCAGAATCAACATTTTCTATGGGACACTATACTACAAAATCCTCCCACAAATGCAGGCCATTGATTGCAACCAAGATTTGTTAATTTGCACACACAAAAATGTATTTTTCCCTAACAAATTAATTCAAGACCATGTTGCAAAAATGAATACACCCCAATGAAAGTCTTCGGAGCAAAGCTAAATATTACACAACAAACCTAACCCATAATTAACAAGAATTTAACTACAGGCGAGTCGAATTATTCATTAAATAGGTGTCCAGCAGACAGGTGATTATAAAAGGGCGTTACTTAAAAGGGTTGTATATCCGCAGAAAAAAAAAAAGTTACAAAGAATAAAATAAAAAACCCTGTAAGGCAAAGGCATAATGAGCTAGTATGCACAGCATACTAGCTCATTATGAAATAGTTGCCTTAGAAGGAGGTCCCCATATCGCAGGCCGGTCCACACCGGGGGAGCTGACATTTTGCCCTTGGCGTGTCTTCCGGGTTTGCGGCTCCGGCGCTGCGAGTGGCCGGAGCCGCGATGAAGTCACTCACACTGCGCACGGGAGTCTTCTTCCCGCCAAGGTCTGTGGGACCTTCAGTTGGGCATTCACAGCGCATGCGGTGCCGACGTCAGAGGCTGCATGCAAAGTGAATGTCTCCTAACCTGTACAGGTTTTATTATAGGCTTACCTGGAGGTAAAAAAAGGTTTTTTTTATAAATGGGTATACAACCACTTCCATACCAGGTCTATTCTGACACTTCTCTCCTACATGTAAAAATCATAATTTTTTTGTTAGAAAATTTTTCAGGACCCCCAAACATTATACAGAGACATTAGGGAATAAAATGGCGGTCGTTGCAACTTTTTACGCCACACGGTATTTGCGCAGCAATTTTTCAAACACTTTTTTTTTTTTATTATTATTAAAAACAGCAGAGTCCTCAGCAAGGTTTACTTCTGCCGGCCTGGACATGATGTCATAATGTTGGGCCTGGGCCTCCGAAGGTCATAGAGGTGACTGGGGACCATCTGGTTACCGGAAATCTTTATGCTCAACTTCCGGCACCGGCGGATTCCTTCTCTGGCTTGCTGATTGCACGGGCGAGCAAGACGTAGATGTCCCCTCCTGCCGCCTGTAAGAACGATCAAGCTGCTGAACTGCCGCTATGATTGTTCCTATGGTGTAGGGAATCGCCAGCTGAAAAATATGATATCTGAATGATACCTGTATCTGCCCCCATCATTCGGATATCACCATTCAAAGCCCTCATATGACGTCCTTGGCGTGAAATGATTAACCACTTCCTGCCTGCCGGCCCGTCATATGACGTCCTTGACTTTGTGCGGGGAATCTGAATGATGGGGGCAGCTACAGACATCATTCGGATATCGGCTTTTTCAGCCAGCGATTCCCTACACCATAAGAATGATCATAGTGGCTGTTACACTGCTTGATTGTTCTTACCGGCAGCAAGAGGGGATGCCCCCTCCCCCACCCTCCGGTGCTTCTACCGACTCACAGCTTCCATTGGTGAATCAGAGAGAGGATCCGCCGCCCCCAAATGGTGACGATCGAGATTTCCAGCAGATGGTCACCGGACTCTCTAAGATGGTTCGAAGGCCGGGCGCGATGTTACGACGTCACACCCGGCCTCTGCATTCAAACAAAGAGCGCCGCCCTGGCTGGGAAGCCGAGATCGTTTTTTTGGGGGGGGATTTCATGCTTCCCAGTCTAGAGGTGAGATGTGGGGTCTTATTGACCCCATATGTCACCGTAAAGAGGACCGATCGTGCCATATTCATATTACAGGGGATGTTTACATTCCTTGTAATAGGAATAAAAGCGATCAAAAAAAAAAAAGCACCCCTGTCCCCATGTGCTCTCACGCAGAAGCGAACACATAAGTCCCGCCCACATATGAAAGCGGTGTACAATCCACACATGTGAGGTATCGCTGTGAACGTTAGAGTGAGAGCGATAATTCTAGCCCTAGACCTCCTCTGTAATGCCCCGTACACACGAGCGGAATTTCCTTCAGAAAAATCTTGGATGGTTTTTTCGATGGAATTCCGCTCAAGCTTGGCTTGCATACACACGGGTCACAAAAATTCGCTGAACTTCCGACCGTCAAGAACGCGGTGATGTACGACACTAACGACGAGCCGAGAAAATGAAGTTCACTGTTTCCGAGCATGCGTTGAACTGTTTCCGAGCATGCGTTGAACTGTTTCCGAGCATGCGTTGAATTGTTTCCGAGCATGCGTTGAACTGTTTCTGAGCACGCATAGGAGTTTTGCGCATCGGAATTGGTACAGACGATCAGAATTTCAGATCGGAACTTTTTCCGACCGAAAAATTGAGAACATGCTCTGAATTCCGCCAGCAAAAGTCCGATGGAGCGTACACACAGTCGCATTTTTGGACCAAAAGCTCTCATCT
This sequence comes from Lithobates clamitans, assembly GCA_037952925.1. Classification (NCBI taxonomy): domain Eukaryota; kingdom Metazoa; phylum Chordata; class Amphibia; order Anura; family Ranidae; genus Lithobates; species Lithobates clamitans. Next base: position 66,897 of record JBBGZY010003313.1, read on the forward strand.
GACTTTTGCTGACAGAATTTCCGTTCCTGTGTACCGGACATAAGTTCTATTATTAACTTTACTTTCATGTAATGAGCTAAACAAATGTTCTATAAAACTCAGTTTTGTCTAAATTTTGGAAAACTGTTCTTGTGTTTATTAAAATCTTACTATTCATAAGGGGTGTACTCATTTATGCTGAGCATTGTATATATAAGGCGATAAAATTCTGTGTAATCTCAGCAACAGACACCAAACCCCGACACCTGTGTATTCCTTAATACAGCAGCAACGTACGGACAAAACATTTATGCTGAAGATGCAAAGTCCTTCTTTCAGCGTTATAAACTGCAAACATAAGCCGTCTGCATTAAGGGGGATTGATGACGTACCATCCTCTTCAGCTTCATCCTCCTCCCCTTCTTTGGAAGCCTCCTCATCCTCCTTTAAAACAAAAAGCAGATTAATGGCGGATTTAAGTGCGTCTCCAACACAGATTAACCTCCGAAGCCCCCCCCTCCCCCCCCCCCCAACCAAAAAGACAAAATAACAGAAAATATCAACAGCAACTAAACTACTACAATACACAATGTGTGATATCTAATATGGAGAACTGGGGATGCTATGCAGAGAATTCTGAAGACAGAAATGGTAATCACATTTAGAACATTATATTGGTCAATATTGTATAGTATTAATATTACTATTCCCTCAAGTCCTACATAAAAAGGCAACAAGAAATCTAAAGAGGAAATAATTGTAGGTGGTATTTGGCATTTACTTACAGGTTTATGGTGACATGGGTGCACTGGATGGACCCGAGTCTTTTTGCAACCTAAATAACTAATTTAAACTTAAAGTGATATTAAAGTCTTATTTTTAACAATCGTGTTATACTTACCTGCTCTGTGTAATGGCTTTGCACAGAGCAGCCCCCATCCTCCTCCTTTAGGGTCCCCCGCTGGCGCTCCTGACCCCTCCTTCCTGCCCCCATAGCAAGCTGCTTGCTATGGGGGCACCCGAGCTGCTGCTCTGTGTGTCCATTCAGACACAGACCTGGGGGCTCGGCCCCACCCCCTCGCTCTCCTCATTGGCTAACTGACTGATTTACAGCAATGAAAGCCAATGGCACCCGCTGCTGTCTCGGCCAATGAGGAAGGAGAGTCCCAGACAACTGAGGCTCTCGTGCAACAGTGCTGGATCGAGATGGGGCTCAGGTAAGTATTAGGTGGCTAAGGGGGGGCTGCTACACACAGGCGGCTTTTTATGTTAGTGCATAGGATGCATAGAATGCATTAAGATAAAACAAAACCTTCTTGACTTTAGAATCACTTTAAGGTCTTATTGTGAAACGTCTCAAATCATTTATCTCTCGAGTAAAAATGCAAATAACTAAAATCATGACACTAAAGTAAAGAAGGTCGCTCCCCCAACGTAAACGGCGCTGAAGGCACTATATGGGGCTGTGAGTCCATTGTGATTGATTTCCTTTGGAGTCTCCTAACATAGTCCCCCATCTGCAAGCAACACCTTGCAAAAAAATATTTTTAAAAAACCTGCATATCTATGAGATGAAATGGCCTTCAACCTTTGACCCTGACCCCCGGGTTGCTACACTGAACATCCAGACACATTAGAACTCAGCGTTCTCCTGTGTCCGCCATGGGGGGGGGGGGGGGGGACGACTACCGTTTCGGGTGCCTCTATCGTGCGGTTTCATGTTCCATTGGTTTTCTCGGATGACAATGATTGACTCCTCCTGAGGAAGCGGCCTATGCTGCGAAACATGTAGAGGACTGTGTCAAGATCTACATTCTGGTGCCTCTTGTGATCTTTGGGGATCATCAACCTTTGAAATCTCTTAAATGAAGGGCTGTAACCATTGCTTGTATATAGCCCCTTTTGTAAATTATCTCTTTTCTTTATTTTAATCATGTTTTTCTATAATAAATACAATTTTTATATTTTATCATGCCTCCTGCCTAATCCTTGATAGTCTGAGACAGTCCAATCCTCTCAATGTTTTGCCAGTGGCACATTTGGGGCAGCCCCAGGTATTCCTCTTTAATACTAAAGTAATTTGTTCTTTTTTAAGAAAGTGGCAATACATACCTGCTCTGTGCAACAATATTCAACAGAAAGCGCATATTTTGCTCTTCTGACAGTCCCCCGCTGGCACCTTCTTCCTATTCCGGGTGCCTCCTTAGTAAGCCAGGTGGTAATGAGGTGGTGTGTGCACTTCTGAGCCGCGATGTGTGTCTCCATAGAAGCACACAGCGCTGATAAAGCCACGCCCTCTACTCACAGGAACTTGACTGGCAGCAGCAGCAGCCTTACTCTGCTAGCCTCAGCTGGTGCTTGGATCCAGACACAGAAGCAGGTGAGTGTTTAGGGATAGAGGGGGGCCAAGAACGATAGTAGGGTGCTGTTACCTTAAGGCCCGGTTCACACTGCTGTGACTTTGAAGACGACATCCCAGCGCAACCTCCTGACTTTCATACGGCTTCTTTAACAGAAGTCAATGCAAGTCGTGCCGAAAGCGGACCAAACGTAGTGCAGGAACCCTTTTCTAAGTCGGAGCGACTCAAGTAGCTCCCATGAGAACGGTTCCATTGCACTTAATTGGGTGCGACTTGTGATGCTCTCAAAGTCGGAGTGCATGTCGCACCAATGTGAACCGGGCCCAATGCAGAGAATGCATTCAAGTAATCGAATTTAGAACCACTTGGGACACAAAAAACATTTCGATTTCGATTAGGCAAACCGTAGCTGATGCAATGTTCTTTTCAGAAACTACAGGCAAGAAAAATCGCTCGATTCCCTCATCAGAGTTAGTGTGGATGGGGGGGATCCCTCCCGCAGTGCTATCGTGTTCTGCCAGCAGGGAGCCTTCCCGGTCAGCAGAATACAGAATATAGCCGCAGGCAGCAATCGCATGCGATTAATCTAACAGGCTCGTTGTACTGAAGTTGATGGATTGACTTTAGTACAACTAGCCTGCCCATAGATGGATCGAATCTCCGCTGCTCCGGCTCAGATTCGATCCATCTATGGCTGGCTGGGGGGAATCTTGTAGATAATCTGGCAGAAAGGCCTCCATGCCAGCATTTCCAGCTATGCCCACATTATGAAGCAAAGTGAGTTTTTATCGCACTACAAAATCAAATCTCATCATCAATATCATTGCAAAGAAATATCTACACCGTTATGCTAGAAGACAAACTGTAAAAGCTGTACCTCCTCCTCGCCGCTCACTTCCTCCTCTTCTCCTTCCTCCTCTTCATCGTCGTCCTCCTCACCCGGTGGAACGTCCTCGTCATAGTCATCCTCTGTGTGAGGGGGGCAGCCTCAGTCACAAACAGACTGGAGATGTGTGTAATATAGTCTCCAGTCTGTGAGCCACAGACAGAGGGAGTAACAGAACATCAGCTAACACTAGAGCCTTCGCAGAGTCCCCAATAACTCAAGACACCAATTCACATTTTGTTTTTCATCCAATTCATTCACTAGTAATAAAGTTTTACAGACTAAAGACGGCCACACATGTTACAATCAGATTGTACAATCTCTGAGCAATTACATCTAAAATCCATCAACCACTGTGGGAGATTTACTAAACCTGGAGCACTCAGAATCTGATGCAGCTGTGCATGGTAACCAATCAGCTTCCACGTTTTATTGTCAAAGATTACGTCTCGGTTCACACAGGGGCGACTTGTCAGGTGACCTAGTCACCTGACAAGTCGCCTCCCGTTCTGTGCTACGGAACCGTTCTAATAGGAGCGACGCAAGTTGCTGCAACTTAGAAAAAGGTTCCTGGACGACTTTGGGGGCGACTTGTATAGACTTCTATGCAGAAGTCGTTTTGCAAGTCGCCTCGGAAGTAGTTTGCAGGTCACCTCGCTAAGGCGACGTGCAAGTCGTGCCGCCCCTGTGTGAACCGGGGCTTAGACTGGCTTCACACCTCAGCGGCTCTCAGCAGGAGTCCAGTGCGGCTCCGTTCACCATTTCAGGTCTGATTTCAGAACAAAAGACACACAAGGCTCTGGTGCAATTTGCACCGGAGCCGCTGCGGAGATTGTGACCGGATTTCTAGAGAGCCGATTCACACATCTCCTGCGGATAAAACCCACATCCAATTCACACTGGTGTGAACCCGGCCTTACAGAGTTGTAGGGTCTCAAAGATTTTTCATCTTAATGGATTCTATGTATTCCTGTGCTGCAGCAGCCCCCCCAGAGCCCCCCTGTTACTAACCTGAACCCGATCGTTCCAGCTTCGAGGACAAGCACACCAGCTCCAGCCGCTGTCTCAGGCCCTTATTGGATAGACCGATAGCAGCAGGAGCCATTGCCTCTGACTGCTGTCAATCAAATCGAGTGACACGGGAGTCAGGGGGTGGGGCCGAGTCCTGCTGTCTGTGTCAATGGAGGCAGCAACAGGACTCGGGAGAGGGCCCGCATGAGTGCCCGCATGGTAAAAGGGGTCTCTGTGGGGGCACTCAATGAAGAGGGGCCAAGAGCGCCACCGAGGGACCCCAGAAAAGGAGGATTGGGGCCGCTCTGTGCAAAACCAGGTAAGTATAACATGTTTGTTATTTTAAGAAAAAAAACCTTTACAAATCACTTTAACCACTTAAAGCGCTTGTAAACCGCAGGTGATTAAAGGAAAAAATTCCCTGCAAGGTAATGTCATAATGTGCTAGTATGCATCTTTCAACTGGTATTCCTTCCGGGGTCCCGGCCTCCGGCTACATGATTGGCTGGGGGTGCCATGACGCCACTCCCGTGATAGAGCCACCGTTTCTAGCAGGGTCTCTGAAGGTATGGCACTGTAAACCGGACCTTCGGAGCTCATGTGCCGGTGACATTACCAGCTACATGCCCTCTGGAATATCTTCTAAACAGAGCAAGTTTAGGAGATATTCACAGTACCGACAGGTGAGCTTTAATAGAGCAAATAGATACCCAACATGTCATGCTTTAAAATTGTGTGCGCTTGTGGAATGGCACCAAACTACGGTACTTAAAAATCTCCATAGGCGATGCTTTAAATATTTCTACAGGTTACCCCTTTAGCGTTACATAGGAGGTCTAGTGCTAGAATTATCTCTCTCACACAGACGTTCGTGGCGATAACTCATGTGTGGTGTGAACACAGTTTACATATGTGGGCGTGACCTGCGTATGCGTTCACTACTGCACACGAGCACGTGACAACGGGAGCGCTTAAAAAAACAAAAACTCCTTCACGATAACACAGCATGACAGGTCCTCTTTATGGAGAGTATCTGGGGTCTAAAAGACCTCACATCTCTCTTCTACCCTTAAAAGTAAGGAATCAAAACAAAAAACGTTTCATCTTTTGCTTCAGGCCCCTTTCACACTTATACGACTTCAAAGTCGCACGATTTTACCGCGATTTTGCCGCGATTTTACCGCGATTTGGGAGCAGTACTACTTTGCCACGTTTTTGGCATTAACAAATTAAAACATACAGTAGTTGGTATGAATCATAAGGGGAAACTCCACGCCAAGTTTTAAATAAAAAAACTGGCGTGGGTTCCCCCCCAGGGACATACCAGGCCCTTAGGTCTGGTATGAATTGTAAGAGGAACCCCCTACGCCGAAAAATCGGCGTGGGGGTCCCCCCAAAATCCATACCAGACCCTTATCCGAGCATGCAGCCCGGCCGGTCAGGAATGGGGGTGGGGACGAGCTAGCGGCCCCCCCCTCCTGGACCGTACCAGGCCGCATGCCCTCAACATGGGGGGGTGGGTGCTTTAGGGCATGGGGGGCACCCTGCGGGCCCCCCCACCCCAAAGCACCTTGTCCCCATGTTGATGAGGACAAGGGCCTCTTCCCGACAACCCTGGCCGTTGGTTGTCGGGGTCTGCGGGCGGGGGGCTTATCGGAATCTGGGAGCCCCCTTTAATAAGGGGGCCCCCAGATCCCGGCCCCCCACCCTATGTGAATGAGTATGGGGTACATGGTACCCCTACCCATTCACCTAGGGAAAAAAAGCATCAATAAAAAACACAGTACACAGGTTTTTAAAATAATTTATTAGGCAGCTCCGGGATCTTCTTCCGACTTCGGGGGTCCTCTTCTGACTTCGGGGGTCTCTCCGGCGTCCGCATCTTCTGCCGGCTCCACCGCTATCTTCTGGCGCTCTTTTGCCAGCGGTGGTCCGGACCTCTGGATCGTCTTCTTCCCTCTTCTCTTCCAGAGATGTTGACACGATGCTCTCTCCAGCCAGAATGGTCTCTGTGCGCTCCGCAACTGACTTATATAGGCGGTGGCCCCGCCCCCTTATGCCGTCACAGTCCCTGGGCATGCTGGGACTGTGACGTTTTAGGAGGCGTGGTCACTGGGTGAGGACCACGCCCCCTTATGACGGCACAGTCCCAGCATGCCCCGGGACAGTGACCTCATAGGGGGCGGGGCCACCGCCTATATAAGTCAGTTGCGGAGCGCACAGAGACCATTCTGGCTGGAGAGAGCGTCGTGTCAACATCTCTGGAAGAGAAGAGGGAAGAAGACGATCCAGAGGTCCGGACCACCGCTGGCAAAAGAGCGCCAGAAGATAGTGGTGGAGCCGGCAGAAGATGCGGACGCCGGAGAGACCCCCGAAGTCAGAAGAGGACCCCCGAAGTCGGAAGAAGATCCCGGAGCTGCCTAATAAATTATTTTAAAAACCTGTGTACTGTGTTTTTTATTGATGCTTTTTTTCCCTAGGTGAATGGGTAGGGGTACCATGTACCCCATACTCATTCACATAGGGTGGGGGGCCGGGATCTGGGGGCCCCCTTATTAAAGGGGGCTCCCAGATTCTGATAAGCCCCCCACCCGCAGACCCCGACAACCAACGGCCAGGGTTGTCGGGAAGAGGCCCTTGTCCTCATCAACATGGGGACAAGGTGCTTTGGGGTGGGGGGGGCCGCAGGGTGCCCCCCATGCCCCAAAGCACCCACCCCCCCATGTTGAGGGCATGCGGCCTGGTACGGTCCAGGAGGGGGGGGGCCGCTAGCTCGTCCCCACCCCCATTCCTGACCGGCCGGGCTGCGTGCTCGGATGAGGGTCTGGTATGGATTTTGGGGGGGACCCCACGCCGATTTTTCGGCGTAGGGGGTTCCCCTTAGATCCATACCAGACCTAAGGGCCTGGTATGCCCCTGGGGGGGGGAACCCACGCCAGTTTTTTCATTTAAAACTTGGCGCAGCGTTCCCCCTCTGGATTCATACCAGACAGCTGTCAGCACTGCCTGTCGCTCATCGGGAAAGGAAAGAAAAGTTTTCCTTTCCCGAATAGCGAGGCCAGGCTTGTGCTTACAAAGTCGTACTGAAGTCGTGTCTATATTATTCAGGCACGACTTGCATGCTACTTCAGGGTTTAACATTGAGGTCTATGGAGTACAACTCGCATAGAAGTTGGACCAAAGTAGTGCAGGGACTACTTTCAAGTCGGCACGACTTAAAGTCGTGCCAATATGAATGGTAGTCATTGAAAATCATGGAGAATGACTTGTCATACGATTTTGCAGTACAAAATCGTGGGACAAGTCGTATAAGTGTGAAAGGGGCCTAAAGAAAAAAAAACAAAAAACGTTTACATGCCCCGAGAACTGTAAGCGACGTCACTCTGCTCCTTCAAGGGCATAGAGATGAGCGAGCGGTGGCCATCGCTTATCTCTATGGCAAGAAACTGCCGGCGGCGGTCGGTTCCAGGGCCCAGCGATCGGTAACATAAGCCTGGCCTCTCCCACCGCTTCTAAAGGTGGTCCCGTGGGGATCACTCTTATCGGAAAGACCGGAGCCTGAGGGGAAAGAAAATACCGGGGGTTATGGCATCTGGCTACAGCCATCAATCACCCCTGGATTGAACATCAAAGTAATGACATATTTCCCTGGTTGGACAGTCGGCGAGGGGTTAAATTGGGACAAGCTGAAGTTCGAAGCTGATTGGTTACCATGCACAGCTACGCCAGATTCTGAGTGCTCCGGTTTTGGCAACTCTCCCCCTTTGTGTCACGGCTTTGTATACCTAAACAGTTCATTCACCTTCTATGCAGTCTAGTAGGCCTTACCTTGTGGACTGTGTATGGTCACAACATCCTTGTTACTACATCCTAAATAGATTGTACAATCAGACTGTAACATTTGACCAGCCTAAAGTGCATTAAATAAAACCTTCTCAAGGTCCTGTGAAACCCTCACATGTCAGTACACCAGGAATGCTGACAATATTCACAACAGCTGGAGGAACCCACAATTTAAAGTAGAAATCCAGCTCTTGTTGGACTTTAACCACTTAAGGACCGGGCCTATTTTTCAGACTCAGTTAAAATCTTTTTTTTTTTTGCTAGAAAAATACTTAGAACCCCAAACATTTTATAATATAAATATATATATATATTTTTTTTCTTTCAGACACTAGAGAATAAAATGGCGGTCGTTGCAATACTTTATATCACACTGTATTTGCGCAGCGGGCTTACAAGCGCACTTTTTCTGGAAAAAATACACTTTTTGGAATTAAAAATAAAAAAAATAAGACAACAGTAGAATTAGCCCAATTTTTTTTTTTAGACTGTGAAAGATAATGTTACACCGAGTAAACTGATACCAAACATGTCACGCTTCAAAATTGCGCCCGCTCGTGGGAAGGGCGACAAACCTTTACCCCTAAAAATCTCTATTGGTGACATTTAAAAATTTCTACAGGTTACCCACTTTGAGTTACAGAGGAGGTCTAGGCTAGAAAAAAGACCTCAGATCTCATATTTACACTAAAATGCAATACGAATTACATTTTTTTTTTAAAAACTCCCCTTTAGGAGCACTCGGCATCCAGGCAGTGAGGGGAGAGGAACCGATCAGCTCCGCCGCTACTAATGGGTCCGGTAAGCCGCAGAGACGACCGGAGCGCGATGGGAGGGGCCCCCCTCCCGCCATTGAGAAAAGTGATCTCGCGGCGAATCTGCCGTCTAGACCATTTTTATCCTAAAGATTACAATCCGCCGGTTTTTAAAAATACCGAGGTTATGGCAGCTAGCTGCTTCAATAACAATGGTATCCAACATCAATATAGCGACGTATAACGACGGCCGCTGGTCCTTAAGTAGTTAAATAGTTTGTGGGCCAAGCTGGCCAAAACAAACGTTTTCCATAAAATAACTATGCGGTCGCTGTGCGCTCTGTAGTAGAATAAGCTACATAATGCAGCGCTGTGTTACGGCGGCGGTAAGGATGACTTCCCGTCTTCTACCAGCACAAAGTATAGTTGGGCTAAATGCTTCTCCATCCTTTAGGAGATTCCTTGTATTTTTATCAATGAGAACAAGGCTTCCTCTGATTGGCGGAGATGGAAATTGTGATGACATCTACCCGCCTCTCCACTTCGGCCAATTAAAGGACTGTTTAGTCTGCAGATAAGAAGTCCCCCGTAGTACTGCAGGAACGAAGCACTGTTATTTGATGTAGCCGATTATACAACCCTATGATAGAGTGCACACAGGGGCCACATAGTATAGTCATGGAAATGGTTCACTTGGGTCAGCTTGTCCCAAACAATAACCCCCCCCCTCCCCCCATCAAAACATGATAGATTTTCTAAAAGCAGACACCTTGGAGAATAAAATAGTGGTAGTTCCAATTTTTTTTTTTTTTTTATGGTACACCCTATTATTGCAAAGGTATAGAAAGCACAAAATTTCAGTAAAAAAAACACTAGTTAAGTTCATTTTAGTGCATGCAAACGCATTAAAATTACCCATTTTTTTGTAAAATATAAAAGATGAGGTTTCACCGAGTAAATAGATACTCAACATGTCAAACCTTAAAGAGGAGCTCCAGACTCCTTCAGAAAAAACCTTAAAAAGTCAGAAGCTACAAATACTGTAGTTGCTGACTTTTAATATTAGCGCACTTACCTGTCCAGGCATCCAGCGGTGTCCTCACCCGAACAGACTCTTCAATCGGCTTTTGGGTCCTGCTTTGCGGCTTCACAGCCGGTTCCCTACTGTGCATGTGCGAAGTAGGCTGTGCTCTGTATATGGGCCGCCTGCGGTGGAAGGAGGAGTGGGGGGGGGGATTTCTGGCGAGGCCATGGAGAACTCAGCCAGAAGTGGGAGCAGGCACCTGTTAAAATCAGGTACCCCCTCCTCCCCCCTAAAAGGTGCCAAAATGTGGCAGCGAAGGGGGGGGGAGCAGACAAGCGGAGCTTCCCCTTTTGGGTAGAGCTCCGCTTTAAATTTGAATGCGCCCCTGAAATGGAGACAAACTTCAGTACCCTATATTTTCTAACACTTTAAAAGCCCCCTACAGGTCATCAGTTTAGTGTTACAGAGAAGGTCTGGTGCCAGAAATATTGCTCTTTCCAGCGATATCCAACATGTGTACTGCAATCAGCGTTTTCATGTGTAGGTGCGTTTACGTTTGTACATGTGTATATGGGGGGGGGGGGGGGGTGCCTTATGTGCTTTTTAGAGTTTTAAAACTTACAAAAATGATATATCACATGGGGACAAAAGGTCCCTTTTGTGATAATTTTTATGCAGACAGCTTCTCTTTAAGAAGACATCCGGGGTCTTAAAAATCTGAGGTCTCATTGCACTACATTCTTTCCCGGATATGCTGGCCATGGACACAGACAGGCGGACTTGGAAGTGATGTCAAACACGTCACTTTTCGGATCAGGAACAAGGCAGGAGAGAGGTCCGCTCTGCTCCTGCCCCTCTATCGGGTGGCACACACTATGTCGGTCCGGGCCCAAGCAGAGCCCCTGGGTTGGGGTTGCTGTTAAATAGGGGGGTGTGTAGAAGGCAGGAGTCAGATTTGCCCGTGTGTAAACCCCCCCGTCAGGTCCGTACAACCTACAGGCCTGGCAGTGAAAGAGTTAATGGCCGCCACATCCCCATTAAATTGTTTCCAGGACAGGAAATGAGGAAAATCTACCCCCCCCCCCCCATTACTTCTAGTGCAAAACCTAGAAATTTTAGTCGGATTTCTACTTAAAGTGGAGTTCCACCCACTTTTACAACTCTTCAGCATCCCTCACTAAACTGTGCACTGTAAACAAATTGGATATTTAAAAAAAAATTTTCTCAGCACCTCCTGTATATCTGCTGTATTCATTTTTTCGCTTCCTCCTCCCTGGCCGCGGCCCATCGCATCATTTCCTGTTTGCAATGCCTTCTGGGAAGGGGCGGCAACTTCCTCTGAAACTGCCGTTGCTATGGAAACCTGACCTGAAACCTATCACACTGCTTTTGCTGCACTGAGCATGTGCGAGATCTGCAAGGATGAGATCCAGGAAGAAATACAGTCTGGCTTCAGATGCCCACACTTAAGATGGCCACGGCCTGCTGTAAGTTTATAAAATAACAAACCACTGCTATAAACTAACAAAACAGACCTTAGTTTACAGACTAACTTTACTAGAATACATTAAGCTTGTGTATTATAGGGGGATTTTTATTTAAAAAGTATAATTTCGGCCGGAACACCACTTTAAGATTATGTAAAGAGATTATATAAGGTTTCATGGCGATATACCAACTTTGGTCCTCAGAACTATAAGAATTGTAGAAGGAACGGTGAGTGGATGTTGTCCTTGTCCACATTATTTATCAATTGTCAGAATGAAAAATCTCATCTACATTTCTTTGTTTCTATAAAAGCTTAAAGAAAACAAAGAGAAAAAAAAAAGTATCTTCCAGCAATAACGTGTTCAGCGGCGTTGAACCAGGAAGGGCGGTAGTTTCCAAGGTAACCAGTACATGATATAATTGGGAATATTTTTATTACTACAAGGACTGTCAGGATGAGCTACAAAAGCTTCATCACACCCCCATATCACTTCATTCTGTCCCCCCATATCACTTCATTCTGTCCCCCATATCACTTCATTCTGTCCCCCCATATCACTTCATTCTGTCCCCCCATATCACTTCATTCTGTCCCCCATATCACTTCATTCTGTCCCCCCATATCACTTCATTCTGTCCCCCCATATCACTTCATTCTGTCCCCCCATATCACTTCATTCTGTCCCCCATATCACTTCATTCTGTCCCCCCATATCACTTCATTCTGTCCCCCATATCACTTCATTCTGTCCCCCATATCACTTCATTCTGTCCCCCCATATCACTTCATCACTCCCCCATATCACTTCATTCTCTCCCCCCATATCACTTCATCACTCCCCCATATCACTTCATTCTGTCCCCCCATATCACTTCATTCTGTCCCCCCATATCCCTTCATCACTCCCCCATATCACTTCATCACTCCCCCATATCACTTCATTCTGTCCCCCCATATCACTTCATTCTGTCCCCCATATCACTTCATCACTCCCCCATATCACTTCATCACTCCCCCATATCACTTCATTCTGTCCCCCCATATCACTTCATTCTGTCCCCCATATCCCTTCATCACTCCCCCATATCACTTCATCACTCCCCCATATCACTTCATTCTGTCCCCCCATATCACTTCATTCTGTCCCCCATATCACTTCATTCTGTCCCCCATATCACTTCATTCTGTCCCCCATATCACTTCATTCTGTCCCCCCATATCACTTCATTCTGTCCCCCATATCACTTCATTCTGTCCCCCCATATCACTTCATTCTGTCCCCCATATCACTTCATTCTGTCCCCCATATCACTTCATTCTGTCCCCCCATATCACTTCATTCTGTCCCCCCATATCACTTCATTCTGTCCCCCATATCACTTCATCACTCCCCCCATATCACTTCATTCTGTCCCCCCATATCACTTCATTCTGTCCCCCATATCACTTCATTCTGTCCCCCATATCACTTCATTCTGTCCCCCCATATCACTTCATTCTGTCCCCCCATATCACTTCATTCTGTCCCCCATATCACTTCATTCTGTCCCCCATATCACTTCATTCTGTCCCCCATATCACTTCATTCTGTCCCCCCATATCACTTCATTCTGTCCCCCCATATCACTTCATTCTGTCCCCCCATATCACTTCATTCTGTCCCCCATATCACTTCATTCTGTCCCCCATATCACTTCATTCTGTCCCCCATATCACTTCATTCTGTCCCCCATATCACTTCATTCTGTCCCCCATATCCCTTCATTCTGTCCCCCCATATCACTTCATTCTGTCCCCCCATATCACTTCATTCTGTCCCCCCATATCACTTCATTCTGTCCCCCATATCACTTCATTCTGTCCCCCAATATCACTTCATTCTGTCCCCCCATATCACTTCATTCTGTCCCCCATATCACTTTCTGTCCCCCATATCACTTCATTCTGTCCCCCATATCACTTCATTCTGTCCCCCCATATCACTTCATCACTCCCCCATATCACTTCATCACTCCCCCATATCACTTCATTCTGTCCCCCATATCACTTCATTCTGTCCCCCATATCACTTCATTCTGTCCCCCATATCACTTCATTCTGTCCCCCCATATCACTTCATTCTGTCCCCCATATCACTTCATTCTGTCCCCCATATCACTTCATTCTGTCCCCCCATATCACTTCATCACTCCCCCCATATCACTTCATTCTGTCCCCCCATATCACTTCATTCTGTCCCCCATATCACTTCATCACTCCCCCCATATCACTTCATTCTGTCCCCCCATATCACTTCATTCTGTCCCCCATATCACTTCATTCTGTCCCCCCATATCACTTCATTCTGTCCCCCCATATCACTTCATTCTGTCCCCCCATATCACTTCATTCTGTCCCCCCCATATCACTTCATTCTGTCCCCCATATCACTTCATTCTGTCCCCCCATATCACTTCATTCTGTCCCCCATATCACTTCATTCTGTCCCCCATATCACTTCATTCTGTCCCCCATATCACTTCATTCTGTCCCCCCATATCACTTCATTCTGTCCCCCCATATCACTTCATTCTGTCCCCCATATCACTTCATTCTGTCCCCCATATCACTTCATTCTGTCCCCCATATCACTTCATTCTGTCCCCCCATATCACTTCATTCTGTCCCCCATATCACTTCATTCTGTCCCCCATATCCCTTCATTCTGTCCCCCCATATCACTTCATTCTGTCCCCCCATATCACTTCATTCTGTCCCCCCATATCACTTCATTCTGTCCCCCCATATCACTTCATTCTGTCCCCTCATATCACTTCATTCTGTCCCCCATATCACTTCATTCTGTCCCCCCATATCACTTCATTCTGTCCCCCATATCACTTCATTCTGTCCCCCATATCACTTTCTGTCCCCCATATCACTTCATTCTGTCCCCCATATCACTTCATTCTGTCCCCCCATATCACTTCATCACTCCCCCATATCACTTCATCACTCCCCCATATCACTTCATTCTGTCCCCCATATCACTTCATTCTGTCCCCCATATCACTTCATTCTGTCCCCCATATCACTTCATTCTGTCCCCCATATCACTTCATTCTGTCCCCCCATATCACTTCATTCTGTCCCCCATATCACTTCATTCTGTCCCCCCATATCACTTCATTCTGTCCCCCCATATCACTTCATTCTGTCCCCCATATCACTTCATTCTGTCCCCCATATCACTTCATTCTGTCCCCCCATATCACTTCATCACTCCCCCCATATCACTTCATTCTGTCCCCCCATATCACTTCATTCTGTCCCCCATATCACTTCATCACTCCCCCCATATCACTTCATTCTGTCCCCCCATATCACTTCATTCTGTCCCCCCATATCACTTCATTCTGTCCCCCCATATCACTTCATTCTGTCCCCCCATATCACTTCATTCTGTCCCCCCATATCACTTCATTCTGTCCCCCCATATCACTTCATTCTGTCCCCCCCATATCACTTCATTCTGTCCCCCATATCACTTCATTCTGTCCCCCATATCACTTCATTCTGTCCCCCATATCACTTCATTCTGTCCCCCATATCCCTTCATTCTGTCCCCCCATATCACTTCATTCTGTCCCCCCTATCACTTCATTCTGTCCCCCATATCACTTCATTCTGTCCCCCATATCACTTCATTCTGTCCCCCCATATCACTTCATTCTGTCCCCCCATATCACTTCATTCTGTCCCCCCATATCACTTCATTCTGTCCCCCATATCACTTCATTCTGTCCCCCATATCACTTTCTGTCCCCCATATCACTTCATTCTGTCCCCCATATCACTTCATTCTGTCCCCCCATATCACTTTCTGTCCTAATTTGCCTTTCATCAGGTTATAATTTTGTGTATAATAAGATCTCCGGTCTCTTATTTTTCTATAGTAAATGAGAAGCTGCGCTGATAAAGCCCCAAATTAAGTTGGTGCATCTTTGATTGTATATCATGACAATATGAGCCCATAATCGGAATGATGAGGTAGATCTTCATCGAAATGCCACCACAGTGATTCACATCAAAAAGGTGTGCCGCCACCTAGGGCTGGGAGATTTTATGAAAAAAAAACTAAAAACTAACTCGATTCGCGGCTTCGGTCTAGTCTGCAGCGTCCGGCCTGGCGGACTAGGCCGAAGCCTCGCCTAAAAACTCCTGCCAGCAGCTCCTCAGGACTGGCGCGGTAAAAAAAAAAAAAAAAAATCTAAAAAAATCGATTTGCTTAAATTTTGAATCGATTTGACCTCTCAGCTCGATTCAAGATTTAAATCGATTTTTTCCCCAGCCCTATCGCCACCTTAAAGAATTCCTGCTTACCAGACAGCAAGCAAAACAAAGCATGTGGCTATAGCCCAGCCACGGCCTTTACTTCCACCGAAGATCCTATGAAGGATAAACAGGGTGGATGGCTGCAATGTCTCTCACACACCGCCAGCGCTGTAGAATCCGTCACCATCTCACTCCTCTCCAAGTCTCTCCGTCACATTCTCAGATCTGGAGCAGTCCACAAATCTCATGAGAGTCAAGCAGTCACATGTTTGGCTCTCGCAAGATTTGTGGACTGCTCCAGATCTGAGAATGTGACAGAGACTTGGAGAGGAATGAGATGGTGACGGATTCTACAGCGCTGGCGGTGTGTGAGAGACATTGCAGCCATCCACCCTGTTTATCCTTCAAAGGATCTTCGGTGGAAGTAAAGGCCTTTCTGTAAGTAAAATATGTAAGTTTCAGCCAAGCACATAGACCCCCCCCAAAAAAGATTTTTGAGCCCCCCCTGCGCAAACGTAAAATGCACGTGTTGGGGCACCCCAACTCACTAAATCTTTGATCGTGATACACATTACAAATCACACGTTACAATTGTGATACACAATACATGATCCCCATGACTAAGCGCCAAGGGGCGGAGCGAAACGCGTTGGAGGCATGGCCTGGTCAGAGTCCAGGCTGAGGTTGATACACCCCCCCAGGGATGTTATGGATGTGCGGCCATAGGGAGACACTCTCTTCACTTTCAGCCATTGCAAGAGCCGGGGCGAGCTCCCTCCCCTACCAGCACTCCCAGCGATGGATGTCACAGGACTTGCACCCCCCTTCAATAGAGCCAGAGGGGCACATGGAACAGGTCTTGGGTCACACATTACATATCGCAGCACACACCAGAGAGCAATATTTCTAGCACCAGACCCCACGGCATAAACACTACACTGATGAAAACTCGTCAGAAGTGATTCCTGCAGAGGAAGGAGGCAGCAGACAGAAATGTCACTTAGTGCTCTGGACTGAGACAAGTACACACTATACTCTGAGCAATGTTTCTCAACTCCAGTCCTCAAGTACCCCCAACAGGTCATGTTTTCAGGATTTCCCTCAGATGAAAACGGCTGTGGTAATTACTAAGGTGGCAAAACTGATCAAATCACCTGTGCAAAATAATGGGGAGCCTGAAAACATGACCCGCTAGGGGTACTTGACTGGAGTTGAGAAACATTGCTATAGAGAGATATACTTTGTTCGTATTTCATGTCTGAGGTTTACAACCACTTTAAGCACCTCTTTCTACGTGTTTGAGTGCAACTGGTAAGCTCCACAGCCAATGCAACACCTCAACAATAAAAAGTCACACAGCATATGCAAATAAAACCCGCAGATTTCCACTAAAGGAACTGCCTTCACTTTTCTCTCAAAGAACTTCAAAGGAAAAAAACAATCTACGATAGCGGAGACTTTCAGCCCATTTTAACTCCCAGTAAAAAAAAAAAAAAAAAGGCAAAAAAATAAATAAAAAACACACCATAGGAGCGTGAGAAGCCAAAATTCCAGTACCCACCATCGTCCTCGTCCTCCTCGTCATCCAAACCCTCCAGATAGGCTTCAGCGTCGGAGTCGGGGGCTTCCTTGTCATCTCGGTCGTACCCGTCCAGGTAGGTGAGCTGGGGCAGTAACTTGAAGACGTTTTCTCGATAGTCGCTGAGGTTGGTGACCTCACAGTTAAACAAGTCTAAGCTCTTTAAGCTCCCTAATTTTTTCTGCAGGTGGGAAAAAATGGTGGAGAATGCAAGGGTAGAAAATTATGAACACAAAGATCAAGGTGCGGCATTCACATACAGTTTGTACAGGTAGTCAGAATGTCCCCTTTAGCGCTTTAGTAACGTTCCATTCAGAAAACCCGCCCTGCACCCAGAATAAAAGTGTCTCTCTCACCAGAGGTTCCATGGTGCTCAGATCTTTTATTCTGTTTCCGCTCAGGTTGAGATGTGTGAGGCTCGGACATTTTTCTGCCAGAACTTCCAGTCCACCTGAGATGTTATTATCACTCAACTCCAACTGCAACCAAAAGAACAAAGTCATCACTGGTCAACCAGAAGCCACTGAAATCAGGAAGCCGGTACTCATAATGAAAGCAAAAAATGACATCCGTTTAACAGTTCAGACATCTGAAACCAATACCTTTGCAGTGCGATTTGAGCCAATACAAAAGAACTGCAAAGAATCGCATGCAATTTGAACAGGACTGCGGTGTAATTCCTGTCCGAATCACATGCGGTTTCCTGCACCGCTCCTGTGTGACCCCCGGACTTGTCATAGTCACTTCAGCCTGGGTTCACATAAGAGCAGCGGGGGGAAAAACTGTGGCCTTTTGTTTGCCTTCCTTGGGATACCAAACAAATGGGGCACTATTCCTCCCTAGGATACCAAACAAATGGGGCACTATTCCTCCCTAGGATACCAAACAAATGGGGCACTATTCTTCCCTAGGATACCAAACAAATGGGGCACTATTCTTCCCTAGGATACCAAACAAATGGGGCACTATTCCTCCCTAGGATACCAAACAAATGGGGCACTATTCTTCCCTAGGATACCAAACAAATGGGGCACTATTCTTCCCTAGGATACCAAACAAATGGGGCACTATTCTTCCGTAGGATACCAAACAAATGGGGCACTATTCTTCCCTAGGATACCAAACAAATGGGGCACTATTCCTCCCCTCCAATACCAAACAAATGGGGCACTATTCTTCCCTAGGATACCAAACAAATGGGGCACTATTCTTCCCTAGGATACCAAACAAATGGGGCACTATTCTTCCCTAGGATACCAAACAAATGGGGCACTATTCCTCCCCTCCAATACCAAACAAATGGGGCACTATTCTTCCCTAGGATACCAAACAAATGGGGCACTATTCTTCCCTAGGATACCAAACAAATGGGGCACTATTCCTCCCCTCCAATACCAAACAAATGGGGCACTATTCCTCCCCTCCAATACCAAATTTGGTGAAGTTAATCCCACTAATGCCAGGACAATTTCTACACTTGCTGGCCACAATCCTGCCCCCTAAAGTCTGAAGGACGATAAAATCGGTCCTTTGTTCAAAATGTTTCGAGACCTCTGCTGTATACCATAAAGGAGCTTAACATATCCCAAAGATAGAGCATGGAAGGCGGGAGCGAAGGCCTGGATGAGGCAAAGCCCCAAAAATCAAGTAACCTAAAAAGAACAGGAGCCAGGTACCCAGGAATAGACACGTGCACTGCCGGAAAATTGGTCCGTTTGCGTTTCATTATTTTCTTTTTTCAGGTCATTCGTTATGATCGCAATTCGTAAATCCGAAAAATAAGAAACAATCTGAAAATTCGAAAGAATAACAAATAAATATTAAATTACAGGTATTGGAATTTCCTTTCAAATTTGGCTGTTAGTGAACGGAACGAATACGAATTTATCCGAAGTTACAACTTATCCAAAATAACGAATCCCGCATCTAAACAAATGGAACGTAACAAATAGTTTTTATTATTATTCTTATTTATTATTTATTATTACGTTCCATTCGTTTAGATGCGGGATTCGTTATTTCAGATCATTCGTAACTTTGAATAAATTCGTATTCGTTACTTTCACTAACAGCCAAATTTGAAAGGAAATTCCAATAACTAATTATTATTAAATTATAGGCAAGTTATTAGTTACTTATTTCAGATTTTCAAATTTTCAAGTTTTTGAATTTCTAATTTATGAATTTTTTGAAAAATTTGTTAAAGGGGGTTTTCGTTAATTCGGATATTTCGGAATTAAAGAATTTGTTGAAATTCGTAAAAAAAAAAAAAAAAAAAACGAATTCAGAACAAAACAAATTGCACATGTATACTGCACTGCTTCATATAGAAGAAAAAGGGAGATAATTAGAGGCAATTAAAGAGGACACCGGGTAGAAGAGCGTAGACTTTGGGCCCAAAAGGGGCATTTTTTGCACCTGCATGCCAAAAACCAAAAACCAAGGGTCCATCAGAATATACAAATAAACGCTATCCCGCCCCTCCCCCCCCACTTGTAGAAGCTGGGGTGCGCCTTAATACAGAAAGCTTTTCCACGGAAGCCTAGCTTTAAACCCAATGGGCTGAGTGGGAGTCCGGCTCCGAGGGCCCGGGGGCACCTACACCAGAAGTACACAAAGTGGAAGGGTAGAATTCCTTAGACCCCCTCAGGCCTCCTATATGAAGGAAGAGGTACACTCCGACCTCCCATGGCGTTGTCTGTCAGTGTCCAGTGCAGCACCGAACAGCAGCACCAAAGGGCAATTTATGTGTTCCCTTAATGCGGAGTTCCACCCAAAAATGGAACTTCCGCTTTCTACCCCCCTCTGGTGTCACATTTGGCCCCTTTCAGGTATTTTGCTCCCACTTCCAGGCATAGATACTCAAGCCACCCGCGGGTATCTACACCACTTCCTGCGCCTTCTCCGTCCCTCCCGCTGTCTTCTGGGAGACACACAAGTCCCAGAACACAGCAGGGACCAGTGGGATAGCCCAGAGCGAGTCGCGCATGCGCAGTATGGAACCAGGAAGTGAAGCCGCAATGCTTCATTCACTTCCTGATTTCCCTTACCGAAGATGGCGGCGGCAGCATCGGACAGCCGAGGGACAGATTGGCTTCGGGTGCCGACATCGCGGGCACCCTGGACAGGTAAGTGTCCTTATTTTAAAAGTCAGCAGCTGCAGTATTTGTAGCTGCTGACTATAAAATAAATAAATTGGCGGACCTCGGCTTTAATATGGCATTACTGTCCCAGCCATGTAGCCATATACACGTCTATATATGAGTGAAAGTCAGACCTACGCAAGACACAAGTTTAGATGTTTGTAAAAAGTCATCAATAACCGAAACATAAGACATTTATTCCGCCCGCTCCATGAAACAAGGACATACTCCATTGGAGAGATCCCTTTAAAACCCCTTTACCCCTCCCCCCCCCCCCCCCCCCAGGCCTTTTCTGGCACTTTTTGTTTACATGTAACAATCAGCATTTTTTGCTAGAAAAGGTCTCCAAACATTATATTATTATTGTAAAGCAGAGGCCCTAGAGAATAAATTGTTGGGTTTTGCAATTTTTAGGTCACACAATATTTGCGAAGCGGTTTTTCAAACGCTCTAGGTAACTAGGCGCCATGTCTAAAAAGGAAGAAGATGTGAAACTTGTGTCTTTGCGGCCACCTACCTGTAACCAACCACAGCCATTGGAGGTTTTCCGTCCTTAAAAAGGTACAAGGAGATTCGTGGCAAGAATTTATCCATCTTTATCAGATGCTTGTTGGAGGGAATGTGGCCAACGTGGTCCCTTCCTGTACATTTGGTGGGACTGCCCCAAGCGAAGGCTCTATTTGCAGGATATCAGAGCCCCAATCAGACTGATCCTTGATATTGACATGCCTGATTCCCCTGTGCAGTTACATGTACCTTCCCCCGCCATTATCACAAATGCGTTTTGTGCCGCCTTCTAAGCGCGGCAGCCGATTCCAATCTATTGGAAAAAAGACGCAGATTGCTTGCCGTGCGGAGTGGGCACTCCTGGTGAACATTACGGAGGCGGAGGATTGGATGGTTACATGTAAAGGTGCTTATTGAACGTTCAATGTGGTTTGGGCCACTTGGATCCATTATACTTCAGGGGCTTCAGTTGCTCCACAAACCCCTTCATCCGCGTCAGCAATACTTCCGATGGGGGGTGGGGCCGTGCGCTGTTTTCTCTCTTTATAAGGCCCTGACATATGATATCCGCTTGCAGACTGCATACCTTACTGTGTCAGAGCGGTTCTCCTGTGCTAGGTATGTGATCCAGCACTACGGGGAGGGGGTGCGCCTCTTCTGCTATGATTTGTTACAGCAGAAGCCAATCAGCGGGTGCCGACCAATGGATGTCCGCCGGTACCCGCTGATCATTGGGAGACACAGAATGGAGCTCTGCCTATGTAAACCAGGCAGATCGCTGTCCTGTCAGCGGGAACTAATTCATTTTCTGTCACTGCAAAGCAAAAGGAATAAAATCCATCACATCCCTTAGTGAAAACACCTCACAGTACACACAAAACACTGGCTAGGCACACATTTAACCCTTTGATCTCCCTATATGTTTAACCCCTTCCCAGCCAGTGTCATTAGTACAGTGACAGTGCATATTTTTAGCACTGATCACTGTATTAGTGTCACTGGTTCCCACAAAGTGTCAGTTAGTACCCAATTGAACACCGCAATATCGCAGTCCCCACTATAAAAGTCGCTGATCGCCACCATTACTAGTATAAAACAAATGAAATACAATTTCTAGTATATATCCTATAGTTTGGAGACACCATAACTTTTGCGCAAACCGATCAATATACGCTTATTGGGATTTTTTTTACCAAGAATATGTAGAAGAATACATATTGGCCTACACTGATGAAGAAATTAAATTTTTAACATTTTTTATTGGATATCAGAAAGTAAAAAAGAAAATTATTTTTTTTTTTCAAAATTGTTATTCATTCTTTGTTTATAGCGCAAAAAAAAAAAAAAGCAGAAGTGAGCAAATACCACAAAAAAAAGCTCTATTTGTGTGGGGGGGGGGAGGTGGGGGGGGGAGGGGGGATGGGGGAGGACATAAATTGTATTTATATACAGCACCGCACGACCGCGCAAAGATGGCCTGGTCATAAAAGGGGTAAATCTTTCAGTGGTCAAGTGAATATGTGATATATGACATGCGACCTAGGATGTGCGACCTAGGATGTGCCGCATAGGATGTGCCGCATAGGACGTGCCGCATAGGACGTGCCGCATAGGACGTGCCGCATAGGACGTGCCGCATAGGATGTGCCGCATAGGACGTGCCGCATAGGACGTGCCGCATAGGACGTGCCGCATAGGACGTGCCGCATAGGACGTGCCGCATAGGACGTGCGACCTAGGATGTGCCATATAGGATGTGCCATATAGGATGTGCCGCATAGGACGTGCCGCATAGGACGTGCCATATAGGACGTGCCGCATAGGACGTGCCGCATAGGACGTGCCGCATAGGACGTGCCGCATAGGACGTGCCGCATAGGACGTGCCGCATAGGACGTGCCGCATAGGACGTGCGACCTAGGATGTGCCATATAGGATGTGCCGCATAGGACGTGCCGCATAGGACGTGCCGCATAGGACGTGCCGCATAGGACGTGCCATATAGGACGTGCCGCATAGGACGTGCCATATAGGACGTGCCGCATAGGACGTGCCGCATAGGACGTGCCGCATAGGACGTGCCGCATAGGACGTGCGACCTAGGACGTGCCATATAGGATGTGCCATATAGGACATGCCGCATAGGACGTGCCGCATAGGACGTGCCGCATAGGACGTGCCGCATAGGACGTGCCGCATAGGACGTGCCGCATAGGACGTGCCGCATAGGACGTGCCGCATAGGACGTGCCGCATAGGACGTGCCGCATAGGACGTGCCGCATAGGACGTGCCGCATAGAACGTGCCATATAGGATGTGCCGCATAGGATGTGCCGCATAGGACGTGTGACCTAGGATGTGCCATATAGGATGTGCCGCATAGGATGTGCCGCATAGGACGTGCCGCATAGGATGTGCCGCATAGGACGTGCGACCTAGGATGTGCCGCATAGGATGTGCCGCATAGGATGTGCCGCATAGGATGTGCCGCATAGGACGTGCGACCTAGGATGTGCCATATAGGATGTGCCGCATAGGACGTGCCGCATAGGACGTGCCGCATAGGACGTGCCGCATAGGACGTGCCGCATAGGACGTGCCATATAGGATGTGCCGCATAGGACGTGCCATATAGGACGTGCCGCATAGGATGTGCCGCATAGGACGTGCCGCATAGGACGTGCCGCATAGGACGTGCCGCATAGGACGTGCCGCATAGGACCATATAGGATGTGCCGCATAGGATGTGCCGCATAGGACGTGTGACCTAGGATGTGCCATATAGGATGTGCCGCATAGGATGTGCCGCATAGGACGTGCCGCATAGGATGTGCCGCATAGGACGTGCGACCTAGGACGTGCCGCATAGGACGTGCCGCATAGGACGTGCCGCATAGGACGTGCCGCATAGGACGTGCCGCATAGGACGTGCCGCATAGGACGTGCCGCATAGGACGTGCCGCATAGGACGTGCCGCATAGGACGTGCCGCATAGGACGTGCCGCATAGGACGTGCCATATAGGATGTGCCGCATAGGACGTGCCATATAGGACGTGCCGCATAGGACGTGCCGCATAGGACGTGCCGCATAGGACGTGCCGCATAGGACGTGCCGCATAGGACGTGCCGCATAGGACGTGCCGCATGGGACGTGCCATATAGGATGTGCCGCATAGGATGTGCCGCATAGGACGTGTGACCTAGGATGTGCCATATAGGATGTGCCGCATAGGATGTGCCGCATAGGATGTGCCGCATAGGATGTGCCATATTTGATGTGCCGCTGCTGATAACTCACACAATATGACACGGCTCTCTCTTAGGCTTGGTTCACACATCTGCATTTTTAGTGCTTTTTCCAGAAAGGCACCAAAGTCCATTTACATGGCTTCCTATAGGACACGTTCACATCGATCCTTTTTCAGCCACTACGTTTTTGGAAAGGGTCAGGGATTTTTTTTTAAAATGCAAAAACTGTGCATTTTAGGTTCAATAGACTTTAATGGAGAAGCTGCAGAAAAGCATGTCGTTTTTTGCCTTTTTTTTCTTCCCCCCTTTTGCCCAACAACACACTGGCAAAAAGAAAAAAAAAAGAAAAAAAAGTGTGAAAAACGCATCAACAATATGTGAGCAAAAATGCAAAATGCACTGCAGAAACGGATCAAAAGCAAACTGCATAGGTGTGAACCGAGCCTTAGACCGCCTCCCATAATGAGCCGTTCTGTTGCCATCGTTAAAAAGTGTTACTAAACCAGCATCAGTAGAATCTGTCTGTGTATGCAGTAAAGCACGCTTCTTATACTCACTGTGGAACCTAAGGGGTTAATCCTCCACATTGTGTAAAAAGGCAGCATGATCCTGTCTTCCCTGATCCTCCCCTTTTTCCACTGTCCCCAATCCATCTTCTGATAGTACAGGGCCTTGGGGGCACTCTGCACATGCTCAGTTTAGTGTGTATTGCTAGAGTTTTTTTTTTTTTTTTCCTTCTTGGGAGAGTGCATGTGATCAGCACAGGGCCAATCAGCACTGTCCAGACAGAGGGTCAGGGGTCCTGCAGCTTCTTAGGACAGTCAGATGAGAATGAAAACTCCTCCTACAAGCTTTAACCAGACACTGATAGAAGTCACAAGACTGCTATATACAGCGAGGGACAAAAGTACACTCACAAAGAAATGATCAGTCTATAATTTTAATGGTTGGTTTATTTTAACAGAAAAAGACAGAATAACAAAAACGCATTTCAAAAAAGTTATTAATGAGTTAAATAAGTATTTGACCCCTTCGCAAAACATGACTGCTGGAAGACCCATCCATGACCCATCTTCAATGCCTTGGCTGAGGGAAGGAGGTTCTCACCCAAGATTTGATGGTCCATGGCCCCGTCCATCGTCCCTTTGATGCGGTGAAGTTGTCCTGTCCCCTTAGCAGAAAAACACCTCCAAAGCATAATGTCTCCACCTCCATGTATGACGGTGGGGGATGGTGTTCTTGGGGTCATAGGACCTCCATGTATGACGGTGGGGGATGGTGTTCTTGGGGTCATAGGACCTCCATGTATGACGGTGGGGGGATGGTGTTCTTGGGGTCATAGGACCTCCATGTATGACGGTGGGGGATGGTGTTCTTGGGGTCATAGGACCTCCATGTATGACGGTGGGGGATGGTGTTCTTGGAGTCATAGGACCTCCATGTATGACGGTGGGGGATGGTGTTCTTGGGGTCATAGGACCTCCATGTATGACGGTGGGGGATGGTGTTCTTGGGGTCATAGGACCTCCATGTATGACGGTGGGGGATGGTGTTCTTGGGGTCATAGGACCTCCATGTATGACGGTGGGGGATGGTGTTCTTGGGGTCATAGGACCTCCATGTATGACGGTGGGGGATGGTGTTCTTGGGGTCATAGGACCTCCATGTATGACGGTGGGGGATGGTGTTCTTGGGGTCATAGGACCTCCATGTATGACGGTGGGGGATGGTGTTCTTGGGGTCATAGGACCTCCATGTATGACGGTGGGGGATGGTGTTCTTGGGGTCATAGGACCTCCATGTATGACGGTGGGGGATGGTGTTCTTGGGGTCATAGGACCTCCATGTATGACGGTGGGGGATGGTGTTCTTGGGGTCATAGGACCTCCATGTATGACGGTGGGGGATGGTGTTCTTGGGGTCATAGGACCTCCATGTATGACGGTGGGGGATGGTGTTCTTGGGGTCATAGGACCTCCATGTATGATGGTGGGGGATGGTGTTCTTGGGGTCATTGGACCTCCATGTATGACGGTGGGGGATGGTGTTCTTGGGGTCATAGGACCTCCATGTATGACGGTGGGGGATGGTGTTCTTGGGATCATAGGACCTCCATGTATGACGGTGGGGGATGGTGTTCTTGGGGTCATAGGACCTCCATGTATGACGGTGGGGGATGGTGTTCTTGGGGTCATAGGCAGCATTCCTCCTCCTCCAAACACGATGAGTTGAGTTGATACCAAAGATCTTGATTTTGGCCTCTTCTGACTACAACACTTTCCCCCAGTTCTCCTCGGAATCATTCGATGTTCATTAGTGATCTTCAGACGGACCTGTACATGTGATTTCCTGAGCAGGGGGACCTTGCGGGGGCTGCAGGATTTCAGTCCCTCTCGGTGTAGTGTGTTACCGATTGTTTTCTTGGTGACTATGGTCCCAGCTGAGATCATTGACAAGATTCTCCCGTGTAGTTCTGGGCTGATTCCTCACCGTTCTCATGATCATTGAACCTCCACGAGGTGAGATCTTGTATGGAGCCCCAGACCGAGGGAGATCGATCGTTATTTTGTGTTTCTTCCATTTGTGAATAATCCCACCAACTGTTGTCACCCTCTCACCAAGCTGCTTGGCGATGGTCTTGTAGCCCATTCCAGCCTTGTGTAGGTCTACAATCTTCTCCCCGACATCCTTGGACAGATCTTTGGTCTTCCCCATGGTGGAGAGATTGGAATCTGATTGATTCTGTGGACAGGTGTCTTTTATACAGGTAACAAGCTGAGATTAGGAGTGCTCCCTTTAAGAGAGAGAGAAGAGTGCTCCTAATCTCAGCTCATTATCCGTATAGGAGACACCTGGAAGCCAGAAATCTTGATGATTGGGGATCAAATACTTATTTCACTCATTAAAATGCAAATCAATTTATAACTTTTTTGAAATGCGTTATTCTGGATATTTTTGTTGTTATTCCGTCTCTCACTGGTAAAATAAACCGACCAATAAAATTATAGATGATCATTTTTTTGTCAGTGGGGCAAACTTACAAAATCATCAGGGGGAGCAAATACTTTTTCCCCCTCACTGTACTGCTGAGAAAAGGTATTTAGCAGTTTTTAATTTACTAAAATAATTTCATTTGCATGTTCTGTGGGGGATCAGATATAGTGAATGCAGGCTCCTGGCTCCGGGCCCCTGGCTCCGGGCCCCTGGCTCCTGGCCCCTGGCCCCTGGCTCCTGGCTCCTGGGTTTAATAACACTTTTATCTGTGTACAATCTTGCTCATGGTCAACTGTAGGTTTTGTCATTTTAGCTGCACTACTTAAATGTATGAAAATTTTCCTTAAAGCGGAGTTCTACCCACAAAGTGGAACTTCCGCTCATTTGTCTCCCCCTCCCCCTACGGTGCCACAATTGGCACCTTTCAGGGGGGAGGGGGGATGGCATACCGGTCTTTGACAAGTATTCCGTTCCCACTTCCGGGAGTCCAGGCCGTGACCCATGGGCTCCCTCCTCCTCCCCCTGTTGCTGGGCCAGTAGGAGAGAGGAGCGGGGCCTCACGCATGCGCAGTAGGGTTCCCAGCGTGAAGCCATATGGCTACACTGCCGGGTTCCCTTACCCACAATGGTGCCGGCAGCACACGACAGCGCAAGACTCCAGGACAGGTAAGTGTCCTATTGTTAAAAGCCAGGCGCTGCAGTAAAAGTAGCTGCTGGATTGTGATTTTTTTTTTTAGGGGCAGAACACCACTTTAACCGCCTCAATACCAGGCCAATTCTGACACTTTGCTCCTACATGTAAAAATCATCATTTTTTTGTTAGAAAATTACATAGAATCCCCAAACGTTATATATGTTTTTTTAGCAAAGACCCTAGAGAATACAATGGCGGTTGTTGCAACTTTTTATCTCACACAGTATTTGCGCAGGAATTTTTCGAACGCGTTTTTTTTGGGAAAAAAACTGTTTTGTGTTTAAAAAAAAAACCAAAACAGTAAAGTTAGCCCAATGTTTTTGCATTTTGTGAAAGATGAAGTTACGCCGAGTAAATAGATACGTAACATGTCACGCTTCAAAATTGCACACGCTCGTGGAATGGCGCCAATGTTCGGTACTTAAAAATCCCCATAGGCGACGCTTGAAATTTTTTTTACTGGTTACATGTTTTGAGTTACAGAGAAGGTCAAGGGCCAAAATTATTGCTCTCACTTCAACGTTCGCGGCGATACCTCACATGTATGGTTTGAACACCGTTTTCATATGTGGGCGGGACTTACGTATGCGTTCGCTTCTGCGTGCGAGCACACGGGGACAGCGGCGCTTTAAAAATTTTTTTTTTTTTTTTTATTGTTAATTATATATTTTTTTTTTTTATTTTGACACTTTTTTGAAAAAAAATTGATCACTTTTATTCCTATTACAATGAATGTAAACATCCCTTGTAATAGGAATATGACATGTCAGGTGCTCTTAATAGTGAGATATGGGGTCAATAAGACCCCATATCTCACCACTAGGCTGGGAAGCCTGAAATAAAAAAAATAAATAAAACGATCGCCGCTTCCAAGCCGAAGCGGCGCCGTTTTTTTGAATGGAGAGGCCGGGCGTGACATAACATCGCGCCCGGCCTCCAACGATCATAGAGACTCCGGGGACCATCTGGTACACCGGAAATCTCTATGATCTACATCCGGCGCCGGCGGATCCACTTTCCGCCTCACCGATCGTAGCTGTGAGTCGGAGCAAGCACCGGAGGGCGGCGGGAGGGGGGGGGGGGGACGTCCCCTCTCGCCTCCCATAGGAACGATCAAGCGGCGGAACGGCCCCTATGATCATTCCTATGGTGTAGAGATTCGCCGGCTGAAACCGGCAATATCTCAATCATATCTGTAACTACAGGCATCCTTCAGATATACCTGCCCAAAGCCCAGGACGTCATATGACATCCTTGGTATTAAAGTGGTTAAATAAAGATGACAAAACGCTGTTCTGTGTATGGATTGAGACCAGCAACATACGCGGTGAATCCCCTGGAAAGAAAGAAAATCTGTTACGGATTACAGATAATTTCCTCTCCTCCATAGGAAAAGAAATCACACGGGTCACATGAAAAGAACAAAAACATCAGCAAGTCCCAAACTAGAGACAAATAAAATCTCTCCCCAGTGGTTGCGGATAAGAGACCCCCCCTCCCCCCTCTAATGTAGTGACACCAGGAGGATGACAATTAATAAGAATACATCCTCGATCATCGATTACCTTTTTCAGTTTGTTTAGTTTTGGTAAATTTGCAACAGAGCTGAGACAGACGTTGATTGTGCTTAGAAATTCCAGTCCTTCAAATTCATCGGTCAGTCCCTCGATTTTCCCTTCTTTGGAGCGGCAGTTATCCAGGACCAGCTCTTTTACCTGGAAGTAAACAAAGATGGACCCAATTAGGAACATGAGCACTGCGGGGGAGGGGCGGCTGCATCGAATGCCTACTGCACACGATCAGATGAAAAATATCGCTTTTGATGTGATCGTCTGATAACCTGATCGTTCGTATTCAGCTTTCGAGAGCCGAGCACGAGAGTTCATCTGGACAAAACAAGACATTTTTTTCTCGTACGATTTTCGTTTAACCGCTTTTACCCCCCTTCCTGCCCAGGCCCATTTATTAGCGCTGTCATCACTTTGAATGACAATTACGCGGTCATGCAGCACTGTACCCAAATGACATTTGTATCATTTTTTTCCCACACAAATAGAGCTTTCTTATAGTGGGATTTCATCACCACTGGGGTTTATTTTTTGCTAAACAAATGAAAAAAAAAGACCAGAAATATTAAAGCAAAAAAGTTTTTCTTAGTTTTCTGTTATAAAATTTAGCAAATAAGTAATTTTTCTCCTTCACTGATGTGTGATGAGGAGGCTGCACTGGTGGGCACTGTCAGGTACTGGTGGGCACTGTCAGGTACTGGTGGGCACTGTCAGGTACTGGTGGGCACTGTCAGGTACTGGTGGGCACTGTCAGGTACTGGTGGGCACTGTCAGGCACTGGTGGGCACTGTCAGGTACTGGTGGGCACTGTCAGGCACTGCTGGGCACTGTCAGGTACTGGTGGGCACTGTCAGGTACTGGTGGGCACTGTCAGGTACTGGTGGGCACTGTCAGGTACTGGTGGGCACTGTCGGGCACTGTCGGGCACTGTCAAGCACTGGTGGGCACTGTCGGGCACTGTCGGGCACTGGTGGGCACTGTCGGGCACTGTCAGGCACTGGTGGGCACTGTCAGGTACTGGTGGGCACTGTCAGGTACTGGTGGGCACTGTCAGGCACTGGTGGGCACTGTCAGGCACTGGTGGGCACTGTCAGGCACTGGTGGGCACTGTCAGGCACTGGTGGGCACTGTCGGGTACTGGTGGGCACTGTCGGGTACTGGTGGGCACTGGTGGGCCCTGTCAGGCACTGGTGGGCACTGTCAGGCACTGGTGGGCACTGTCAATGATCCTCAGTAGAGATGTAGATGTCCGTTTCACACTTGCAGGTTACCGGCTCTTCTCTCCTCTCTCTGTGACAGCGCGAGGAAAGGAATGCCGATAACCAGCTAGTGTATTTATATTGTGATCAGCTGTGATTGGACACAGCTGATCACATGGTAAAGGCCCTTTGTGATTGGCCCTTTACCCCGCTCAGTGATCAGCTGCGTCCAAAGGACACAACGATCACAGCGCACTGGAAGCTTGCCGCAGTGGGCGTGGTTCTGGGTGGGTGTCAATGGACCCCCTCCCAGAAATGGACGGCTGTGCTGTAGCCATCATTCAGCAAGTGCCTAATCAGTACAGTATTCGTAAAAAATATATATATCTGAAGACTAAGACCACGCATGCTTAGAAACCAAAGAATACAACACATTACATCGCTTCTGGACCAGCAACCCGCAGGCATCTTCCCGATACCGCTTTTCTTTTTTAGAGGCGGTGTCTTGCCAAGAAAGTTCCCCCGGCGGATAAGGACCCCCCTGTACTGCTCAGGTGCAGCATTTGCACAGTACGAACGACTACGGAGCCGCCGAAAATAGCCGAAGCTGAAAACCTTGAGTCAGCTGTACACGGCGCCTGCGCCCTGAGTCCAGGTTGAAGCCCCACCATCCAAGTGGACCTAGAGGTAGAATAAAATAGTGCAGAGCGAAGCGAGGCCGTGCCTGAAGCGTGGCGAGCGTAGCGAGGGGCCCTGTTACAGGCGCCGTGTACAGCTGACTTACAGCTATTCAGCTTCGGCTACTTCTGGCGGCTCGTACTGCGCCTGCGCAGTACAGGGGGGTCCTTATCCGCCGAGGGGAACTTTCTCGGCAGAACACCGGTGATCGGCTCTCTTATAAAAGCAATCCTAGCACATAACTAGTAGCTGGACTGCTTTTACAAGCATCTGGAGGGGACACCCCCAGCCACCTTCCTGGGCTTGTTAAGACTCTCCCGTCCCACTGGGAGACCCGAGCGACCAGCAGGTACATCTGTCGGGGGTCAGCTTTGTTCTACTCTCCGCTATAGAAACCCACAAGTCATGACCTGACAGAGAGCTGCACCATTCCGGCCAAAATGAGAATCACAATGTTATTGCTTAGAATAAAAAGATCACGATTCTCTCACGATTCTCTCACGATTCCCGCGCCTAAAATCTTTCACATAATACCAAAAAAATGGGCTAACTTTACTGGTTAGTTTTTTTAATTCATTAACCAGTTCAATACCGGGCATTTTCACCCCCTTCCTTCCCTGACCAATTTTTAGTTTTCAGCGCTGTCGCAATTTAAATGACAATTGCGCGGTCGTGCGACGCTGTACCCAAACAAAATTGACATCCTTTTTTCCCCCACAAATAGAGCTTTCTACTGGTGGTATTTGATCATCTCTGCGGTTTTTATTTTTTGCGCTATAAACAAAAGAAGAGCGACAATTTTGAAAAGAAAAAAAACAAAAACAAATTTTTTTCCTCAGTTTTGGCTGATACGTATTCTACATATTTTTGGTAAAAAAAAAAAAATCGCAATAAGCGTATATTGATTGGTTTGCGCAAAAGTTATAGCGTCTATAAAATACGGGATAGATTTATGGCATTTTTTTAAAAAAATTATTTATTTTTTTTTACTAGTAATGGCGGCGATCGCAATTTTTTTTTTTTTTTATGGCGGACACATCGGACACTTTTGACACATTTTTGGGACCATTCACATTTATACAGCGATCAATGCTATAAAATTGCACTGATTACTGTGTAAATGTGACTGGCAGTGAAGGGGTTAACCACTAGGGGGCGGGGAGGGGTTAAATGTGTTTCCTAGGGAGTGATTCTAACTGTAGGGGGAGGGGACACACAAGGAGAGGAGACCATCGATGTTCCTCTGTTCTGGGAACACAGATCGCTCTCCTCTCACCTGACAGGATGTGGATCTCTATGTTTACACACACAGATCCACGGTCCGGCCCAGTTAACGGGCAATCGTGGGTGCCCGGTGGACATCGCGGCTGCCGGGCACATGCACCGGGTCCCGAGCAACGCGGCGGGCGCGCCCCTAGGCGGCCAGGAACCCGAGGCCGTCATATGACGTCCACCCAGGATGGGAGATCCCATCTGTGGACGTCATATGTCTATAGGCGGATAGGGAAGTGGTTAAAGTAATTTTTTCCAAAAAAGTTGCATTTGAAAGACGGCTGCGCAAATACAGCGTGACATAAAATATTGCAACAACCACCATTTTATTCTCTAGGGCCTTTACTAAAAAAATGATATGTTTGGGGGTTCTAAGTAATTTTCTAGCAAAAAAAAATTATTTTAACTTGAAACCAACATATGAAAAACTTTAGTCAAGATGGCGATAACGATTTCCTGACGATGAATTGTGCAGCTCTAACCTGACATCACTTCCAGTTTACCCGGATGTCAATGGCGCCATTTTTAAAAAATAAAAAATAAAATAATAAAATAAAACACAATTTTGGTGTTTTGAATGCGTTGAGGGCAAAGGAGGGATTTGGAGTCTCAGAACTTTCCATAAGAAGTATCTTGTCAGACGCCTATTGCTGATGTTTACATTCCTTGTAAGAGCAATAAAAGTTATAGAAAAAAAAAATTAAAGTGCCCCTCCCCCCTCCCCCTCCCCCGCGTGTTGGTCCTGCACACACGTAAACAGAGATCGTCTCACATGTACAGTCGGACTGCGAACGTCAGGTCATGGGCAGTAATTCTAGCCCCAGACTTCCTGCGCAAGTCTAATCTGGAAACCTGTAAAGATTTTTAAAGTGCCGTCTATTGATAGTAAAATTACGTCTTTGCTGCCGTTTCATGGGCGTGCGCAATCTTAAAACGTGACATGGTTGGTATCTATTTACTCGGTGTAACATCATCTTTTATATTTTACCCAAAAATTTAGTTATGTAGTGTATTTTTTCCCTAAATACAATTGCGTTTGAAAAACTGCTGCAAAATACTGTTGCGATATAAAAAAATTGCAACACCCAATTTATCCTCTGGGGCAGGGATATGCAATTATTGGACCTCCAGCTGTTGCAAAACTACAAGTCCCATCATGCCTCTGCCTCTGGGTGTTATGCTTGTGGCTGGCAGAGTCTTGCTATGCATCATGGGATTTGTAGTTCTGTAACAGCTGGAGGTCCGATAATTGCACATCCCTGCACTAGGGCATGGGGTGCTCAACCTCCGGCCCTCCAGCTGTTGTGGAACCACAAGTCTCATGAGGCATTGCAAGACTCTGACAGCCACAAGCATGACTCCCAGAGGCAGAGGCATGATGGGAGTTGTAGTTCCACAGCAGCTGGAGGGCCACAGGTTGAGCATCCATCCTCCAGGGCCTGAGCTTTAAAATAATATATGTTTGGGGGTTCTAACTAATGTTCTAGCAAAGTGATTGTTCCATGTAAGCAAAAAGTGTCAGAAAAGGCCTGGAAGTGCTTACATCAGTTCTGTGGTTGTATTTTGTCATGAGAATTTCTGTGTTTAGTAACCTCTTCATTTTGGATAGGAGACTAACATGTAAAAAAGAAATAAATAACAAAAAAAGGAGGATAATTTGTTCATCCAGAATAGGGGGGGAGGGGAGGGGGCTCTAATACAGGTGGTGTGTTACTGGCCAGATCACCTGGTAAAAGCAGGAAAAAAAGAAAATGAATGCAGCCGCCACATCTACTGATTGCTAAGCTGCAATAGAATACATTTTTGGTTTTAATGCCAAAAAAAAGTCCTGCCAGCAGCATCTTTGGAGCGGAGTACACACCCCTCATGCCCATTGAAATCAATGGGGCAGCGCGGCTATACCGCCGGCATAGTGCTGCCGCAGCAGCGCTTTGTGGTGGTTTTAAAACTTTTGCGGCTGGTTTTTAACCCTCTCTCGGCCGCTAGCGGCGCAAAAATTGATGGAAAAGCGTTGCTTTACCGCCGACGCACCCACCGTTCCAGTGTGAAAGGGGCCTTAGTGAAAGCACCTAACGCAGCACGCACAAACACTGGCTAGGCACACAGTTAACCCTTTTGATGGCCCTAGCTGTTTAAGCCCTTCCCATCCAGTGCCATTAGTACAGTGACAGTGCATATTTTTAGTACTGCTCACTGTATTAGTGTCACTGGTTCCCACAAAGTGTCAGAATGTCCGCCGAAATATCGCAGTCCCGCTATAAGTCGCTGATCGGCACCATTACTAGTATAAAAAGAAAAGAAAAATTCCAGCCTAGTTTGTAGACGCTATAAAACGTTTGCACATTCTGATCAAAATACGCTTATTGTATGCGCCACACATACATTTCATTTCTTAAATGTTTTTATTGGATGTGTTTACAGCAAAAACTATATTTTTTATTTTCTGCTGTAAACACATCCAATAAAAAAAACCTTAAAAAATTTTTTTTTTGTTTTTTTTTGTTTACAGAGCAAAAAAATACCAAAAACCGCAGAGATGATCAAATACCTCCAAAGAAAACTCTATTTGTGGGGGGGGTGGGGGAGGTATAAATGTTATTTGGGTACAGAGTTGCATGACTGCACAATTGTCAGTTAACCACTTACACATATATACTGCGGCAGAGCGGCTCTATTGCAGGAAATTATGTACCTGTAGGTCGTTTTGTGTAATAGATACAGCGGCGCGGGAGCCAATGCGCATGCCTGGCGGCTGTGAAGTCCACCAGCCACCCGCAATCACCATAATGAGGCAGAACGGAGATCGACCCATGTAAACAAGGCGGATCCCCGTTCTGACAGGAGGAGGAGAGAGATCTGCTGTTCCTAGTGATCAGGAACAGCGACCTCTCTCTACTCTCTGTCAGTTCGTCCCCCCTCCCCCCCCAGTTAGGAAGCACCTCCCAGGGAACACTTAACCCTTTAATCGCCCCCTAGTGTTAACTCCTTCCCTGCCAGTGCCATTTATACAGTGACAGTGCATTTTTATTGCACTGATAACTGTATTGATGTCAACTGGTCACCAAAAAGTGTCACTCGGGATCAGATTTGTCCGGCCCAGTCCCGCAAAAAAAAAATTACATATACATACACATGATATATATATTTATATTACTCACAAACATATACTAAATCTTTCCCCTATTTTTGTACACACTATAACTTTTACACAAACCAATCAATATATATATATTTGCACTTTAAACAAAAAAAGTGTGACAATTTTGAAAAAAAATAAAAAAAATAAATAAAATAATATATATATATTTTTTTTTTTTTTAAATTGTTGCTCTTCTTTTGTTTAAAGTGCAAAAAATAAAAACCGCAGAGGTGATCAAATAAAAAAAAAATAAAAATCTAGTTGTGGGAAAAAAAAAAGGACATCGATTTTATTTCGGTACAACGTCGCACAACTGTCGTTTAAAGTAACGCAGTGCCGTATCGCACAAAAATGGCCTGGTCATGAAGGGGGGGGTAAATCTTCCAGGGGTCAAGCACACAGGTGCTAGGTGTCGATGAATCAAGCAGCACACAACGCGGGATAATTGGTGCAAGAAGCAGCCGGAAACGTCTTTCTACAATCAGATCCGCATCCTGCACCAGACAAATAAACAGAACTGATTATAATAATATGATTGATGAACGGAGGACGTGTCACTACCTGCGTCTTGCTCTGGTTGCAGGATTCCTACTATACAGAGCCCCCCCTCCCCCCCAGGAATAACACTGGAGAGGACATTACCCACTTCAGCTCCAGGAAGATTTTACCCCCCTTCATGACCAGGCCATTTTTTGCGATACAAGCACTGCGTTACTTTAACTGGTAATAGTGAGACGCTGCACACAAATATCATTCACATCACTTCCCCCATAGAGCTCTCTGTGGTATGGGATCAGCTCTGGGTTTCTTATTATTATATAAACTAAAAAAGGAAGAACTTTTTTTTTGTTTTTTTGTAAAAAGACATTTTTTACTGTTTTAAATGAAATATTCAATAAAATCTCTTCATGAATTGAGGGCAAAATGTATTTGCTACATTTATATGATTGGTTTCCATAAAAGTCATAGCGCCTACAGAACTATGGGGGATATATACTGGAATTATTATTATTTTTATATATACACGAATGGTGGTGATCAGCGGGACTGTGACAGTGGGGGAGGGGGGGGACTGACTGCCACTGACATCACCAGTGACACCAATACAGTGATCAGTGCTAATAATATGCACTGTCACTGTACTAATGACACTGGCTGGGAAGGTTATCAGGGGTGATCTAAGGGTTAAATGTCTGCGGATTTAACTAAGATGTGGCTGATTTTTCTCCCTTTGCAGGGAGAGAAATAATAAAAAATAATACAGCCACATCTCTTCTCCGTGTACAGAGGCCTGTGTTGTTAGTATACACCGAGTCATGTGCTGTGATTGGTCAAAGCTTCTCGGCGGGTATCAGCCATAAATCATCAGCCGAGACCTGCTGACCGACCTGTGCTGTACCGAATCACCACACATATAGGGCAGCAACCCCTCCCCCCCCAACCCATGAATGATAAATGATATAAATGTACGTGATCGGGCGCAGAGCGGGCGCACTGTACTTACATGACGCGGTTCTCTGCAAGCGGTAAACACAGATCTGCTGTAAAGTGTTCTTTGGGCAACATCAGAAAATAATACCGGCGCCGAGAAAAAGGAAAAGACATCCGTCATACGGCACAAGATTCCTTTCCCTCCGATTGGATGGAAACGGCGTCCTAAAATATTAAACAGCACCGACAGCACCGACAGCGCATCACAGAGACCGTCCCGTCACCCGGATACTACATTATACAAACTGTACCGACATCATCACTTATTACAATCTTTGTACTCGGGAAACAAAGAAACAAAAGAATGAAAAGCGAGAAAACATTCAGGAGGGGTTTGTTTGGTTTTTTATATTTATTTATTTCTCATACAGCCCTATAGAAAATACTAATCATATATATAAAACAGAATATTCACCACTTCCAGTCCACGACAAATCCAACATTTATTTCTCACACACACAAAATGTTTTTTAAATTTATTTGGTAAAAAAATAAAAAAATGAAGGTGCATAGGTAAGGGGGGGAGGGGGTGAACCTCCTCAGTGCGTCCCACAGCCGGAGCCGACAGTCACCAAACATGAAGACAGAAGACAGAAGACACGCCTCCTTCTGGTACTGAGGAGTGAGGACAACTCTTCATCTCCTCCTAGACTCCGATCACATCAACCAACCAACCAACCAACCAACCAACCAAGGGGGAAGTGCATGGTGACCCTGGTGATGACTGAACATTACGGGGCCCCCCCCCCCCCCAAGATATCGCCCGATACCGTGCCCCCCCCCTGAATACCGCTCTGTACTGTGCCGTGGTACGGTGACCGTCCCCTCAGAATAACGCCCGGTACAGTGACCGTCCCCTCAGAATAACGCCCGGTACGGTGACCGTCCCCTCAGAATAACGCCCGGTACAGTGACCGTCCCCTCAGAATAACGCCCGGTACAGTGACCGTCCCCTCAGAATAACGCCCGGTACAGTGAGTGACCCCTCAGAATAACGCCCGGTACAGTGAGTGACCCCTCAGAATAACGCCCGGTACGATGACTGTCCCCTCAGAATAACGCCCGGTACAGTGAGTGTCCCCTCAGAATAACGCCCGGTACAGTGACTGTCCCCTCAGAATAACGCCCGGTACGGTGACCGTCCCCTCAGAATAACGCCCGGTACAGTGACCCCTCAGAATAACGCCCGGTACAGTGAGTGACCCCTCAGAATAACGCCCGGTACGGTG
Source organism: Lithobates clamitans (assembly GCA_037952925.1). Classification (NCBI taxonomy): domain Eukaryota; kingdom Metazoa; phylum Chordata; class Amphibia; order Anura; family Ranidae; genus Lithobates; species Lithobates clamitans. Next base: position 105,301 of record JBBGZY010003313.1, read on the forward strand.
ACCGTCCCCTCAGAATAACGCCCGGTACGATGACTGTCCCCTCAGAATAACGCCCGGTACAGTGAGTGTCCCCTCAGAATAACGCCCGGTACAGTGACTGTCCCCTCAGAATAACGCCCGGTACGGTGACCGTCCCCTCAGAATAACGCCCGGTACAGTGACCCCTCAGAATAACGCCCGGTACAGTGAGTGACCCCTCAGAATAACGCCCGGTACGGTGACCGTCCCCTCAGAATAACGCCCGGTACGGTGACCGTCCCCTCAGAATAACGCCCGGTACGGTGACCGTCCCCTCAGAATAACGCCCGGTACGGTGACCGTCCCCTCAGAATAACGCCCGGTACAGTGAGTGACCCCTCAGAATAACGCCCGGTACGGTGACCGTCCCCTCAGAATAACGCCCGGTACAGTGAGTGTCCCCTCAGAATAACGCCCGGTACAGTGACTGTCCCCTCAGAATAACGCCCGGTACAGTGAGTGACCCCTCAGAATAACGCCCGGTACAGTGACCGTCCCCTCAGAATAACGCCCGGTACAGTGAGTGTCCCCTCAGAATAACGCCCGGTACAGTGACTGTCCCCTCAGAATAACGCCCGGTACGGTGACCGTCCCCTCAGAATAACGTCCGGTACGGTGACCGTCCCCTCAGAATAACGCCCGGTACAGTGAGTGACCCCTCAGAATAACGCCCGGTACGGTGACCGTTCCCTCAGAATAACGCCCGGTACAGTGACCCCTCAGAATAACGCCCGGTACGGTGACCGTCCCCTCAGAATAACGCCCGGTACAGTGAGTGACCCCTCAGAATAACGCCCGGTACAGTGACCGTCCCCTCAGAATAACGCCCGGTACAGTGACCGTCCCCTCAGAATAACGCCCGGTACAGTGACCGTCCCCTCAGAATAACGCCCGGTACGGTGACCGTCCCCTCAGAATAACGCCCGGTACGGTGACCGTCCCCTCAGAATAACGCCCGGTACGGTGACCGTCCCCTCAGAATAACGCCCGGTACGGTGACCGTCCCCTCAGAATAACGCCCGGTACAGTGAGTGACCCCTCAGAATAACGCCCGGTACGGTGACCGTCCCCTCAGAATAAAGCCCGGTACAGTGAGTGTCCCCTCAGAATAACGCCCGGTACAGTGACCGTCCCCTCAGAATAACACCCGGTACAGTGACCGTCCCCTCAGAATAACACCCGGTACGGTGACCGTCCCCTCAGAATAACGTCCGGTACGGTGACCGTCACCTCAGAATAACATCCGGTACGGTGACCGTCCCCTCAGAATAACGCCCGGTACAGTGAGTGTCCCCTCAGAATAACGCCCGGTACAGTGACTGTCCCCTCAGAATAACGCCCGGTACGGTGACCGTCCCCTCAGAATAACGTCCGGTACGGTGACCGTCCCCTCAGAATAACGCCCGGTACGGTGACCGTCTCCTCAGAATAACGCCCGGTACAGTGACCGTCCCCTCAGAATAACGCCCGGTACAGTGACCGTCCCCTCAGAATAACGCCCGGTACAGTGACCGTCCCCTCAGAATAACGCCCGGTACAGTGACCGTCCCCTCAGAATAACGCCCGGTACAGTGACCGTCCCCTCAGAATAACGCCCGGTACAGTGAGTGACCCCTCAGAATAACGCCCGGTACAGTGACCGTCCCCTCAGAATAACGCCCGGTACAGTGACCCCTCAGAATAACGCCCGGTACAGTGACCGTCCCCTCAGAATAACGCCCGGTACGGTGACCGTCCCCTCAGAATAACGCCCGGTACAGTGACCGTCCCCTCAGAATAACGCCCGGTACAGTGACCGTCCCCTCAGAATAACGCCCGGTACAGTGAGTGACCCCTCAGAATAACGCCCGGTACAGTGAGTGACCCCTCAGAATAACGCCCGGTACGATGACTGTCCCCTCAGAATAACGCCCGGTACAGTGAGTGTCCCCTCAGAATAACGCCCGGTACAGTGACTGTCCCCTCAGAATAACGCCCGGTACGGTGACCGTCCCCTCAGAATAACGCCAGGTACAGTGACCCCTCAGAATAACGCCCGGTACGGTGACCGTCCCCTCAGAATAACGTCCGGTACGGTGACCGTCCCCTCAGAATAACGCCCGGTACGGTGACCGTCCCCTCAGAATAACGCCCGGTACAGTGACCCCTCAGAATAACGCCCGGTACGGTGACCGTCCCCTCAGAATAACGCCCGGTACAGTGAGTGACCCCTCAGAATAACGCCCGGTACGGTGACCGTCCCCTCAGAATAACGCCCGGTACGGTGACCGTCCCCTCAGAATAACGCCCGGTACGGTGACCGTCCCCTCAGAATAACGCCCGGTACGGTGACCGTCCCCTCAGAATAACGCCCGGTACAGTGAGTGACCCCTCAGAATAACGCCCGGTACTGTGACCGTCCCCTCAGAATAACGCCCGGTACAGTGAGTGTCCCCTCAGAATAACGCCCGGTACAGTGACTGTCCCCTCAGAATAACGCCCGGTACGGTGACCGTCCCCTCAGAATAACGTCCGGTACGGTGACCGTCCCCTCAGAATAACGCCCGGTACGGTGACCGTTCCCTCAGAATAACGCCCGGTACAGTGACCCCTCAGAATAACGCCCGGTACGGTGACCGTCCCCTCAGAATAACGCCCGGTACAGTGAGTGACCCCTCAGAATAACGCCCGGTACAGTGACCGTCCCCTCAGAATAACGCCCGGTACAGTGACCGTCCCCTCAGAATAACGCCCGGTACGGTGACCGTCCCCTCAGAATAACGCCCGGTACAGTGACCGTCCCCTCAGAATAACGCCCGGTACAGTGACCGTCCCCTCAGAATAACGCCCGGTACAGTGAGTGACCCCTCAGAATAACGCCCGGTACAGTGAGTGACCCCTCAGAATAACGCCCGGTACGATGACTGTCCCCTCAGAATAACGCCCGGTACAGTGAGTGTCCCCTCAGAATAACGCCCGGTACAGTGACTGTCCCCTCAGAATAACGCCTGGTACGGTGACCGTCCCCTCAGAATAACGCCCGGTACAGTGACCCCTCAGAATAACGCCCGGTACAGTGAGTGACCCCTCAGAATAACGCCCGGTACGGTGACCGTCCCCTCAGAATAACGCCCGGTACGGTGACCGTCCCCTCAGAATAACGCCCGGTACGGTGACCGTCCCCTCAGAATAACGCCCGGTACGGTGACCGTCCCCTCAGAATAACGCCCGGTACAGTGAGTGACCCCTCAGAATAACGCCCGGTACGGTGACCGTCCCCTCAGAATAACGCCCGGTACAGTGAGTGTCCCCTCAGAATAACGCCCGGTACAGTGACTGTCCCCTCAGAATAACGCCCGGTACAGTGAGTGACCCCTCAGAATAACGCCCGGTACAGTGACCGTCCCCTCAGAATAACGCCCGGTACAGTGAGTGTCCCCTCAGAATAACGCCCGGTACAGTGACTGTCCCCTCAGAATAACGCCCGGTACGGTGACCGTCCCCTCAGAATAACGTCCGGTACGGTGACCGTCCCCTCAGAATAACGCCCGGTACAGTGAGTGACCCCTCAGAATAACGCCCGGTACGGTGACCGTTCCCTCAGAATAACGCCCGGTACAGTGACCCCTCAGAATAACGCCCGGTACGGTGACCGTCCCCTCAGAATAACGCCCGGTACAGTGAGTGACCCCTCAGAATAACGCCCGGTACATTGACCGTCCCCTCAGAATAACGCCCGGTACAGTGACCGTCCCCTCAGAATAACGCCCGGTACAGTGACCGTCCCCTCAGAATAACGCCCGGTACGGTGACCGTCCCCTCAGAATAACGCCCGGTACGGTGACCGTCCCCTCAGAATAACGCCCGGTACGGTGACCGTCCCCTCAGAATAACGCCCGGTACGGTGACCGTCCCCTCAGAATAACGCCCGGTACAGTGAGTGACCCCTCAGAATAACGCCCGGTACGGTGACCGTCCCCTCAGAATAAAGCCCGGTACAGTGAGTGTCCCCTCAGAATAACGCCCGGTACAGTGACTGTCCCCTCAGAATAACGTCCGGTACGGTGACCGTCACCTCAGAATAACGTCCGGTACGGTGACCGTCCCCTCAGAATAACGCCCGGTACAGTGAGTGACCCCTCAGAATAACGCCCGGTACGGTGACCGTCCCCTCAGAATAAAGCCCGGTACAGTGAGTGTCCCCTCAGAATAACGCCCGGTACAGTGACCGTCCCCTCAGAATAACACCCGGTACAGTGACCGTCCCCTCAGAATAACGTCCGGTACGGTGACCGTCCCCTCAGAATAACGCCCGGTACAGTGAGTGTCCCCTCAGAATAACGCCCGGTACAGTGACTGTCCCCTCAGAATAACGCCCGGTACGGTGACCGTCCCCTCAGAATAACGTCCGGTACGGTGACCGTCCCCTCAGAATAACGCCCGGTACGGTGACCGTCTCCTCAGAATAACGCCCGGTACAGTGACCGTCCCCTCAGAATAACGCCCGGTACAGTGACCGTCCCCTCAGAATAACGCCCGGTACAGTGACCGTCCCCTCAGAATAACGCCCGGTACAGTGACCGTCCCCTCAGAATAACGCCCGGTACAGTGACCGTCCCCTCAGAATAACGCCCGGTACAGTGAGTGACCCCTCAGAATAACGCCCGGTACAGTGACCGTCCCCTCAGAATAACGCCCGGTACAGTGACCCCTCAGAATAACGCCCGGTACAGTGACCGTCCCCTCAGAATAACGCCCGGTACGGTGACCGTCCCCTCAGAATAACGCCCGGTACAGTGACCGTCCCCTCAGAATAACGCCCGGTACAGTGACCGTCCCCTCAGAATAACGCCCGGTACAGTGAGTGACCCCTCAGAATAACGCCCGGTACGATGACTGTCCCCTCAGAATAACGCCCGGTACAGTGAGTGTCCCCTCAGAATAACGCCCGGTACAGTGACTGTCCCCTCAGAATAACGCCCGGTACGGTGACCGTCCCCTCAGAATAACGCCCGGTACAGTGACCCCTCAGAATAACGCCCGGTACGGTGACCGTCCCCTCAGAATAACGTCCGGTACGGTGACCGTCCCCTCAGAATAACGCCCGGTACGGTGACCGTCCCCTCAGAATAACGCCCGGTACAGTGACCCCTCAGAATAACGCCCGGTACGGTGACCGTCCCCTCAGAATAACGCCCGGTACAGTGAGTGACCCCTCAGAATAACGCCCGGTACGGTGACCGTCCCCTCAGAATAACGCCCGGTACGGTGACCGTCCCCTCAGAATAACGCCCGGTACGGTGACCGTCCCCTCAGAATAACGCCCGGTACGGTGACCGTCCCCTCAGAATAACGCCCGGTACAGTGAGTGACCCCTCAGAATAACGCCCGGTACTGTGACCGTCCCCTCAGAATAACGCCCGGTACAGTGAGTGTCCCCTCAGAATAACGCCCGGTACAGTGACTGTCCCCTCAGAATAACGCCCGGTACGGTGACCGTCCCCTCAGAATAACGTCCGGTACGGTGACCGTCCCCTCAGAATAACGCCCGGTACGGTGACCGTTCCCTCAGAATAACGCCCGGTACAGTGACCCCTCAGAATAACGCCCGGTACGGTGACCGTCCCCTCAGAATAACGCCCGGTACAGTGAGTGACCCCTCAGAATAACGCCCGGTACAGTGACCGTCCCCTCAGAATAACGCCCGGTACAGTGACCATCCCCTCAGAATAACGCCCGGTACAGTGACCGTCCCCTCAGAATAACGCCCGGTACAGTGACCGTCCCCTCAGAATAACGCCCGGTACGGTGACCGTCCCCTCAGAATAACGCCCGGTACGGTGACCGTCCCCTCAGAATAACGCCCGGTACGGTGACCGTCCCCTCAGAATAACGTCCGGTACGGTGACCGTCACCTCAGAATAACGTCCGGTACGGTGACCGTCCCCTCAGAATAACGCCCGGTACAGTGAGTGACCCCTCAGAATAACGCCCGGTACGGTGACCGTCCCCTCAGAATAAAGCCCGGTACAGTGAGTGTCCCCTCAGAATAACGCCCGGTACGGTGACCGTCCCCTCAGAATAACGTCCGGTACGGTGACCGTCACCTCAGAATAACGTCCGGTACGGTGACCGTCCCCTCAGAATAACGCCCGGTACAGTGAGTGTCCCCTCAGAATAACGCCCGGTACAGTGACTGTCCCCTCAGAATAACGCCCGGTACGGTGACCGTCCCCTCAGAATAACGTCCGGTACGGTGACCGTCCCCTCAGAATAACGCCCGGTACGGTGACCGTCCCCTCAGAATAACGCCCGGTACGGTGACCCCTCAGAATAACGCCCGGTACGGTGACCGTCCCCTCAGAATAACGCCCGGTACAGTGAGTGACCCCTCAGAATAACGCCCGGTACGGTGACCGTCCCCTCAGAATAACGCCCGGTACAGTGACCGTCCCCTCAGAATAACGCCCGGTACAGTGACCGTCCCCTCAGAATAACGCCCGGTACAGTGACCGTCCCCTCAGAATAACGTCCGGTACGGTGACCGTCCCCTCAGAATAACGTCCGGTACGGTGACCCCTCAGAATAACGCCCGGTACAGTGACCGTCCCCTCAGAATAACGCCCGGTACAGTGACCGTCCCCTCAGAATAACACCCGGTACAGTGACCCCTCAGAATAACGCCCGGAACAGTGACCCCTCAGAATAACGCCCGGTACGGTGACCGTCCCCTCAGAATAACGCCTGGTACAGTGACCCCTCAGAATAACGCCCGGTACAGTGACCGTCCCCTCAGAATAACGCCCGGTACGGTGACCGTCCCCTCAGAATAACGTCCGGTACGGTGACCCCTCAGAATAACGCCCGGTATGGTGACCCCTCAGAGTAACGCCCGGTACAGTGACCGTCCCCTCAGAATAACGCCCGGTACAGTGACCGTCCCCTCAGAATAACGCCCGGTATAGTGACCCCTCAGAATAACGCCCGGAACAGTGACCGTCCCCTCAGAATAACGCCCGGTACAGTGACCGTCCCCTCAGAATAACGCCCGGTATAGTGACCCCTCAGAATAACACCCGGTACGGTGACCGTCCCCTCAGAATAACGCCTGGTACGGTGAGTGTCCCCTCAGAATAACGCCCGGTATGGTGACCGTCCCCTCAGAATAACGCCTGGTACGGTGACCGTCCCCTCAGAATAACGCCCGGTACGGTGACCGTCCCCTCAGAATAACGCCCGGTAAAGTGACCGTCCCCTCAGAATAACGCCCGGTACAGTGACCGTCCCCTCAGAATAACGCCCGGTACGGTGACCGTCCCCTCAGAATAACGCCCGGTACAGTGACCGTCCCCTCAGAATAACGCCCGGTACAGTGACCGTCCCCTCAGAATAACGCCCGGTACAGTGACCGTCCCCTCAGAATAACGCCCGGTACAGTGACCGTCCCCTCAGAATAACGCCCGGTATAGTGACCCCTCAGAATAACGCCCGGTACGGTGACGTCCCCTCAGAATAACGCCCGGTACAGTGACCGTCTCCTCAGAATAACGCACGGTACAGTGAGTGTCCCCTCAGAATAACGCCCGGTATAGTGACCCCTCAGAATAACGCCCGGTTCGGTGAGTGTCCCTCAGAATAACGCCCGGTACAGTGACCGTCCCCTCAGAATAACGCCCGGTATAGTGACCCCTCAGAATAACGCCCGGTACAGTGACCGTCCCCTCAGAATAACGCAAGGTATAGTGACCCCCTCAGAATAACGCCCGGTACAGTGACCGTCCCCTCAGAATAACGCCCGGTATAGTGACCCCTCAGAAAAACGCCCGGTACGGTGACCGTCCCCTCAGAATAACGCCCGGTACGGTGAGTGACCCCTCAGAATAACGCCCGGTACAGTGACCGTCCCCTCAGAATAACGCCCGGTACAGTGACCCCTCAGAATAACGCCCGGTACGGTGACCGTCCCCTCAGAATAACGCCCGGTACAGTGACCGTCCCCTCAGAATAACGCCCGGTACAGTGACTGTCCCCTCAGAATAACGCCCGGTACAGTGACCCCTCAGAATAACGCCCGGTACGGTGACCGTCCCCTCAGAATAACGCCCGGTACAGTGACCGTCCCCTCAGAATAACGCCCGGTACAGTGACTGTCCCCTCAGAATAACGCCCGGTACAGTGACTGTCCCCTCAGAATAACGCCCGGTACAGTGACCCCTCAGAATAACGCCCGGTACGGTGACCGTCCCCTCAGAATAACGCCCGGTACAGTGACCGTCCCCTCAGAATAACGCCCGGTACAGTGACCGTCCCCTCAGAATAACGCCCGGTACAGTGACCCCTCAGAATAACGCCCGGTACCGTGACCGTCCCCTCAGAATAACGCCCGGTACAGTGACCGTCCCCTCAGAATAACGCCCAGTACAGTGACCCCTCAGAATAACGCCCGGTACAGTGACCGTCCCCTCAGAATAACGCCCGGTACAGTGACCGTCCCCTCAGAATAACGCCCGGTACAGTGACCCCTCAGAATAACGCCCGGTACAGTGAGTGTCCCCTCAGAATAACGCCCGGTACGGTGACCGTCCCCTCAGAATAACGCCCGGTACAGTGACCCCTCAGAATAACGCCCGGTACGGTGACCGTCCCCTCAGAATAACGCCCGGTACAGTGACCGTCCCCTCAGAATAACGCCCGGTACAGTGACCATCCCCTCAGAATAACGCCCGGTACAGTGACCGTCCCCTCAGAATAACGCCCGGTACAGTGACCCCTCAGAATAACGCCCGGTACAGTGACCGTCCCCTCAGAATAACACCCGGTACAGTGAGTGTCCCCTCAGAATAACGCCCGGTACAGTGAGTGTCCCCTCAGAATAACGCCCGGTACAGTGACCGTCCCCTCAGAATAACGCCCGGTACAGTGACCCCTCAGAATAACGCCCGGTACAGTGACCGTCCCCTCAGAATAACGCCCGGTACAGTGACCGTCCCCTCAGAATAACGCCCGGTACAGTGACTGTCCCCTCAGAATAACGCCCGGTACAGTGACCCCTCAGAATAACGCCCGGTACGGTGACCGTCCCCTCAGAATAACGCCCGGTACAGTGACCGTCCCCTCAGAATAACGCCCGGTACAGTGACCGTCCCCTCAGAATAACGCCCGGTACAGTGACCCCTCAGAATAACGCCCGGTACGGTGACCGTCCCCTCAGAATAACGCCCGGTACAGTGACCGTCCCCTCAGAATAACGCCCAGTACAGTGACCCCTCAGAATAACGCCCGGTACAGTGACCGTCCCCTCAGAATAACGCCCGGTACAGTGACCGTCCCCTCAGAATAACGCCCGGTACAGTGACCCCTCAGAATAACGCCCGGTACAGTGAGTGTCCCCTCAGAATAACGCCCGGTACGGTGACCGTCCCCTCAGAATAACGCCCGGTACAGTGACCCCTCAGAATAACGCCCGGTACGGTGACCGTCCCCTCAGAATAACGCCCGGTACAGTGACCGTCCCCTCAGAATAACGCCCAGTACAGTGACCCCTCAGAATAACGCCCAGTACAGTGACCCCTCAGAATAACGCCCGGTACAGTGACCCCTCAGAATAACGCCCAGTACAGTGACCCCTCAGAATAACGCCCGGTACAGTGACCGTCCCCTCAGAATAACGCCCGGTACAGTGACCGTCCCCTCAGAATAACGCCCGGTACAGTGACCGTCCCCTCAGAATAACGCCCGGTACAGTGACCGTCCCCTCAGAATAACGCCCGGTACAGTGAGTGACCCCTCAGAATAACGCCCGGTACAGTGACCATCCCCTCAGAATAACGCCCGGTACAGTGACCGTCCCCTCAGAATAACGCCCGGTACAGTGACCCCTCAGAATAACGCCCGGTACAGTGACCGTCCCCTCAGAATAACACCCGGTACAGTGAGTGTCCCCTCAGAATAACGCCCGGTACAGTGAGTGTCCCCTCAGAATAACGCCCGGTACAGTGACCGTCCCCTCAGAATAACGCCCGGTACAGTGACCCCTCAGAATAACGCCCGGTACAGTGACCGTCCCCTCAGAATAACGCCCGGTACAGTGACCGTCCCCTCAGAATAACGCCCGGTAAAGTGACTGTCCCCTCAGAATAACGCCCGGTACAGTGACCCCTCAGAATAACGCCCGGTACGGTGACCGTCCCCTCAGAATAACGCCCGGTACAGTGACCGTCCCCTCAGAATAACGCCCGGTACAGTGACCGTCCCCTCAGAATAACGCCCGGTACAGTGACCCCTCAGAATAACGCCCGGTACGGTGACCGTCCCCTCAGAATAACGCCCGGTACAGTGACCGTCCCCTCAGAATAACGCCCAGTACAGTGACCCCTCAGAATAACGCCCGGTACAGTGACCGTCCCCTCAGAATAACGCCCGGTACAGTGACCGTCCCCTCAGAATAACGCCCGGTACAGTGACCGTCCCCTCAGAATAACGCCCGGTACAGTGAGTGACCCCTCAGAATAACGCCCGGTACAGTGAGTGTCCCCTCAGAATAACGCCCGGTACGGTGACCGTCCCCTCAGAATAACGCCCGGTACAGTGACCCCTCAGAATAACGCCCGGTACGGTGACCGTCCCCTCAGAATAACGCCCGGTACAATGACCGTCCCCTCAGAATAACGCCCAGTACAGTGACCCCTCAGAATAACGCCCAGTACAGTGACCCCTCAGAATAACGCCCGGTACAGTGACCGTCCCCTCAGAATAACGCCCGGTACAGTGACCGTCCCCTCAGAATAACGCCCGGTACAGTGACCGTCCCCTCAGAATAACACCCGGTACAGTGAGTGTCCCCTCAGAATAACGCCCGGTACAGTGAGTGTCCCCTCAGAATAACGCCCGGTATGGTGACCCCTCAGAATAACGCCCGGTACGGTGTCCCCTCAGAATAACGCCCGGTACGGTGTCCCCTCAGAATAACGCCCGGTACGGTGTCCCCTCAGAATAACGCCCGGTACGGTGTCCCCTCAGAATAACGCCCGGTACAGTGAGTGTCCCCTCAGAATAACGCCCGGTATGGTGACCCCTCAGAATAACGCCCGGTACGGTGTCCCCTCAGAATAACGCCCGGTACAGTGACCGTCTCCTCAGAATAACGCCCGGTACAGTGAGTGTCCCCTCAGAATAACGCCCGGTATGGTGACCCCTCAGAATAACGCCCGGTACAGTGACCGTCCCCTCAGAATAACGCCCTGTACAGTGACCGTCCCCTCAGAATAACACCCGGTACAGTGACCGTCCCCTCAGAATAACGCCCGGTACAGTGACCCCTCAGAATAACGCCCGGTACAGTGACCGTCCCCTCAGAATAACGCCCGGTACAGTGACCCCTCAGAATAACGCCCGGTACGGTGACCGTCCCCTCAGAATAACGCCCGGTACAGTGACCGTCCCCTCAGAATAACGCCCAGTACAGTGACCCCTCAGAATAACGCCCAGTACAGTGACCCCTCAGAATAACGCCCGGTACAGTGACCCCTCAGAATAACGCCCAGTACAGTGACCCCTCAGAATAACGCCCGGTACAGTGACCGTCCCCTCAGAATAACGCCCGGTACAGTGACCGTCCCCTCAGAATAACGCCCGGTACAGTGACCGTCCCCTCAGAATAACGCCCGGTACAGTGACCGTCCCCTCAGAATAACGCCCGGTACAGTGAGTGACCCCTCAGAATAACGCCCGGTACAGTGACCATCCCCTCAGAATAACGCCCGGTACAGTGACCGTCCCCTCAGAATAACGCCCGGTACAGTGACCCCTCAGAATAACGCCCGGTACAGTGACCGTCCCCTCAGAATAACACCCGGTACAGTGAGTGTCCCCTCAGAATAACGCCCGGTACAGTGAGTGTCCCCTCAGAATAACGCCCGGTACAGTGACCGTCCCCTCAGAATAACGCCCGGTACAGTGACCCCTCAGAATAACGCCCGGTACAGTGACCGTCCCCTCAGAATAACGCCCGGTACAGTGACCGTCCCCTCAGAATAACGCCCGGTAAAGTGACTGTCCCCTCAGAATAACGCCCGGTACAGTGACCCCTCAGAATAACGCCCGGTACGGTGACCGTCCCCTCAGAATAACGCCCGGTACAGTGACCGTCCCCTCAGAATAACGCCCGGTACAGTGACCGTCCCCTCAGAATAACGCCCGGTACAGTGACCCCTCAGAATAACGCCCGGTACGGTGACCGTCCCCTCAGAATAACGCCCGGTACAGTGACCGTCCCCTCAGAATAACGCCCAGTACAGTGACCCCTCAGAATAACGCCCGGTACAGTGACCGTCCCCTCAGAATAACGCCCGGTACAGTGACCGTCCCCTCAGAATAACGCCCGGTACAGTGACCGTCCCCTCAGAATAACGCCCGGTACAGTGAGTGACCCCTCAGAATAACGCCCGGTACAGTGAGTGTCCCCTCAGAATAACGCCCGGTACGGTGACCGTCCCCTCAGAATAACGCCCGGTACAGTGACCCCTCAGAATAACGCCCGGTACGGTGACCGTCCCCTCAGAATAACGCCCGGTACAATGACCGTCCCCTCAGAATAACGCCCAGTACAGTGACCCCTCAGAATAACGCCCAGTACAGTGACCCCTCAGAATAACGCCCGGTACAGTGACCGTCCCCTCAGAATAACGCCCGGTACAGTGACCGTCCCCTCAGAATAACGCCCGGTACAGTGACCGTCCCCTCAGAATAACACCCGGTACAGTGAGTGTCCCCTCAGAATAACGCCCGGTACAGTGAGTGTCCCCTCAGAATAACGCCCGGTATGGTGACCCCTCAGAATAACGCCCGGTACGGTGTCCCCTCAGAATAACGCCCGGTACGGTGTCCCCTCAGAATAACGCCCGGTACGGTGTCCCCTCAGAATAACGCCCGGTACGGTGTCCCCTCAGAATAACGCCCGGTACAGTGAGTGTCCCCTCAGAATAACGCCCGGTATGGTGACCCCTCAGAATAACGCCCGGTACGGTGTCCCCTCAGAATAACGCCCGGTACAGTGACCGTCTCCTCAGAATAACGCCCGGTACAGTGAGTGTCCCCTCAGAATAACGCCCGGTATGGTGACCCCTCAGAATAACGCCCGGTACAGTGACCGTCCCCTCAGAATAACGCCCTGTACAGTGACCGTCCCCTCAGAATAACACCCGGTACAGTGACCGTCCCCTCAGAATAACGCCCGGTACAGTGACCCCTCAGAATAACGCCCGGTACAGTGACCGTCCCCTCAGAATAACACCCGGTACAGTGACCCCTCAGAATAACGCCCGGTACAGTGACCGTCCCCTCAGAATAACACCCGGTACAGTGACCCCTCAGAATAACGCCCGGTACAGTGACTGTCCCCTCAGAATAACGTCCGGTACAGTGACTGTCCCCTCAGAATAACGCCCGGTACAGTGACCCCTCAGAATAACGCCCGGTACAGTGACCGTCCCCTCAGAATAACGCCCGGTACAGTGACCGTCCCCTCAGAATAACGCCCGGTACAGTGACCGTCCCCTCAGAATAACGCCCGGTACAGTGACCGTCCCCTCAGAATAACGCCCGGTACAGTGACCGTCCCCTCAGAATAACGCCCGGTACGGTGACCGTCCCCTCAGAATAACGCCCGGTACGGTGAGTGTCCCCTCAGAATAACGCCCGGTACCGTGACTGTCCCCTCAGAATAACGCCCGGTACGGTGACCGTCCCCTCAGAATAACGCCCGGTACAGTGACCGTCCCCTCAGAATAACGCCCGGTACAGTGACCCCTCAGAATAACGCCCGGTACGGTGACCGTCCCCTCAGAATAACGCCCGGTACAGTGACCGTCCCCTCAGAATAACGCCCAGTACAGTGACCCCTCAGAATAACGCCCGGTACAGTGACCGTCCCCTCAGAATAACGCCCGGTACGGTGACCGTCCCCTCAGAATAACGCCCGGTACAGTGACCGTCCCCTCAGAATAACGCCCGGTACAGTGACCGTCCCCTCAGAATAACGCCCGGTACAGTGACCGTCCCCTCAGAATAACGCCCGGTACAGTGACCGTCCCCTCAGAATAACGCCCGGTACAGTGAGTGACCCCTCAGAATAACGCCCGGTACAGTGAGTGTCCCCTCAGAATAACGCCCGGTACGGTGACCGTCCCCTCAGAATAACGCCCGGTACAGTGACCCCTCAGAATAACGCCCGGTACGGTGACCGTCCCCTCAGAATAACGCCCGGTACAGTGACCGTCCCCTCAGAATAACGCCCAGTACAGTGACCCCTCAGAATAACGCCCAGTACAGTGACCCCTCAGAATAACGCCCGGTACAGTGACCGTCCCCTCAGAATAACGCCCGGTACAGTGACCGTCCCCTCAGAATAACGCCCGGTACAGTGACCGTCCCCTCAGAATAACACCCGGTACAGTGAGTGTCCCCTCAGAATAACGCCCGGTACAGTGAGTGTCCCCTCAGAATAACGCCCGGTATGGTGACCCCTCAGAATAACGCCCGGTACGGTGTCCCCTCAGAATAACGCCCGGTACGGTGTCCCCTCAGAATAACGCCCGGTACGGTGTCCCCTCAGAATAACGCCCGGTACAGTGAGTGTCCCCTCAGAATAACGCCCGGTATGGTGACCCCTCAGAATAACGCCCGGTACGGTGTCCCCTCAGAATAACGCCCGGTACAGTGACCGTCTCCTCAGAATAACGCCCGGTACAGTGAGTGTCCCCTCAGAATAACGCCCGGTATGGTGACCCCTCAGAATAACGCCCGGTACGGTGTCCCCTCAGAATAACGCCCGGTACAGTGACCGTCCCCTCAGAATAACGCCCGGTACAGTGACCGTCCCCTCAGAATAACACCCGGTACAGTGACCCCTCAGAATAACGCCCGGTACAGTGACCGTCCCCTCAGAATAACACCCGGTACAGTGACCGTCCCCTCAGAATAACACCCGGTACAGTGACCGTCCCCTCAGAATAACACCCGGTACAGTGACCCCTCAGAATAACGCCCGGTACAGTGACCGTCCCCTCAGAATAACACCCGGTACAGTGACCCCTCAGAATAACGCCCGGTACAGTGACTGTCCCCTCAGAATAACGTCCGGTACAGTGACTGTCCCCTCAGAATAACGCCCGGTACAGTGACCCCTCAGAATAACGCCCGGTACAGTGACCGTCCCCTCAGAATAACGCCCGGTACAGTGACCGTCCCCTCAGAATAACGCCCGGTACAGTGACCGTCCCCTCAGAATAACGCCCGGTACAGTGACCGTCCCCTCAGAATAACGCCCGGTACAGTGAAAGTCCCCTCAGAATAACGTCCGGTACGGTGACCGTCCCCTCAGAATAACGCCCGGTACGGTGACCGTCCCCTCAGAATAACGCCCGGTACGGTGACCGTCCCCTCAGAATAACGCCCGGTACGGTGAGTGTCCCCTCAGAATAACGCCCGGTACCGTGACTGTCCCCTCAGAATAACGCCCGGTACGGTGACCGTCCCCTCAGAATAACGCCCGGTACAGTGACCGTCCCCTCAGAATAACGCCCGGTACAGTGACCCCTCAGAATAACGCCCGGTACGGTGACCGTCCCCTCAGAATAACGCCCGGTACAGTGACCGTCCCCTCAGAATAACGCCCAGTACAGTGACCCCTCAGAATAACGCCCGGTACAGTGACCGTCCCCTCAGAATAACGCCCGGTACGGTGACCGTCCCCTCAGAATAACGCCCGGTACAGTGACCGTCCCCTCAGAATAACGCCCGGTACAGTGACCGTCCCCTCAGAATAACGCCCGGTACAGTGACCGTCCCCTCAGAATAACGCCCGGTACAGTGACCGTCCCCTCAGAATAACGCCCGGTACAGTGAGTGACCCCTCAGAATAACGCCCGGTACAGTGAGTGTCCCCTCAGAATAACGCCCGGTACGGTGACCGTCCCCTCAGAATAACGCCCGGTACAGTGACCCCTCAGAATAACGCCCGGTACGGTGACCGTCCCCTCAGAATAACGCCCGGTACAGTGACCGTCCCCTCAGAATAACGCCCAGTACAGTGACCCCTCAGAATAACGCCCAGTACAGTGACCCCTCAGAATAACGCCCGGTACAGTGACCGTCCCCTCAGAATAACGCCCGGTACAGTGACCGTCCCCTCAGAATAACGCCCGGTACAGTGACCGTCCCCTCAGAATAACGCCCGGTACAGTGACCGTCCCCTCAGAATAACACCCGGTACAGCGAGTGTCCCCTCAGAATAACGCCCGGTACAGTGAGTGTCCCCTCAGAATAACGCCCGGTACGGTGTCCCCTCAGAATAACGCCCGGTACGGTGTCCCCTCAGAATAACGCCCGGTACGGTGTCCCCTCAGAATAACGCCCGGTACAGTGAGTGTCCCCTCAGAATAACGCCCGGTATGGTGACCCCTCAGAATAACGCCCGGTACGGTGTCCCCTCAGAATAACGCCCGGTACAGTGACCGTCTCCTCAGAATAACGCCCGGTACAGTGAGTGTCCCCTCAGAATAACGCCCGGTATGGTGACCCCTCAGAATAACGCCCGGTACGGTGTCCCCTCAGAATAACGCCCGGTACAGTGACCGTCCCCTCAGAATAACGCCCGGTACAGTGACAGTCCCCTCAGAATAACGCCCGGTACAGTGACCCCTCAGAATAACGCCCGGTACAGTGACCGTCCCCTCAGAATAACGCCCGGTACAGTGACCGTCCCCTCAGAATAACACCCGGTACAGTGACCCCTCAGAATAACGCCCGGAACAGTGACCCCTCAGAATAACGCCCGGAACAGTGACCCCTCAGAATAACGCCCGGTACGGTGACCGTCCCCTCAGAATAACGCCTGGTACAGTGACCCCTCAGAATAACGCCCGGTACAGTGACCGTCCCCTCAGAATAACGCCCGGTACGGTGACCGTCCCCTCAGAATAACGCCCGGTACAGTGACCGTCCCCTCAGAATAACGCCCGGTACAGTGACCGTCCCCTCAGAATAACGCCCGGTATAGTGACCCCTCAGAATAACACCCGGTACGGTGACCGTCCCCTCAGAATAACGCCTGGTACGGTGAGTGTCCCCTCAGAATAACGCCCGGTATGGTGACCGTCCCCTCAGAATAACGCCTGGTACGGTGACCGTCCCCTCAGAATAACGCCCGGTACGGTGACCGTCCCCTCAGAATAACGCCCGGTAAAGTGACCGTCCCTCAGAATAACGCCCGGTACAGTGACCGTCCCCTCAGAATAACGCCCGGTACAGTGACCGTCCCCTCAGAATAACGCCCGGTACAGTGACCGTCCCCTCAGAATAACGCCCGGTACAGTGACCGTCCCCTCAGAATAACGCCCGGTACAGTGACCGTCCCCTCAGAATAACGCCCGGTACAGTGACCGTCCCCTCAGAATAACACCCGGTACAGTGAGCGTCCCCTCAGAATAACGCCCGGTACAGTGAGTGTCCCCTCAGAATAACGCCCGGTACAGTGACCGTCCCCTCAGAATAACGCCCGGTACAGTGACCCCTCAGAATAACGCCCGGTACAGTGACCGTCTCCCTCAGAATAACGCCCGGTACAGTGACCGTCCCCTCAGAATAACGCCCGGTACAGTGACTGTCCCCTCAGAATAACGCCCGGTACAGTGACCCCTCAGAATAACGCCCGGTACGGTGACCGTCCCCTCAGAATAACGCCCGGTACAGTGACCGTCCCCTCAGAATAACGCCCGGTACAGTGACCGTCCCCTCAGAATAACGCCCGGTACAGTGACCCCTCAGAATAACGCCCGGTACGGTGACCGTCCCCTCAGAATAACGCCCGGTACAGTGACCGTCCCCTCAGAATAACGCCCAGTACAGTGACCCCTCAGAATAACGCCCGGTACAGTGACCGTCCCCTCAGAATAACGCCCGGTACAGTGACCGTCCCCTCAGAATAACGCCCGGTACAGTGACCGTCCCCTCAGAATAACGCCCGGTACAGTGAGTGACCCCTCAGAATAACGCCCGGTACAGTGAGTGTCCCCTCAGAATAACGCCCGGTACGGTGACCGTCCCCTCAGAATAACGCCCGGTACAGTGACCCCTCAGAATAACGCCCGGTACGGTGACCGTCCCCTCAGAATAACGCCCGGTACGGTGACCGTCCCCTCAGAATAACGCCCGGTACAGTGACCCCTCAGAATAACGCCCAGTACAGTGACCCCTCAGAATAACGCCCAGTACAGTGACCCCTCAGAATAACGCCCGGTACAGTGACCGTCCCCTCAGAATAACGCCCGGTACAGTGACCGTCCCCTCAGAATAACGCCCGGTACAGTGACCGTCCCCTCAGAATAACACCCGGTACAGTGAGTGTCCCCTCAGAATAACGCCCGGTACAGTGAGTGTCCCCTCAGAATAACGCCCGGTACAGTGAGTGTCCCCTCAGAATAACGCCCGGTATGGTGACCCCTCAGAATAACGCCCGGTACGGTGTCCCCTCAGAATAACGCCCGGTACGGTGTCCCCTCAGAATAACGCCCGGTACGGTGTCCCCTCAGAATAACGCCCGGTACGGTGTCCCCTCAGAATAACGCCCGGTACAGTGAGTGTCCCCTCAGAATAACGCCCGGTATGGTGACCCCTCAGAATAACGCCCGGTACGGTGTCCCCTCAGAATAACGCCCGGTACAGTGACCGTCCCCTCAGAATAACGCCCGGTACAGTGACCGTCCCCTCAGAATAACACCCGGTACAGTGACCCCTCAGAATAACGCCCGGTACAGTGACCGTCCCCTCAGAATAACACCCGGTACAGTGACCCCTCAGAATAACGCCCGGTACAGTGACTGTCCCCTCAGAATAACGTCCGGTACAGTGACTGTCCCCTCAGAATAACGCCCGGTACAGTGACCCCTCAGAATAACGCCCGGTACAGTGACCGTCCCCTCAGAATAACGCCCGGTACAGTGACCGTCCCCTCAGAATAACGCCCGGTACAGTGACCGTCCCCTCAGAATAACGCCCGGTACAGTGACCGTCCCCTCAGAATAACGCCCGGTACAGTGACCCCTCAGAATAACGTCCGGTACGGTGACCGTCCCCTCAGAATAACGCCCGGTACGGTGACCGTCCCCTCAGAATAACGCCCGGTACGGTGAGTGTCCCCTCAGAATAACGCCCGGTACGGTGACCGTCCCCTCAGAATAACGCCCGGTACAGTGACCGTCCCCTCAGAATAACGCCCGGTACAGTGACCCCTCAGAATAACGCCCGGTACGGTGACCGTCCCCTCAGAATAACGCCCGGTACAGTGACCGTCCCCTCAGAATAACGCCCAGTACAGTGACCCCTCAGAATAACGCCCGGTACAGTGACCGTCCCCTCAGAATAACACCCGGTACAGTGACCGTCCCCTCAGAATAACGCCCGGTACAGTGACATCCCCTCAGAATAACACCCGGTACGGTGACCGTCCCCTCAGAATAACGCCCGGTACAGTGACAGTCCCCTCAGAATAACGCCCGGTACAGTGACAGTCCCCTCAGAATAACGCCCAGTACAGTGACCCCTCAGAATAACGCCCGGTACGGTGACCGTCCCCTCAGAATAACGCCCGGTACGGTGACCGTCCCCTCAGAATAACGCCCGGTACGGTGACCGTCCCCTCAGAATAACGCCCGGTACAGTGACCGTCCCCTCAGAATAACGCCCGGTACAGTGACCGTCCCCTCAGAATAACGCCCGGTACAGTGACCGTCCCCTCAGAATAACACCCGGTACAGTGAGTGTCCCCTCAGAATAACGCCCGGTACAGTGAGTGTCCCCTCAGAATAACGCCCGGTACAGTGAGTGTCCCCTCAGAATAACGCCCGGTATGGTGACCCCTCAGAATAACGCCCGGTACGGTGTCCCCTCAGAATAACGCCCGGTACGGTGTCCCCTCAGAATAACGCCCGGTACGGTGTCCCCTCAGAATAACGCCCGGTACGGTGTCCCCTCAGAATAACGCCCGGTACGGTGTCCCCTCAGAATAACGCCCGGTACAGTGAGTGTCCCCTCAGAATAACGCCCGGTATGGTGACCCCTCAGAATAACGCCCGGTACGGTGTCCCCTAAGAATAACGCCCGGTACAGTGACCGTCCCCTCAGAATAACGCCCGGTACAGTGACCGTCCCCTCAGAATAACACCCGGTACAGTGACCCCTCAGAATAACGCCCGGTACAGTGACCGTCCCCTCAGAATAACACCCGGTACAGTGACCCCTCAGAATAACGCCCGGTACAGTGACTGTCCCCTCAGAATAACGTCCGGTACAGTGACCCCTCAGAATAACGCCCGGTACAGTGACCGTCCCCTCAGAATAACGCCCGGTACAGTGACCGTCCCCTCAGAATAACGCCCGGTACAGTGACCGTCCCCTCAGAATAACGCCCGGTACAGTGACCCCTCAGAATAACGCCCGGTACAGTGACAGTCCCCTCAGAATAACGCCCAGTACAGTGACCCCTCAGAATAACGCCCGGTACGGTGACCGTCCCCTCAGAATAACGCCCGGTACGGTGACCGTCCCCTCAGAATAACGCCCGGTACGGTGACCGTCCCCTCAGAATAACGCCCGGTACAGTGACCGTCCCCTCAGAATAACGCCCGGTACAGTGACCGTCCCCTCAGAATAACGCCCGGTACAGTGACCGTCCCCTCAGAATAACACCCGGTACAGTGAGTGTCCCCTCAGAATAACGCCCGGTACAGTGAGTGTCCCCTCAGAATAACGCCCGGTACAGTGAGTGTCCCCTCAGAATAACGCCCGGTATGGTGACCCCTCAGAATAACGCCCGGTACGGTGTCCCCTCAGAATAACGCCCGGTACGGTGTCCCCTCAGAATAACGCCCGGTACGGTGTCCCCTCAGAATAACGCCCGGTACGGTGTCCCCTCAGAATAACGCCCGGTACGGTGTCCCCTCAGAATAACGCCCGGTACAGTGAGTGTCCCCTCAGAATAACGCCCGGTATGGTGACCCCCTCAGAATAACGCCCGGTACGGTGTCCCCTCAGAATAACGCCCGGTACAGTGACCGTCCCCTCAGAATAACGCCCGGTACAGTGACCGTCCCCTCAGAATAACACCCGGTACAGTGACCCCTCAGAATAACGCCCGGTACAGTGACCGTCCCCTCAGAATAACACCCGGTACAGTGACCCCTCAGAATAACGCCCGGTACAGTGACTGTCCCCTCAGAATAACGTCCGGTACAGTGACCCCTCAGAATAACGCCCGGTACAGTGACCGTCCCCTCAGAATAACGCCCGGTACAGTGACCGTCCCCTCAGAATAACGCCCGGTACAGTGACCGTCCCCTCAGAATAACGTCCGGTACGGTGACCGTCCCCTCAGAATAACGTCCGGTACGGTGACCGTCCCCTCAGAATAACGCCCGGTACGGTGACCGTCCCCTCAGAATAACGCCCGGTACAGTGACCCCTCAGAATAACGCCCGGTACAGTGACCGTCCCCTCAGAATAACGCCCGGTACAGTGACCGTCCCCTCAGAATAACGCCCGGTACAGTGACCGTCCCCTCAGAATAACGCCCGGTACAGTGACCGTCCCCTCAGAATAACGCCCGGTACAGTGACCCCTCAGAATAACGTCCGGTACGGTGACCGTCCCCTCAGAATAACGCCCGGTACGGTGACCGTCCCCTCAGAATAACGCCCGGTACGGTGAGTGTCCCCTCAGAATAACGCCCGGTACGGTGACCGTCCCCTCAGAATAACGCCCGGTACAGTGACCGTCCCCTCAGAATAACGCCCGGTACAGTGACCCCTCAGAATAACGCCCGGTACGGTGACCGTCCCCTCAGAATAACGCCCGGTACAGTGACCGTCCCCTCAGAATAACGCCCAGTACAGTGACCCCTCAGAATAACGCCCGGTACAGTGACCGTCCCCTCAGAATAACACCCGGTACAGTGACCGTCCCCTCAGAATAACGCCCGGTACAGTGACATCCCCTCAGAATAACACCCGGTACGGTGACCGTCCCCTCAGAATAACGCCCGGTACAGTGACAGTCCCCTCAGAATAACGCCCGGTACAGTGACAGTCCCCTCAGAATAACGCCCAGTACAGTGACCCCTCAGAATAACGCCCGGTACGGTGACAGTCCCCTCAGAATAACGCCCGGTACGGTGACCGTCCCCTCAGAATAACGCCCGGTACGGTGACCGTCCCCTCAGAATAACGCCCGGTACAGTGACCGTCCCCTCAGAATAACGCCCGGTACAGTGACCGTCCCCTCAGAATAACGCCCGGTACAGTGACCGTCCCCTCAGAATAACGCCCGGTACAGTGACCGTCCCCTCAGAATAACGCCCGGTACAGTGACCGTCCCCTCAGAATAACGCCCGGTACGGTGACCGTCCCCTCAGAATAACACCCGGTACGGTGACCGTCCCCTCAGAATAACGCCCGGTATGGTGACCCCTCAGAATAACGCCCGGTACGGTGACCGTCCCCTCAGAATAACGCCCGGTACAGTGAGTGACCCCTCAGAATAACGCCCGGTACAGTGAGTGTCCCCTCAGAATAACGCCCGGTACGGTGACCGTCCCCTCAGAATAACGCCCGGTACAGTGACCCCTCAGAATAACGCCCGGTACGGTGACCGTCCCCTCAGAATAACGCCCGGTACAGTGACCGTCCCCTCAGAATAACGCCCAGTACAGTGACCCCTCAGAATAACGCCCAGTACAGTGACCCCTCAGAATAACGCCCGGTACAGTGACCGTCCCCTCAGAATAACGCCCGGTACAGTGACCGTCCCCTCAGAATAACGCCCGGTACAGTGACCGTCCCCTCAGAATAACGCCCGGTACAGTGACCGTCCCCTCAGAATAACACCCGGTACAGTGAGTGTCCCCTCAGAATAACACCCGGTACGGTGTCCCCTCAGAATAACGCCCGGTACGGTGTCCCCTCAGAATAACGCCCGGTACGGTGTCCCCTCAGAATAACGCCCGGTACAGTGAGTGTCCCCTCAGAATAACGCCCGGTATGGTGACCCCTCAGAATAACGCCCGGTACGGTGTCCCCTCAGAATAACGCCCGGTACAGTGACCGTCTCCTCAGAATAACGCCCGGTACAGTGAGTGTCCCCTCAGAATAACGCCCGGTATGGTGACCCCTCAGAATAACGCCCGGTACGGTGTCCCCTCAGAATAACGCCCGGTACAGTGACCGTCCCCTCAGAATAACGCCCGGTACAGTGACCGTCCCCTCAGAATAACACCCGGTACAGTGACCCCTCAGAATAACGCCCGGTACAGTGACCGTCCCCTCAGAATAACGCCCGGTACAGTGACCGTCCCCTCAGAATAACGCCCGGTACAGTGACCGTCTCCTCAGAATAACGCCCGGTACAGTGAGTGTCCCCTCAGAATAACGCCCGGTATGGTGACCCCTCAGAATAACGCCCGGTACGGTGTCCCCTCAGAATAACGCCCGGTACAGTGACCGTCCCCTCAGAATAACGCCCGGTACAGTGACCGTCCCCTCAGAATAACACCCGGTACAGTGACCCCTCAGAATAACGCCCGGTACAGTGACCGTCCCCTCAGAATAACACCCGGTACAGTGACCGTCCCCTCAGAATAACACCCGGTACAGTGACCGTCCCCTCAGAATAACACCCGGTACAGTGACCCCTCAGAATAACGCCCGGTACAGTGACCGTCCCCTCAGAATAACACCCGGTACAGTGACCCCTCAGAATAACGCCCGGTACAGTGACTGTCCCCTCAGAATAACGTCCGGTACAGTGACTGTCCCCTCAGAATAACGCCCGGTACAGTGACCCCTCAGAATAACGCCCGGTACAGTGACCGTCCCCTCAGAATAACGCCCGGTACAGTGACCGTCCCCTCAGAATAACGCCCGGTACAGTGACCGTCCCCTCAGAATAACGCCCGGTACAGTGACCGTCCCCTCAGAATAACGCCCGGTACAGTGAAAGTCCCCTCAGAATAACGTCCGGTACGGTGACCGTCCCCTCAGAATAACGCCCGGTACGGTGACCGTCCCCTCAGAATAACGCCCGGTACGGTGACCGTCCCCTCAGAATAACGCCCGGTACGGTGAGTGTCCCCTCAGAATAACGCCCGGTACCGTGACTGTCCCCTCAGAATAACGCCCGGTACGGTGACCGTCCCCTCAGAATAACGCCCGGTACAGTGACCGTCCCCTCAGAATAACGCCCGGTACAGTGACCCCTCAGAATAACGCCCGGTACGGTGACCGTCCCCTCAGAATAACGCCCGGTACAGTGACCGTCCCCTCAGAATAACGCCCAGTACAGTGACCCCTCAGAATAACGCCCGGTACAGTGACCGTCCCCTCAGAATAACGCCCGGTACGGTGACCGTCCCCTCAGAATAACGCCCGGTACAGTGACCGTCCCCTCAGAATAACGCCCGGTACAGTGACCGTCCCCTCAGAATAACGCCCGGTACAGTGACCGTCCCCTCAGAATAACGCCCGGTACAGTGACCGTCCCCTCAGAATAACGCCCGGTACAGTGAGTGACCCCTCAGAATAACGCCCGGTACAGTGAGTGTCCCCTCAGAATAACGCCCGGTACGGTGACCGTCCCCTCAGAATAACGCCCGGTACAGTGACCCCTCAGAATAACGCCCGGTACGGTGACCGTCCCCTCAGAATAACGCCCGGTACAGTGACCGTCCCCTCAGAATAACGCCCAGTACAGTGACCCCTCAGAATAACGCCCAGTACAGTGACCCCTCAGAATAACGCCCGGTACAGTGACCGTCCCCTCAGAATAACGCCCGGTACAGTGACCGTCCCCTCAGAATAACGCCCGGTACAGTGACCGTCCCCTCAGAATAACGCCCGGTACAGTGACCGTCCCCTCAGAATAACACCCGGTACAGCGAGTGTCCCCTCAGAATAACGCCCGGTACAGTGAGTGTCCCCTCAGAATAACGCCCGGTACGGTGTCCCCTCAGAATAACGCCCGGTACGGTGTCCCCTCAGAATAACGCCCGGTACGGTGTCCCCTCAGAATAACGCCCGGTACAGTGAGTGTCCCCTCAGAATAACGCCCGGTATGGTGACCCCTCAGAATAACGCCCGGTACGGTGTCCCCTCAGAATAACGCCCGGTACAGTGACCGTCTCCTCAGAATAACGCCCGGTACAGTGAGTGTCCCCTCAGAATAACGCCCGGTATGGTGACCCCTCAGAATAACGCCCGGTACGGTGTCCCCTCAGAATAACGCCCGGTACAGTGACCGTCCCCTCAGAATAACGCCCGGTACAGTGACAGTCCCCTCAGAATAACGCCCGGTACAGTGACCCCTCAGAATAACGCCCGGTACAGTGACCGTCCCCTCAGAATAACGCCCGGTACAGTGACCGTCCCCTCAGAATAACACCCGGTACAGTGACCCCTCAGAATAACGCCCGGAACAGTGACCCCTCAGAATAACGCCCGGAACAGTGACCCCTCAGAATAACGCCCGGTACGGTGACCGTCCCCTCAGAATAACGCCTGGTACAGTGACCCCTCAGAATAACGCCCGGTACAGTGACCGTCCCCTCAGAATAACGCCCGGTACGGTGACCGTCCCCTCAGAATAACGCCCGGTACAGTGACCGTCCCCTCAGAATAACGCCCGGTACAGTGACCGTCCCCTCAGAATAACGCCCGGTATAGTGACCCCTCAGAATAACACCCGGTACGGTGACCGTCCCCTCAGAATAACGCCTGGTACGGTGAGTGTCCCCTCAGAATAACGCCCGGTATGGTGACCGTCCCCTCAGAATAACGCCTGGTACGGTGACCGTCCCCTCAGAATAACGCCCGGTACGGTGACCGTCCCCTCAGAATAACGCCCGGTAAAGTGACCGTCCCCTCAGAATAACGCCCGGTACAGTGACCGTCCCCTCAGAATAACGCCCGGTACAGTGACCGTCCCCTCAGAATAACGCCCGGTACAGTGACCGTCCCCTCAGAATAACGCCCGGTACAGTGACCGTCCCCTCAGAATAACGCCCGGTACAGTGACCGTCCCCTCAGAATAACGCCCGGTACAGTGACCGTCCCCTCAGAATAACACCCGGTACAGTGAGCGTCCCCTCAGAATAACGCCCGGTACAGTGAGTGTCCCCTCAGAATAACGCCCGGTACAGTGACCGTCCCCTCAGAATAACGCCCGGTACAGTGACCCCTCAGAATAACGCCCGGTACAGTGACCGTCCCCTCAGAATAACGCCCGGTACAGTGACCGTCCCCTCAGAATAACGCCCGGTACAGTGACTGTCCCCTCAGAATAACGCCCGGTACAGTGACCCCTCAGAATAACGCCCGGTACGGTGACCGTCCCCTCAGAATAACGCCCGGTACAGTGACCGTCCCCTCAGAATAACGCCCGGTACAGTGACCGTCCCCTCAGAATAACGCCCGGTACAGTGACCCCTCAGAATAACGCCCGGTACGGTGACCGTCCCCTCAGAATAACGCCCGGTACAGTGACCGTCCCCTCAGAATAACGCCCAGTACAGTGACCCCTCAGAATAACGCCCGGTACAGTGACCGTCCCCTCAGAATAACGCCCGGTACAGTGACCGTCCCCTCAGAATAACGCCCGGTACAGTGACCGTCCCCTCAGAATAACGCCCGGTACAGTGAGTGACCCCTCAGAATAACGCCCGGTACAGTGAGTGTCCCCTCAGAATAACGCCCGGTACGGTGACCGTCCCCTCAGAATAACGCCCGGTACAGTGACCCCTCAGAATAACGCCCGGTACGGTGACCGTCCCCTCAGAATAACGCCCGGTACGGTGACCGTCCCCTCAGAATAACGCCCGGTACAGTGACCCCTCAGAATAACGCCCAGTACAGTGACCCCTCAGAATAACGCCCAGTACAGTGACCCCTCAGAATAACGCCCGGTACAGTGACCGTCCCCTCAGAATAACGCCCGGTACAGTGACCGTCCCCTCAGAATAACGCCCGGTACAGTGACCGTCCCCTCAGAATAACACCCGGTACAGTGAGTGTCCCCTCAGAATAACGCCCGGTACAGTGAGTGTCCCCTCAGAATAACGCCCGGTACAGTGAGTGTCCCCTCAGAATAACGCCCGGTATGGTGACCCCTCAGAATAACGCCCGGTACGGTGTCCCCTCAGAATAACGCCCGGTACGGTGTCCCCTCAGAATAACGCCCGGTACGGTGTCCCCTCAGAATAACGCCCGGTACGGTGTCCCCTCAGAATAACGCCCGGTACAGTGAGTGTCCCCTCAGAATAACGCCCGGTATGGTGACCCCTCAGAATAACGCCCGGTACGGTGTCCCCTCAGAATAACGCCCGGTACAGTGACCGTCCCCTCAGAATAACGCCCGGTACAGTGACCGTCCCCTCAGAATAACACCCGGTACAGTGACCCCTCAGAATAACGCCCGGTACAGTGACCGTCCCCTCAGAATAACACCCGGTACAGTGACCCCTCAGAATAACGCCCGGTACAGTGACTGTCCCCTCAGAATAACGTCCGGTACAGTGACTGTCCCCTCAGAATAACGCCCGGTACAGTGACCCCTCAGAATAACGCCCGGTACAGTGACCGTCCCCTCAGAATAACGCCCGGTACAGTGACCGTCCCCTCAGAATAACGCCCGGTACAGTGACCGTCCCCTCAGAATAACGCCCGGTACAGTGACCGTCCCCTCAGAATAACGCCCGGTACAGTGACCCCTCAGAATAACGTCCGGTACGGTGACCGTCCCCTCAGAATAACGCCCGGTACGGTGACCGTCCCCTCAGAATAACGCCCGGTACGGTGAGTGTCCCCTCAGAATAACGCCCGGTACGGTGACCGTCCCCTCAGAATAACGCCCGGTACAGTGACCGTCCCCTCAGAATAACGCCCGGTACAGTGACCCCTCAGAATAACGCCCGGTACGGTGACCGTCCCCTCAGAATAACGCCCGGTACAGTGACCGTCCCCTCAGAATAACGCCCAGTACAGTGACCCCTCAGAATAACGCCCGGTACAGTGACCGTCCCCTCAGAATAACACCCGGTACAGTGACCGTCCCCTCAGAATAACGCCCGGTACAGTGACATCCCCTCAGAATAACACCCGGTACGGTGACCGTCCCCTCAGAATAACGCCCGGTACAGTGACAGTCCCCTCAGAATAACGCCCGGTACAGTGACAGTCCCCTCAGAATAACGCCCAGTACAGTGACCCCTCAGAATAACGCCCGGTACGGTGACCGTCCCCTCAGAATAACGCCCGGTACGGTGACCGTCCCCTCAGAATAACGCCCGGTACGGTGACCGTCCCCTCAGAATAACGCCCGGTACAGTGACCGTCCCCTCAGAATAACGCCCGGTACAGTGACCGTCCCCTCAGAATAACGCCCGGTACAGTGACCGTCCCCTCAGAATAACACCCGGTACAGTGAGTGTCCCCTCAGAATAACGCCCGGTACAGTGAGTGTCCCCTCAGAATAACGCCCGGTACAGTGAGTGTCCCCTCAGAATAACGCCCGGTATGGTGACCCCTCAGAATAACGCCCGGTACGGTGTCCCCTCAGAATAACGCCCGGTACGGTGTCCCCTCAGAATAACGCCCGGTACGGTGTCCCCTCAGAATAACGCCCGGTACGGTGTCCCCTCAGAATAACGCCCGGTACGGTGTCCCCTCAGAATAACGCCCGGTACAGTGAGTGTCCCCTCAGAATAACGCCCGGTATGGTGACCCCTCAGAATAACGCCCGGTACGGTGTCCCCTAAGAATAACGCCCGGTACAGTGACCGTCCCCTCAGAATAACGCCCGGTACAGTGACCGTCCCCTCAGAATAACACCCGGTACAGTGACCCCTCAGAATAACGCCCGGTACAGTGACCGTCCCCTCAGAATAACACCCGGTACAGTGACCCCTCAGAATAACGCCCGGTACAGTGACTGTCCCCTCAGAATAACGTCCGGTACAGTGACCCCTCAGAATAACGCCCGGTACAGTGACCGTCCCCTCAGAATAACGCCCGGTACAGTGACCGTCCCCTCAGAATAACGCCCGGTACAGTGACCGTCCCCTCAGAATAACGCCCGGTACAGTGACCCCTCAGAATAACGCCCGGTACAGTGACAGTCCCCTCAGAATAACGCCCAGTACAGTGACCCCTCAGAATAACGCCCGGTACGGTGACCGTCCCCTCAGAATAACGCCCGGTACGGTGACCGTCCCCTCAGAATAACGCCCGGTACGGTGACCGTCCCCTCAGAATAACGCCCGGTACAGTGACCGTCCCCTCAGAATAACGCCCGGTACAGTGACCGTCCCCTCAGAATAACGCCCGGTACAGTGACCGTCCCCTCAGAATAACACCCGGTACAGTGAGTGTCCCCTCAGAATAACGCCCGGTACAGTGAGTGTCCCCTCAGAATAACGCCCGGTACAGTGAGTGTCCCCTCAGAATAACGCCCGGTATGGTGACCCCTCAGAATAACGCCCGGTACGGTGTCCCCTCAGAATAACGCCCGGTACGGTGTCCCCTCAGAATAACGCCCGGTACGGTGTCCCCTCAGAATAACGCCCGGTACGGTGTCCCCTCAGAATAACGCCCGGTACGGTGTCCCCTCAGAATAACGCCCGGTACAGTGAGTGTCCCCTCAGAATAACGCCCGGTATGGTGACCCCCTCAGAATAACGCCCGGTACGGTGTCCCCTCAGAATAACGCCCGGTACAGTGACCGTCCCCTCAGAATAACGCCCGGTACAGTGACCGTCCCCTCAGAATAACACCCGGTACAGTGACCCCTCAGAATAACGCCCGGTACAGTGACCGTCCCCTCAGAATAACACCCGGTACAGTGACCCCTCAGAATAACGCCCGGTACAGTGACTGTCCCCTCAGAATAACGTCCGGTACAGTGACCCCTCAGAATAACGCCCGGTACAGTGACCGTCCCCTCAGAATAACGCCCGGTACAGTGACCGTCCCCTCAGAATAACGCCCGGTACAGTGACCGTCCCCTCAGAATAACGTCCGGTACGGTGACCGTCCCCTCAGAATAACGTCCGGTACGGTGACCGTCCCCTCAGAATAACGCCCGGTACGGTGACCGTCCCCTCAGAATAACGCCCGGTACAGTGACCCCTCAGAATAACGCCCGGTACAGTGACCGTCCCCTCAGAATAACGCCCGGTACAGTGACCGTCCCCTCAGAATAACGCCCGGTACAGTGACCGTCCCCTCAGAATAACGCCCGGTACAGTGACCGTCCCCTCAGAATAACGCCCGGTACAGTGACCCCTCAGAATAACGTCCGGTACGGTGACCGTCCCCTCAGAATAACGCCCGGTACGGTGACCGTCCCCTCAGAATAACGCCCGGTACGGTGAGTGTCCCCTCAGAATAACGCCCGGTACGGTGACCGTCCCCTCAGAATAACGCCCGGTACAGTGACCGTCCCCTCAGAATAACGCCCGGTACAGTGACCCCTCAGAATAACGCCCGGTACGGTGACCGTCCCCTCAGAATAACGCCCGGTACAGTGACCGTCCCCTCAGAATAACGCCCAGTACAGTGACCCCTCAGAATAACGCCCGGTACAGTGACCGTCCCCTCAGAATAACACCCGGTACAGTGACCGTCCCCTCAGAATAACGCCCGGTACAGTGACATCCCCTCAGAATAACACCCGGTACGGTGACCGTCCCCTCAGAATAACGCCCGGTACAGTGACAGTCCCCTCAGAATAACGCCCGGTACAGTGACAGTCCCCTCAGAATAACGCCCAGTACAGTGACCCCTCAGAATAACGCCCGGTACGGTGACAGTCCCCTCAGAATAACGCCCGGTACGGTGACCGTCCCCTCAGAATAACGCCCGGTACGGTGACCGTCCCCTCAGAATAACGCCCGGTACAGTGACCGTCCCCTCAGAATAACGCCCGGTACAGTGACCGTCCCCTCAGAATAACGCCCGGTACAGTGACCGTCCCCTCAGAATAACGCCCGGTACAGTGACCGTCCCCTCAGAATAACGCCCGGTACAGTGACCGTCCCCTCAGAATAACGCCCGGTACGGTGACCGTCCCCTCAGAATAACACCCGGTACGGTGACCGTCCCCTCAGAATAACGCCCGGTATGGTGACCCCTCAGAATAACGCCCGGTACGGTGACCGTCCCCTCAGAATAACGCCCGGTACAGTGAGTGACCCCTCAGAATAACGCCCGGTACAGTGAGTGTCCCCTCAGAATAACGCCCGGTACGGTGACCGTCCCCTCAGAATAACGCCCGGTACAGTGACCCCTCAGAATAACGCCCGGTACGGTGACCGTCCCCTCAGAATAACGCCCGGTACAGTGACCGTCCCCTCAGAATAACGCCCAGTACAGTGACCCCTCAGAATAACGCCCAGTACAGTGACCCCTCAGAATAACGCCCGGTACAGTGACCGTCCCCTCAGAATAACGCCCGGTACAGTGACCGTCCCCTCAGAATAACGCCCGGTACAGTGACCGTCCCCTCAGAATAACGCCCGGTACAGTGACCGTCCCCTCAGAATAACACCCGGTACAGTGAGTGTCCCCTCAGAATAACACCCGGTACGGTGTCCCCTCAGAATAACGCCCGGTACGGTGTCCCCTCAGAATAACGCCCGGTACGGTGTCCCCTCAGAATAACGCCCGGTACAGTGAGTGTCCCCTCAGAATAACGCCCGGTATGGTGACCCCTCAGAATAACGCCCGGTACGGTGTCCCCTCAGAATAACGCCCGGTACAGTGACCGTCTCCTCAGAATAACGCCCGGTACAGTGAGTGTCCCCTCAGAATAACGCCCGGTATGGTGACCCCTCAGAATAACGCCCGGTACGGTGTCCCCTCAGAATAACGCCCGGTACAGTGACCGTCCCCTCAGAATAACGCCCGGTACAGTGACCGTCCCCTCAGAATAACACCCGGTACAGTGACCCCTCAGAATAACGCCCGGTACAGTGACCGTCCCCTCAGAATAACGCCCGGTACAGTGACCGTCCCCTCAGAATAACGCCCGGTACAGTGACCGTCCCCTCAGAATAACGCCCGGTACAGTGACCGTCCCCTCAGAATAACGCCCGGTACAGTGACCGTCCCCTCAGAATAACGCCCGGTACAGTGACCGTCCCCTCAGAATAACGCCCGGTACGGTGACCGTCCCCTCAGAATAACGCCCGGTACAGTGAGTGACCCCTCAGAATAACGCCCGGTACAGTGAGTGTCCCCTCAGAATAACGCCCGGTACGGTGACCGTCCCCTCAGAATAATGCCCGGTACAGTGACCGTCCCCTCAGAATAACGCCCGGTACAGTGACCGTCCCCTCAGAATAACGCCCAGTACAGTGACCCCTCAGAATAACGCCCAGTACAGTGACCCCTCAGAATAACGCCCGGTACAGTGACCGTCCCCTCAGAATAACGCCCGGTACAGTGACCGTCCCCTCAGAATAACACCCGGTACAGTGACCGTCCCCTCAGAATAACACCCGGTACAGTGACCGTCCCCTCAGAATAACACCCGGTACAGTGACCGTCCCCTCAGAATAACACCCGGTACAGTGACCGTCCCCTCAGAATAACGCCCGGTACAGTGAGTGTCCCCTCAGAATAACGCCCGGTACGGTGACCGTCCCCTCAGAATAATGCCCGGTACAGTGACCGTCCCCTCAGAATAACGCCCGGTACAGTGACTGTCCCCTCAGAATAACGCCCGGTACGGTGACCGTCCCCTCAGAATAACGCCCAGTACAGTGACCCCTCAGAATAACGCCCAGTACAGTGACCCCTCAGAATAACGCCCGGTACAGTGACCGTCCCCTCAGAATAACACCCGGTACAGTGACCGTCCCCTCAGAATAACACCCGGTACAGTGACCGTCCCCTCAGAATAACACCCGGTACAGTGACCGTCCCCTCAGAATAACACCCGGTACAGTGAGTGTCCCCTCAGAATAACGCCCGGTACAGTGAGTGTCCCCTCAGAATAACGCCCGGTACGGTGTCCCCTCAGAATAACGCCCGGTACGGTGTCCCCTCAGAATAACGCCCGGTACGGTGTCCCCTCAGAATAACGCCCGGTACGGTGTCCCCTCAGAATAACGCCCGGTACGGTGTCCCCTCAGAATAACGCCCGGTACAGTGAGTGTCCCCTCAGAATAACGCCCGGTACGGTGTCCCCTCAGAATAACGCCCGGTACGGTGTCCCCTCAGAATAACGCCCGGTACGGTGTCCCCTCAGAATAACGCCCGGTACGGTGTCCCCTCAGAATAACGCCCGGTACAGTGACTGTCTCCTCAGAATAACGCCCGGTACGGTGTCCCCTCAGAATAACGCCCGGTACGGTGTCCCCTCAGAATAACGTCCGGTACAGTGAGTGTCCCCTCAGAATAACGCCCGGTATGGTGACCCCTCAGAATAACGCCCGGTACGGTGTCCCCTCAGAATAACGCCCGGTACAGTGACCGTCCCCTCAGAATAACGCCCGGTACAGTGACCATCCCCTCAGAATAACGCCCGGTAGAGTGACCGTCCCCTCAGAATAACGCCCGGTACAGTGACCCCTCAGAATAACGCCCGGTACAGTGACCGTCCCCTCAGAATAACACCCGGTACAGTGAGTGTCCCCTCAGAATAACGCCCGGTACAGTGAGTGTCCCCTCAGAATAACGCCCGGTACAGTGACCCTCCCCTCAGAATAACGCCCGGTACAGTGACCCTCCCCTCAGAATAACGCCCGGTACAGTGACCCTCCCCTCAGAATAACGCCCGGTACAGTGACCGTCCCCTCAGAATAACGCCCGGTACAGTGACCATCCCCTCAGAATAACGCCCGGTACAGTGACCGTCCCCTCAGAATAACGCCCGGTACAGTGACCCCTCAGAATAACGCCCGGTACAGTGACCGTCCCCTCAGAATAACGCCCGGTACAGTGACCGTCCCCTCAGAATAACGCCCGGTACAGTGACTGTCCCCTCAGAATAACGCCCGGTACAGTGACCCCTCAGAATAACGCCCGGTACGGTGACTGTCCCCTCAGAATAACGCCCGGTACAGTGACCGTCCCCTCAGAATAACGCCCGGTACAGTGACCGTCCCCTCAGAATAACGCCCGGTACAGTGACCCCTCAGAATAACGCCCGGTACGGTGACCGTCCCCTCAGAATAACGCCCGGTACAGTGACCCCTCAGAATAACGCCCAGTACAGTGACCCCTCAGAATAACGCCCGGTACAGTGACCGTCCCCTCAGAATAACGCCCGGTACAGTGACCGTCCCCTCAGAATAACGCCCGGTACAGTGACCGTCCCCTCAGAATAACGCCCGGTACAGTGACCGTCCCCTCAGAATAACGCCCGGTACAGTGAGTGACCCCTCAGAATAACGCCCGGTACAGTGACCATCCCCTCAGAATAACGCCCGGTACAGTGACCGTCCCCTCAGAATAACGCCCGGTACAGTGACCATCCCCTCAGAATAACGCCCGGTACAGTGACCGTCCCCTCAGAATAACGCCCGGTACAGTGACCCCTCAGAATAACGCCCGGTACAGTGACCGTCCCCTCAGAATAACACCCGGTACAGTGAGTGTCCCCTCAGAATAACGCCCGGTACAGTGAGTGTCCCCTCAGAATAACGCCCGGTACAGTGACCGTCCCCTCAGAATAACGCCCGGTACAGTGACCCCTCAGAATAACGCCCGGTACAGTGACCGTCCCCTCAGAATAACGCCCGGTACAGTGACCGTCCCCTCAGAATAACGCCCGGTAAAGTGACTGTCCCCTCAGAATAACGCCCGGTACAGTGACCCCTCAGAATAACGCCCGGTACGGTGACCGTCCCCTCAGAATAACGCCCGGTACAGTGACCGTCCCCTCAGAATAACGCCCGGTACAGTGACCGTCCCCTCAGAATAACGCCCGGTACAGTGACCCCTCAGAATAACGCCCGGTACGGTGACCGTCCCCTCAGAATAACGCCCGGTACAGTGACCGTCCCCTCAGAATAACGCCCAGTACAGTGACCCCTCAGAATAACGCCCGGTACAGTGACCGTCCCCTCAGAATAACGCCCGGTACAGTGACCGTCCCCTCAGAATAACGCCCGGTACAGTGACCGTCCCCTCAGAATAACGCCCGGTACAGTGACCGTCCCCTCAGAATAACGCCCGGTACAGTGAGTGACCCCTCAGAATAACGCCCGGTACAGTGAGTGTCCCCTCAGAATAACGCCCGGTACGGTGACCGTCCCCTCAGAATAACGCCCGGTACAGTGACCCCTCAGAATAACGCCCGGTACGGTGACCGTCCCCTCAGAATAACGCCCGGTACAGTGACCGTCCCCTCAGAATAACGCCCAGTACAGTGACCCCTCAGAATAACGCCCAGTACAGTGACCCCTCAGAATAACGCCCGGTACAGTGACCGTCCCCTCAGAATAACGCCCGGTACAGTGACCGTCCCCTCAGAATAACGCCCGGTACAGTGACCGTCCCCTCAGAATAACGCCCGGTATGGTGACCCCTCAGAATAACGCCCGGTACGGTGTCCCCTCAGAATAACGCCCGGTACGGTGAGTGTCCCCTCAGAATAACGCCCGGTACAGTGAGTGTCCCCTCAGAATAACGCCCGGTACAGTGAGTGTCCCCTCAGAATAACGCCCGGTATGGTGACCCCTCAGAATAACGCCCGGTACGGTGTCCCCTCAGAATAACGCCCGGTACGGTGTCCCCTCAGAATAACGCCCGGTACGGTGTCCCCTCAGAATAACGCCCGGTACGGTGTCCCCTCAGAATAACGCCCGGTACAGTGAGTGTCCCCTCAGAATAACGCCCGGTATGGTGACCCCTCAGAATAACGCCCGGTACGGTGTCCCCTCAGAATAACGCCCGGTACAGTGACCGTCTCCTCAGAATAACGCCCGGTACAGTGAGTGTCCCCTCAGAATAACGCCCGGTATGGTGACCCCTCAGAATAACGCCCGGTACAGTGACCGTCCCCTCAGAATAACGCCCTGTACAGTGACCGTCCCCTCAGAATAACACCCGGTACAGTGACCGTCCCCTCAGAATAACGCCCGGTACAGTGACCCCTCAGAATAACGCCCGGTACAGTGACCGTCCCCTCAGAATAACACCCGGTACAGTGACCCCTCAGAATAACGCCCGGTACAGTGACCGTCCCCTCAGAATAACACCCGGTACAGTGACCCCTCAGAATAACGCCCGGTACAGTGACTGTCCCCTCAGAATAACGTCCGGTACAGTGACTGTCCCCTCAGAATAACGCCCGGTACAGTGACCCCTCAGAATAACGCCCGGTACAGTGACCGTCCCCTCAGAATAACGCCCGGTACAGTGACCGTCCCCTCAGAATAACGCCCGGTACAGTGACCGTCCCCTCAGAATAACGCCCGGTACAGTGACCGTCCCCTCAGAATAACGCCCGGTACAGTGACCGTCCCCTCAGAATAACGCCCGGTACGGTGACCGTCCCCTCAGAATAACGCCCGGTACGGTGAGTGTCCCCTCAGAATAACGCCCGGTACCGTGACTGTCCCCTCAGAATAACGCCCGGTACGGTGACCGTCCCCTCAGAATAACGCCCGGTACAGTGACCGTCCCCTCAGAATAACGCCCGGTACAGTGACCCCTCAGAATAACGCCCGGTACGGTGACCGTCCCCTCAGAATAACGCCCGGTACAGTGACCGTCCCCTCAGAATAACGCCCAGTACAGTGACCCCTCAGAATAACGCCCGGTACAGTGACCGTCCCCTCAGAATAACGCCCGGTACGGTGACCGTCCCCTCAGAATAACGCCCGGTACAGTGACCGTCCCCTCAGAATAACGCCCGGTACAGTGACCGTCCCCTCAGAATAACGCCCGGTACAGTGACCGTCCCCTCAGAATAACGCCCGGTACAGTGACCGTCCCCTCAGAATAACGCCCGGTACAGTGAGTGACCCCTCAGAATAACGCCCGGTACAGTGAGTGTCCCCTCAGAATAACGCCCGGTACGGTGACCGTCCCCTCAGAATAACGCCCGGTACAGTGACCCCTCAGAATAACGCCCGGTACGGTGACCGTCCCCTCAGAATAACGCCCGGTACAGTGACCGTCCCCTCAGAATAACGCCCAGTACAGTGACCCCTCAGAATAACGCCCAGTACAGTGACCCCTCAGAATAACGCCCGGTACAGTGACCGTCCCCTCAGAATAACGCCCGGTACAGTGACCGTCCCCTCAGAATAACGCCCGGTACAGTGACCGTCCCCTCAGAATAACGCCCGGTACAGTGACCGTCCCCTCAGAATAACACCCGGTACAGTGAGTGTCCCCTCAGAATAACGCCCGGTACAGTGAGTGTCCCCTCAGAATAACGCCCGGTATGGTGACCCCTCAGAATAACGCCCGGTACGGTGTCCCCTCAGAATAACGCCCGGTACGGTGTCCCCTCAGAATAACGCCCGGTACGGTGTCCCCTCAGAATAACGCCCGGTACAGTGAGTGTCCCCTCAGAATAACGCCCGGTATGGTGACCCCTCAGAATAACGCCCGGTACGGTGTCCCCTCAGAATAACGCCCGGTACAGTGACCGTCTCCTCAGAATAACGCCCGGTACAGTGAGTGTCCCCTCAGAATAACGCCCGGTATGGTGACCCCTCAGAATAACGCCCGGTACAGTGACCCCTCAGAATAACGCCCGGTACGGTGACCGTCCCCTCAGAATAACGCCCGGTACAGTGACCGTCCCCTCAGAATAACGCCCAGTACAGTGACCCCTCAGAATAACGCCCGGTACAGTGACCGTCCCCTCAGAATAACGCCCGGTACGGTGACCGTCCCCTCAGAATAACGCCCGGTACAGTGACCGTCCCCTCAGAATAACGCCCGGTACAGTGACCGTCCCCTCAGAATAACGCCCGGTACAGTGACCGTCCCCTCAGAATAACGCCCGGTACAGTGACCGTCCCCTCAGAATAACGCCCGGTACAGTGAGTGACCCCTCAGAATAACGCCCGGTACAGTGAGTGTCCCCTCAGAATAACGCCCGGTACGGTGACCGTCCCCTCAGAATAACGCCCGGTACAGTGACCCCTCAGAATAACGCCCGGTACGGTGACCGTCCCCTCAGAATAACGCCCGGTACAGTGACCGTCCCCTCAGAATAACGCCCAGTACAGTGACCCCTCAGAATAACGCCCAGTACAGTGACCCCTCAGAATAACGCCCGGTACAGTGACCGTCCCCTCAGAATAACGCCCGGTACAGTGACCGTCCCCTCAGAATAACGCCCGGTACAGTGACCGTCCCCTCAGAATAACGCCCGGTACAGTGACCGTCCCCTCAGAATAACACCCGGTACAGTGAGTGTCCCCTCAGAATAACGCCCGGTACAGTGAGTGTCCCCTCAGAATAACGCCCGGTATGGTGACCCCTCAGAATAACGCCCGGTACGGTGTCCCCTCAGAATAACGCCCGGTACGGTGTCCCCTCAGAATAACGCCCGGTACGGTGTCCCCTCAGAATAACGCCCGGTACAGTGAGTGTCCCCTCAGAATAACGCCCGGTATGGTGACCCCTCAGAATAACGCCCGGTACGGTGTCCCCTCAGAATAACGCCCGGTACAGTGACCGTCTCCTCAGAATAACGCCCGGTACAGTGAGTGTCCCCTCAGAATAACGCCCGGTATGGTGACCCCTCAGAATAATGCCCGGTACGGTGTCCCCTCAGAATAACGCCCGGTACAGTGACCGTCCCCTCAGAATAACGCCCGGTACAGTGACCGTCCCCTCAGAATAACACCCGGTACAGTGACCCCTCAGAATAACGCCCGGTACAGTGACCGTCCCCTCAGAATAACACCCGGTACAGTGACCGTCCCCTCAGAATAACACCCGGTACAGTGACCCCTCAGAATAACGCCCGGTACAGTGACCGTCCCCTCAGAATAACACCCGGTACAGTGACCCCTCAGAATAACGCCCGGTACAGTGACTGTCCCCTCAGAATAACGTCCGGTACAGTGACTGTCCCCTCAGAATAACGCCCGGTACAGTGACCCCTCAGAATAACGCCCGGTACAGTGACCGTCCCCTCAGAATAACGCCCGGTACAGTGACCGTCCCCTCAGAATAACGCCCGGTACAGTGACCGTCCCCTCAGAATAACGCCCGGTACAGTGAAAGTCCCCTCAGAATAACGTCCGGTACGGTGACCGTCCCCTCAGAATAACGCCCGGTACGGTGACCGTCCCCTCAGAATAACGCCCGGTACGGTGACCGTCCCCTCAGAATAACGCCCGGTACGGTGAGTGTCCCCTCAGAATAACGCCCGGTACCGTGACTGTCCCCTCAGAATAACGCCCGGTACGGTGACCGTCCCCTCACAATAACGCCCGGTACAGTGACCGTCCCCTCAGAATAACGCCCGGTACAGTGACCCCTCAGAATAACGCCCGGTACGGTGACCGTCCCCTCAGAATAACGCCCGGTACAGTGACCGTCCCCTCAGAATAACGCCCAGTACAGTGACCCCTCAGAATAACGCCCGGTACAGTGACCGTCCCCTCAGAATAACGCCCGGTACGGTGACCGTCCCCTCAGAATAACGCCCGGTACAGTGACCGTCCCCTCAGAATAACGCCCGGTACAGTGACCGTCCCCTCAGAATAACGCCCGGTACAGTGAACGTCCCCTCAGAATAACGCCCGGTACAGTGACCGTCCCCTCAGAATAACGCCCGGTACAGTGAGTGACCCCTCAGAATAACGCCCGGTACAGTGAGTGTCCCCTCAGAATAACGCCCGGTACGGTGACCGTCCCCTCAGAATAACGCCCGGTACAGTGACCCCTCAGAATAACGCCCGGTACGGTGACCGTCCCCTCAGAATAACGCCCGGTACAGTGACCGTCCCCTCAGAATAACGCCCAGTACAGTGACCCCTCAGAATAACGCCCAGTACAGTGACCCCTCAGAATAACGCCCGGTACAGTGACCGTCCCCTCAGAATAACGCCCGGTACAGTGACCGTCCCCTCAGAATAACGCCCGGTACAGTGACCGTCTCCTCAGAATAACGCCCGGTACAGTGAGTGTCCCCTCAGAATAACGCCCGGTATGGTGACCCCTCAGAATAACGCCCGGTACAGTGACCCCTCAGAATAACGCCCGGTACGGTGACCGTCCCCTCAGAATAACGCCCGGTACAGTGACCGTCCCCTCAGAATAACGCCCAGTACAGTGACCCCTCAGAATAACGCCCGGTACAGTGACCGTCCCCTCAGAATAACGCCCGGTACGGTGACCGTCCCCTCAGAATAACGCCCGGTACAGTGACCGTCCCCTCAGAATAACGCCCGGTACAGTGACCGTCCCCTCAGAATAACGCCCGGTACAGTGACCGTCCCCTCAGAATAACGCCCGGTACAGTGAGTGACCCCTCAGAATAACGCCCGATACAGTGAGTGTCCCCTCAGAATAACGCCCGGTACGGTGACCGTCCCCTCAGAATAACGCCCGGTACAGTGACCCCTCAGAATAACGCCCGGTACGGTGACCGTCCCCTCAGAATAACGCCCGGTACAGTGACCGTCCCCTCAGAATAACGCCCAGTACAGTGACCCCTCAGAATAACGCCCAGTACAGTGACCCCTCAGAATAACGCCCGGTACAGTGACCGTCCCCTCAGAATAACGCCCGGTACAGTGACCGTCCCCTCAGAATAACGCCCGGTACAGTGACCGTCCCCTCAGAATAACGCCCGGTACAGTGACCGTCCCCTCAGAATAACACCCGGTACAGTGAGTGTCCCCTCAGAATAACGCCCGGTACAGTGAGTGTCCCCTCAGAATAACGCCCGGTATGGTGACCCCTCAGAATAACGCCCGGTACGGTGTCCCCTCAGAATAACGCCCGGTACGGTGTCCCCTCAGAATAACGCCCGGTACGGTGTCCCCTCAGAATAACGCCCGGTACAGTGAGTGTCCCCTCAGAATAACGCCCGGTATGGTGACCCCTCAGAATAACGCCCGGTACGGTGTCCCCTCAGAATAACGCCCGGTACAGTGACCGTCTCCTCAGAATAACGCCCGGTACAGTGAGTGTCCCCTCAGAATAACGCCCGGTATGGTGACCCCTCAGAATAACGCCCGGTACGGTGTCCCCTCAGAATAACGCCCGGTACAGTGACCGTCCCCTCAGAATAACGCCCGGTACAGTGACCGTCCCCTCAGAATAACACCCGGTACAGTGACCCCTCAGAATAACGCCCGGTACAGTGACCGTCCCCTCAGAATAACACCCGGTACAGTGACCGTCCCCTCAGAATAACACCCGGTACAGTGACCCCTCAGAATAACGCCCGGTACAGTGACCGTCCCCTCAGAATAACACCCGGTACAGTGACCCCTCAGAATAACGCCCGGTACAGTGACTGTCCCCTCAGAATAACGTCCGGTACAGTGACTGTCCCCTCAGAATAACGCCCGGTACAGTGACCCCTCAGAATAACGCCCGGTACAGTGACCGTCCCCTCAGAATAACGCCCGGTACAGTGACCGTCCCCTCAGAATAACGCCCGGTACAGTGACCGTCCCCTCAGAATAACGCCCGGTACAGTGACCGTCCCCTCAGAATAACGCCCGGTACAGTGAAAGTCCCCTCAGAATAACGTCCGGTACGGTGACCGTCCCCTCAGAATAACGCCCGGTACGGTGACCGTCCCCTCAGAATAACGCCCGGTACGGTGACCGTCCCCTCAGAATAACGCCCGGTACGGTGAGTGTCCCCTCAGAATAACGCCCGGTACCGTGACTGTCCCCTCAGAATAACGCCCGGTACGGTGACCGTCCCCTCACAATAACGCCCGGTACAGTGACCGTCCCCTCAGAATAACGCCCGGTACAGTGACCCCTCAGAATAACGCCCGGTACGGTGACCGTCCCCTCAGAATAACGCCCGGTACAGTGACCGTCCCCTCAGAATAACGCCCAGTACAGTGACCCCTCAGAATAACGCCCGGTACAGTGACCGTCCCCTCAGAATAACGCCCGGTACGGTGACCGTCCCCTCAGAATAACGCCCGGTACAGTGACCGTCCCCTCAGAATAACGCCCGGTACAGTGACCGTCCCCTCAGAATAACGCCCGGTACAGTGACCGTCCCCTCAGAATAACGCCCGGTACAGTGACCGTCCCCTCAGAATAACGCCCGGTACAGTGAGTGACCCCTCAGAATAACGCCCGGTACAGTGAGTGTCCCCTCAGAATAACGCCCGGTACGGTGACCGTCCCCTCAGAATAACGCCCGGTACAGTGACCCCTCAGAATAACGCCCGGTACGGTGACCGTCCCCTCAGAATAACGCCCGGTACAGTGACCGTCCCCTCAGAATAACGCCCAGTACAGTGACCCCTCAGAATAACGCCCAGTACAGTGACCCCTCAGAATAACGCCCGGTACAGTGACCGTCCCCTCAGAATAACGCCCGGTACAGTGACCGTCCCCTCAGAATAACGCCCGGTACAGTGACCGTCCCCTCAGAATAACGCCCGGTACAGTGACCGTCCCCTCAGAATAACACCCGGTACAGTGAGTGTCCCCTCAGAATAACGCCCGGTACAGTGAGTGTCCCCTCAGAATAATGCCCGGTACGGTGTCCCCTCAGAATAACGCCCGGTACGGTGTCCCCTCAGAATAACGCCCGGTACGGTGTCCCCTCAGAATAACGCCCGGTACAGTGAGTGTCCCCTCAGAATAACGCCCGGTATGGTGACCCCTCAGAATAACGCCCGGTACGGTGTCCCCTCAGAATAACGCCCGGTACAGTGACCGTCTCCTCAGAATAACGCCCGGTACAGTGAGTGTCCCCTCAGAATAACGCCCGGTATGGTGACCCCTCAGAATAACGCCCGGTACGGTGTCCCCTCAGAATAACGCCCGGTACAGTGACCGTCCCCTCAGAATAACGCCCGGTACAGTGACAGTCCCCTCAGAATAACGCCCGGTACAGTGACCCCTCAGAATAACGCCCGGTACAGTGACCGTCCCCTCAGAATAACGCCCGGTACAGTGACCGTCCCCTCAGAATAACACCCGGTACAGTGACCCCTCAGAATAACGCCCGGAACAGTGACCCCTCAGAATAACGCCCGGAACAGTGACCCCTCAGAATAACGCCCGGTACGGTGACCGTCCCCTCAGAATAACGCCTGGTACAGTGACCCCTCAGAATAACGCCCGGTACAGTGACCGTCCCCTCAGAATAACGCCCGGTACGGTGACCGTCCCCTCAGAATAACGTCCGGTACGGTGACCCCTCAGAATAACGCCCGGTACAGTGACCGTCCCCTCAGAATAACGCCCGGTACAGTGACCGTCCCCTCAGAATAACGCCCGGTATAGTGACCCCTCAGAATAACACCCGGTACGGTGACCGTCCCCTCAGAATAACGCCTGGTACGGTGAGTGTCCCCTCAGAATAACGCCCGGTATGGTGACCGTCCCCTCAGAATAACGCCTGGTACGGTGACCGTCCCCTCAGAATAACGCCCGGTACGGTGACCGTCCCCTCAGAATAACGCCCGGTAAAGTGACCGTCCCCTCAGAATAACGCCCGGTACAGTGACCGTCCCCTCAGAATAACGCCCGGTACAGTGACCGTCCCCTCAGAATAACGCCCGGTACAGTGACCGTCCCCTCAGAATAACGCCCGGTACAGTGACCGTCCCCTCAGAATAACGCCCGGTACAGTGACCGTCCCCTCAGAATAACGCCCGGTACAGTGACCGTCCCCTCAGAATAACACCCGGTACAGTGAGTGTCCCCTCAGAATAACGCCCGGTACAGTGAGTGTCCCCTCAGAATAACGCCCGGTACAGTGACCGTCCCCTCAGAATAACGCCCGGTACAGTGACCCCTCAGAATAACGCCCGGTACAGTGACCGTCCCCTCAGAATAACGCCCGGTACAGTGACCGTCCCCTCAGAATAACGCCCGGTACAGTGACTGTCCCCTCAGAATAACGCCCGGTACAGTGACCCCTCAGAATAACGCCCGGTACGGTGACCGTCCCCTCAGAATAACGCCCGGTACAGTGACCGTCCCCTCAGAATAACGCCCGGTACAGTGACCGTCCCCTCAGAATAACGCCCGGTACAGTGACCCCTCAGAATAACGCCCGGTACGGTGACCGTCCCCTCAGAATAACGCCCGGTACAGTGACCGTCCCCTCAGAATAACGCCCAGTACAGTGACCCCTCAGAATAACGCCCGGTACAGTGACCGTCCCCTCAGAATAACGCCCGGTACAGTGACCGTCCCCTCAGAATAACGCCCGGTACAGTGACCGTCCCCTCAGAATAACGCCCGGTACAGTGAGTGACCCCTCAGAATAACGCCCGGTACAGTGAGTGTCCCCTCAGAATAACGCCCGGTACGGTGACCGTCCCCTCAGAATAACGCCCGGTACAGTGACCCCTCAGAATAACGCCCGGTACGGTGACCGTCCCCTCAGAATAACGCCCGGTACGGTGACCGTCCCCTCAGAATAACGCCCGGTACAGTGACCCCTCAGAATAACGCCCAGTACAGTGACCCCTCAGAATAACGCCCAGTACAGTGACCCCTCAGAATAACGCCCGGTACAGTGACCGTCCCCTCAGAATAACGCCCGGTACAGTGACCGTCCCCTCAGAATAACGCCCGGTACAGTGACCGTCCCCTCAGAATAACGCCCGGTACAGTGACCGTCCCCTCAGAATAACACCCGGTACAGTGAGTGTCCCCTCAGAATAACGCCCGGTACAGTGAGTGTCCCCTCAGAA
The DNA here is from genome assembly GCA_037952925.1 of Lithobates clamitans. Taxonomy (NCBI): domain Eukaryota; kingdom Metazoa; phylum Chordata; class Amphibia; order Anura; family Ranidae; genus Lithobates; species Lithobates clamitans. Next base: position 150,229 of record JBBGZY010003313.1, read on the forward strand.
TAACGCCCGGTATGGTGACCCCTCAGAATAACGCCCGGTACGGTGTCCCCTCAGAATAACGCCCGGTACGGTGTCCCCTCAGAATAACGCCCGGTACGGTGTCCCCTCAGAATAACGCCCGGTACGGTGTCCCCTCAGAATAACGCCCGGTACAGTGAGTGTCCCCTCAGAATAACGCCCGGTATGGTGACCCCTCAGAATAACGCCCGGTACGGTGTCCCCTCAGAATAACGCCCGGTACAGTGACCGTCCCCTCAGAATAACGCCCGGTACAGTGACCGTCCCCTCAGAATAACACCCGGTACAGTGACCCCTCAGAATAACGCCCGGTACAGTGACCGTCCCCTCAGAATAACACCCGGTACAGTGACCCCTCAGAATAACGCCCGGTACAGTGACTGTCCCCTCAGAATAACGTCCGGTACAGTGACTGTCCCCTCAGAATAACGCCCGGTACAGTGACCCCTCAGAATAACGCCCGGTACAGTGACCGTCCCCTCAGAATAACGCCCGGTACAGTGACCGTCCCCTCAGAATAACGCCCGGTACAGTGACCGTCCCCTCAGAATAACGCCCGGTACAGTGACCGTCCCCTCAGAATAACGCCCGGTACAGTGACCCCTCAGAATAACGTCCGGTACGGTGACCGTCCCCTCAGAATAACGCCCGGTACGGTGACCGTCCCCTCAGAATAACGCCCGGTACGGTGAGTGTCCCCTCAGAATAACGCCCGGTACGGTGACCGTCCCCTCAGAATAACGCCCGGTACAGTGACCGTCCCCTCAGAATAACGCCCGGTACAGTGACCCCTCAGAATAACGCCCGGTACGGTGACCGTCCCCTCAGAATAACGCCCGGTACAGTGACCGTCCCCTCAGAATAACGCCCAGTACAGTGACCCCTCAGAATAACGCCCGGTACAGTGACCGTCCCCTCAGAATAACACCCGGTACAGTGACCGTCCCCTCAGAATAACGCCCGGTACAGTGACATCCCCTCAGAATAACACCCGGTACGGTGACCGTCCCCTCAGAATAACGCCCGGTACAGTGACAGTCCCCTCAGAATAACGCCCGGTACAGTGACAGTCCCCTCAGAATAACGCCCAGTACAGTGACCCCTCAGAATAACGCCCGGTACGGTGACCGTCCCCTCAGAATAACGCCCGGTACGGTGACCGTCCCCTCAGAATAACGCCCGGTACGGTGACCGTCCCCTCAGAATAACGCCCGGTACAGTGACCGTCCCCTCAGAATAACGCCCGGTACAGTGACCGTCCCCTCAGAATAACGCCCGGTACAGTGACCGTCCCCTCAGAATAACACCCGGTACAGTGAGTGTCCCCTCAGAATAACGCCCGGTACAGTGAGTGTCCCCTCAGAATAACGCCCGGTACAGTGAGTGTCCCCTCAGAATAACGCCCGGTATGGTGACCCCTCAGAATAACGCCCGGTACGGTGTCCCCTCAGAATAACGCCCGGTACGGTGTCCCCTCAGAATAACGCCCGGTACGGTGTCCCCTCAGAATAACGCCCGGTACGGTGTCCCCTCAGAATAACGCCCGGTACGGTGTCCCCTCAGAATAACGCCCGGTACAGTGAGTGTCCCCTCAGAATAACGCCCGGTATGGTGACCCCTCAGAATAACGCCCGGTACGGTGTCCCCTAAGAATAACGCCCGGTACAGTGACCGTCCCCTCAGAATAACGCCCGGTACAGTGACCGTCCCCTCAGAATAACACCCGGTACAGTGACCCCTCAGAATAACGCCCGGTACAGTGACCGTCCCCTCAGAATAACACCCGGTACAGTGACCCCTCAGAATAACGCCCGGTACAGTGACTGTCCCCTCAGAATAACGTCCGGTACAGTGACCCCTCAGAATAACGCCCGGTACAGTGACCGTCCCCTCAGAATAACGCCCGGTACAGTGACCGTCCCCTCAGAATAACGCCCGGTACAGTGACCGTCCCCTCAGAATAACGCCCGGTACAGTGACCCCTCAGAATAACGCCCGGTACAGTGACAGTCCCCTCAGAATAACGCCCAGTACAGTGACCCCTCAGAATAACGCCCGGTACGGTGACCGTCCCCTCAGAATAACGCCCGGTACGGTGACCGTCCCCTCAGAATAACGCCCGGTACGGTGACCGTCCCCTCAGAATAACGCCCGGTACAGTGACCGTCCCCTCAGAATAACGCCCGGTACAGTGACCGTCCCCTCAGAATAACGCCCGGTACAGTGACCGTCCCCTCAGAATAACACCCGGTACAGTGAGTGTCCCCTCAGAATAACGCCCGGTACAGTGAGTGTCCCCTCAGAATAACGCCCGGTACAGTGAGTGTCCCCTCAGAATAACGCCCGGTATGGTGACCCCTCAGAATAACGCCCGGTACGGTGTCCCCTCAGAATAACGCCCGGTACGGTGTCCCCTCAGAATAACGCCCGGTACGGTGTCCCCTCAGAATAACGCCCGGTACGGTGTCCCCTCAGAATAACGCCCGGTACGGTGTCCCCTCAGAATAACGCCCGGTACAGTGAGTGTCCCCTCAGAATAACGCCCGGTATGGTGACCCCCTCAGAATAACGCCCGGTACGGTGTCCCCTCAGAATAACGCCCGGTACAGTGACCGTCCCCTCAGAATAACGCCCGGTACAGTGACCGTCCCCTCAGAATAACACCCGGTACAGTGACCCCTCAGAATAACGCCCGGTACAGTGACCGTCCCCTCAGAATAACACCCGGTACAGTGACCCCTCAGAATAACGCCCGGTACAGTGACTGTCCCCTCAGAATAACGTCCGGTACAGTGACCCCTCAGAATAACGCCCGGTACAGTGACCGTCCCCTCAGAATAACGCCCGGTACAGTGACCGTCCCCTCAGAATAACGCCCGGTACAGTGACCGTCCCCTCAGAATAACGCCCGGTACAGTGACCCCTCAGAATAACGTCCGGTACGGTGACCGTCCCCTCAGAATAACGCCCGGTACGGTGACCGTCCCCTCAGAATAACGCCCGGTACGGTGACCGTCCCCTAAGAATAACGCCCGGTACAGTGACCCCTCAGAATAACGCCCGGTACAGTGACCGTCCCCTCAGAATAACGCCCGGTACAGTGACCGTCCCCTCAGAATAACGCCCGGTACAGTGACCGTCCCCTCAGAATAACGCCCGGTACAGTGACCGTCCCCTCAGAATAACGCCCGGTACAGTGACCCCTCAGAATAACGTCCGGTACGGTGACCGTCCCCTCAGAATAACGCCCGGTACGGTGACCGTCCCCTCAGAATAACGCCCGGTACGGTGAGTGTCCCCTCAGAATAACGCCCGGTACGGTGACCGTCCCCTCAGAATAACGCCCGGTACAGTGACCGTCCCCTCAGAATAACGCCCGGTACAGTGACCCCTCAGAATAACGCCCGGTACGGTGACCGTCCCCTCAGAATAACGCCCGGTACAGTGACCGTCCCCTCAGAATAACGCCCAGTACAGTGACCCCTCAGAATAACGCCCGGTACAGTGACCGTCCCCTCAGAATAACACCCGGTACAGTGACCGTCCCCTCAGAATAACGCCCGGTACAGTGACATCCCCTCAGAATAACACCCGGTACGGTGACCGTCCCCTCAGAATAACGCCCGGTACAGTGACAGTCCCCTCAGAATAACGCCCGGTACAGTGACAGTCCCCTCAGAATAACGCCCAGTACAGTGACCCCTCAGAATAACGCCCGGTACGGTGACAGTCCCCTCAGAATAACGCCCGGTACGGTGACCGTCCCCTCAGAATAACGCCCGGTACGGTGACCGTCCCCTCAGAATAACGCCCGGTACAGTGACCGTCCCCTCAGAATAACGCCCGGTACAGTGACCGTCCCCTCAGAATAACGCCCGGTACAGTGACCGTCCCCTCAGAATAACGCCCGGTACAGTGACCGTCCCCTCAGAATAACGCCCGGTACAGTGACCGTCCCCTCAGAATAACGCCCGGTACGGTGACCGTCCCCTCAGAATAACACCCGGTACGGTGACCGTCCCCTCAGAATAACGCCCGGTATGGTGACCCCTCAGAATAACGCCCGGTACGGTGACCGTCCCCTCAGAATAACGCCCGGTACAGTGAGTGACCCCTCAGAATAACGCCCGGTACAGTGAGTGTCCCCTCAGAATAACGCCCGGTACGGTGACCGTCCCCTCAGAATAACGCCCGGTACAGTGACCCCTCAGAATAACGCCCGGTACGGTGACCGTCCCCTCAGAATAACGCCCGGTACAGTGACCGTCCCCTCAGAATAACGCCCAGTACAGTGACCCCTCAGAATAACGCCCAGTACAGTGACCCCTCAGAATAACGCCCAGTACAGTGACCCCTCAGAATAACGCCCGGTACAGTGACCGTCCCCTCAGAATAACGCCCGGTACAGTGACCGTCCCCTCAGAATAACGCCCGGTACAGTGACCGTCCCCTCAGAATAACACCCGGTACAGTGAGTGTCCCCTCAGAATAACACCCGGTACGGTGTCCCCTCAGAATAACGCCCGGTACGGTGTCCCCTCAGAATAACGCCCGGTACAGTGAGTGTCCCCTCAGAATAACGCCCGGTATGGTGACCCCTCAGAATAACGCCCGGTACGGTGTCCCCTCAGAATAACGCCCGGTACAGTGACCGTCTCCTCAGAATAACGCCCGGTACAGTGAGTGTCCCCTCAGAATAACGCCCGGTATGGTGACCCCTCAGAATAACGCCCGGTACGGTGTCCCCTCAGAATAACGCCCGGTACAGTGACCGTCCCCTCAGAATAACGCCCGGTACAGTGACCGTCCCCTCAGAATAACACCCGGTACAGTGACCCCTCAGAATAACGCCCGGTACAGTGACCGTCCCCTCAGAATAACGCCCGGTACAGTGACCGTCCCCTCAGAATAACGCCCGGTACAGTGACCGTCCCCTCAGAATAACGCCCGGTACAGTGACCGTCCCCTCAGAATAACGCCCGGTACAGTGACCGTCCCCTCAGAATAACGCCCGGTACAGTGACCGTCCCCTCAGAATAACGCCCGGTACGGTGACCGTCCCCTCAGAATAACGCCCGGTACAGTGAGTGACCCCTCAGAATAACGCCCGGTACAGTGAGTGTCCCCTCAGAATAACGCCCGGTACGGTGACCGTCCCCTCAGAATAATGCCCGGTACAGTGACCGTCCCCTCAGAATAACGCCCGGTACAGTGACCGTCCCCTCAGAATAACGCCCAGTACAGTGACCCCTCAGAATAACGCCCAGTACAGTGACCCCTCAGAATAACGCCCGGTACAGTGACCGTCCCCTCAGAATAACGCCCGGTACAGTGACCGTCCCCTCAGAATAACACCCGGTACAGTGACCGTCCCCTCAGAATAACACCCGGTACAGTGACCGTCCCCTCAGAATAACGCCCGGTACAGTGAGTGTCCCCTCAGAATAACGCCCGGTACGGTGACCGTCCCCTCAGAATAATGCCCGGTACAGTGACCGTCCCCTCAGAATAACGCCCGGTACAGTGACTGTCCCCTCAGAATAACGCCCGGTACGGTGACCGTCCCCTCAGAATAACGCCCAGTACAGTGACCCCTCAGAATAACGCCCAGTACAGTGACCCCTCAGAATAACGCCCGGTACAGTGACCGTCCCCTCAGAATAACACCCGGTACAGTGACCGTCCCCTCAGAATAACACCCGGTACAGTGACCGTCCCCTCAGAATAACACCCGGTACAGTGACCGTCCCCTCAGAATAACACCCGGTACAGTGAGTGTCCCCTCAGAATAACGCCCGGTACAGTGAGTGTCCCCTCAGAATAACGCCCGGTACGGTGTCCCCTCAGAATAACGCCCGGTACGGTGTCCCCTCAGAATAACGCCCGGTACGGTGTCCCCTCAGAATAACGCCCGGTACGGTGTCCCCTCAGAATAACGCCCGGTACAGTGAGTGTCCCCTCAGAATAACGCCCGGTACGGTGTCCCCTCAGAATAACGCCCGGTACGGTGTCCCCTCAGAATAACGCCCGGTACGGTGTCCCCTCAGAATAACGCCCGGTACGGTGTCCCCTCAGAATAACGCCCGGTACAGTGACTGTCTCCTCAGAATAACGCCCGGTACGGTGTCCCCTCAGAATAACGCCCGGTACGGTGTCCCCTCAGAATAACGTCCGGTACAGTGAGTGTCCCCTCAGAATAACGCCCGGTATGGTGACCCCTCAGAATAACGCCCGGTACGGTGTCCCCTCAGAATAACGCCCGGTACAGTGAGTGTCCCCTCAGAATAACGCCCGGTATGGTGTCCCCTCAGAATAACGCCCGGTACAGTGACCGTCCCCTCAGAATAACACCCGGTACAGTGACCCCTCAGAATAACGCCCGGTACAGTGACCGTCCCCTCAGAATAACGCCCGGTACAGTGACCCCTCAGAATAACGCCCGGTACAGTGAGTGTCCCCTCAGAATAACGCCCGGTATGGTGACCCCTCAGAATAACGCCCGGTACGGTGTCCCCTCAGAATAACGCCCGGTACGGTGTCCCCTCAGAATAACGCCCGGTACGGTGTCCCCTCAGAATAACGCCCGGTACGGTGTCCCCTCAGAATAACGCCCGGTACAGTGAGTGTCCCCTCAGAATAACGCCCGGTATGGTGACCCCTCAGAATAACGCCCGGTACGGTGTCCCCTCAGAATAACGCCCGGTACAGTGACCGTCCCCTCAGAATAACGCCCGGTACAGTGACCGTCCCCTCAGAATAACACCCGGTACAGTGACCCCTCAGAATAACGCCCGGTACAGTGACCGTCCCCTCAGAATAACACCCGGTACAGTGACCCCTCAGAATAACGCCCGGTACAGTGACTGTCCCCTCAGAATAACGTCCGGTACAGTGACTGTCCCCTCAGAATAACGCCCGGTACAGTGACCCCTCAGAATAACGCCCGGTACAGTGACCGTCCCCTCAGAATAACGCCCGGTACAGTGACCGTCCCCTCAGAATAACGCCCGGTACAGTGACCGTCCCCTCAGAATAACGCCCGGTACAGTGACCGTCCCCTCAGAATAACGCCCGGTACAGTGACCCCTCAGAATAACGTCCGGTACGGTGACCGTCCCCTCAGAATAACGCCCGGTACGGTGACCGTCCCCTCAGAATAACGCCCGGTACGGTGAGTGTCCCCTCAGAATAACGCCCGGTACGGTGACCGTCCCCTCAGAATAACGCCCGGTACAGTGACCGTCCCCTCAGAATAACGCCCGGTACAGTGACCCCTCAGAATAACGCCCGGTACGGTGACCGTCCCCTCAGAATAACGCCCGGTACAGTGACCGTCCCCTCAGAATAACGCCCAGTACAGTGACCCCTCAGAATAACGCCCGGTACAGTGACCGTCCCCTCAGAATAACACCCGGTACAGTGACCGTCCCCTCAGAATAACGCCCGGTACAGTGACATCCCCTCAGAATAACACCCGGTACGGTGACCGTCCCCTCAGAATAACGCCCGGTACAGTGACAGTCCCCTCAGAATAACGCCCGGTACAGTGACAGTCCCCTCAGAATAACGCCCAGTACAGTGACCCCTCAGAATAACGCCCGGTACGGTGACCGTCCCCTCAGAATAACGCCCGGTACGGTGACCGTCCCCTCAGAATAACGCCCGGTACGGTGACCGTCCCCTCAGAATAACGCCCGGTACAGTGACCGTCCCCTCAGAATAACGCCCGGTACAGTGACCGTCCCCTCAGAATAACGCCCGGTACAGTGACCGTCCCCTCAGAATAACACCCGGTACAGTGAGTGTCCCCTCAGAATAACGCCCGGTACAGTGACCGTCCCCTCAGAATAACGCCCGGTACAGTGACCGTCCCCTCAGAATAACGCCCGGTACAGTGACCGTCCCCTCAGAATAACACCCGGTACAGTGACCGTCCCCTCAGAATAACGCCCGGTACAGTGAGTGTCCCCTCAGAATAACGCCCGGTATGGTGACCCCTCAGAATAACGCCCGGTACGGTGTCCCCTCAGAATAACGCCCGGTACGGTGTCCCCTCAGAATAACGCCCGGTACGGTGTCCCCTCAGAATAACGCCCGGTACGGTGTCCCCTCAGAATAACGCCCGGTACGGTGTCCCCTCAGAATAACGCCCGGTACAGTGAGTGTCCCCTCAGAATAACGCCCGGTATGGTGACCCCTCAGAATAACGCCCGGTACGGTGTCCCCTAAGAATAACGCCCGGTACAGTGACCGTCCCCTCAGAATAACGCCCGGTACAGTGACCGTCCCCTCAGAATAACACCCGGTACAGTGACCCCTCAGAATAACGCCCGGTACAGTGACCGTCCCCTCAGAATAACACCCGGTACAGTGACCCCTCAGAATAACGCCCGGTACAGTGACTGTCCCCTCAGAATAACGTCCGGTACAGTGACCCCTCAGAATAACGCCCGGTACAGTGACCGTCCCCTCAGAATAACGCCCGGTACAGTGACCGTCCCCTCAGAATAACGCCCGGTACAGTGACCGTCCCCTCAGAATAACGCCCGGTACAGTGACCCCTCAGAATAACGCCCGGTACAGTGACAGTCCCCTCAGAATAACGCCCAGTACAGTGACCCCTCAGAATAACGCCCGGTACGGTGACCGTCCCCTCAGAATAACGCCCGGTACGGTGACCGTCCCCTCAGAATAACGCCCGGTACGGTGACCGTCCCCTCAGAATAACGCCCGGTACAGTGACCGTCCCCTCAGAATAACGCCCGGTACAGTGACCGTCCCCTCAGAATAACGCCCGGTACAGTGACCGTCCCCTCAGAATAACACCCGGTACAGTGAGTGTCCCCTCAGAATAACGCCCGGTACAGTGAGTGTCCCCTCAGAATAACGCCCGGTACAGTGAGTGTCCCCTCAGAATAACGCCCGGTATGGTGACCCCTCAGAATAACGCCCGGTACGGTGTCCCCTCAGAATAACGCCCGGTACGGTGTCCCCTCAGAATAACGCCCGGTACGGTGTCCCCTCAGAATAACGCCCGGTACGGTGTCCCCTCAGAATAACGCCCGGTACGGTGTCCCCTCAGAATAACGCCCGGTACAGTGAGTGTCCCCTCAGAATAACGCCCGGTATGGTGACCCCCTCAGAATAACGCCCGGTACGGTGTCCCCTCAGAATAACGCCCGGTACAGTGACCGTCCCCTCAGAATAACGCCCGGTACAGTGACCGTCCCCTCAGAATAACACCCGGTACAGTGACCCCTCAGAATAACGCCCGGTACAGTGACCGTCCCCTCAGAATAACACCCGGTACAGTGACCCCTCAGAATAACGCCCGGTACAGTGACTGTCCCCTCAGAATAACGTCCGGTACAGTGACCCCTCAGAATAACGCCCGGTACAGTGACCGTCCCCTCAGAATAACGCCCGGTACAGTGACCGTCCCCTCAGAATAACGCCCGGTACAGTGACCGTCCCCTCAGAATAACGCCCGGTACAGTGACCCCTCAGAATAACGTCCGGTAAGGTGACCGTCCCCTCAGAATAACGCCCGGTACGGTGACCGTCCCCTCAGAATAACGCCCGGTACAGTGACCCCTCAGAATAACGCCCGGTACAGTGACCGTCCCCTCAGAATAACGCCCGGTACAGTGACCGTCCCCTCAGAATAACGCCCGGTACAGTGACCGTCCCCTCAGAATAACGCCCGGTACAGTGACCGTCCCCTCAGAATAACGCCCGGTACAGTGACCCCTCAGAATAACGTCCGGTACGGTGACCGTCCCCTCAGAATAACGCCCGGTACGGTGACCGTCCCCTCAGAATAACGCCCGGTACGGTGAGTGTCCCCTCAGAATAACGCCCGGTACGGTGACCGTCCCCTCAGAATAACGCCCGGTACAGTGACCGTCCCCTCAGAATAACGCCCGGTACAGTGACCCCTCAGAATAACGCCCGGTACGGTGACCGTCCCCTCAGAAACACGCCCGGTACAGTGACCGTCCCCTCAGAATAACGCCCAGTACAGTGACCCCTCAGAATAACGCCCGGTACAGTGACCGTCCCCTCAGAATAACACCCGGTACAGTGACCGTCCCCTCAGAATAACGCCCGGTACAGTGACATCCCCTCAGAATAACACCCGGTACGGTGACCGTCCCCTCAGAATAACGCCCGGTACAGTGACAGTCCCCTCAGAATAACGCCCGGTACAGTGACAGTCCCCTCAGAATAACGCCCAGTACAGTGACCCCTCAGAATAACGCCCGGTACGGTGACAGTCCCCTCAGAATAACGCCCGGTACGGTGACCGTCCCCTCAGAATAACGCCCGGTACGGTGACCGTCCCCTCAGAATAACGCCCGGTACAGTGACCGTCCCCTCAGAATAACGCCCGGTACAGTGACCGTCCCCTCAGAATAACGCCCGGTACAGTGACCGTCCCCTCAGAATAACGCCCGGTACAGTGACCGTCCCCTCAGAATAACGCCCGGTACAGTGACCGTCCCCTCAGAATAACGCCCGGTACGGTGACCGTCCCCTCAGAATAACACCCGGTACGGTGACCGTCCCCTCAGAATAACGCCCGGTATGGTGACCCCTCAGAATAACGCCCGGTACGGTGACCGTCCCCTCAGAATAACGCCCGGTACAGTGAGTGACCCCTCAGAATAACGCCCGGTACAGTGAGTGTCCCCTCAGAATAACGCCCGGTACGGTGACCGTCCCCTCAGAATAACGCCCGGTACAGTGACCCCTCAGAATAACGCCCGGTACGGTGACCGTCCCCTCAGAATAACGCCCGGTACAGTGACCGTCCCCTCAGAATAACGCCCAGTACAGTGACCCCTCAGAATAACGCCCAGTACAGTGACCCCTCAGAATAACGCCCGGTACAGTGACCGTCCCCTCAGAATAACGCCCGGTACAGTGACCGTCCCCTCAGAATAACGCCCGGTACAGTGACCGTCCCCTCAGAATAACACCCGGTACAGTGAGTGTCCCCTCAGAATAACACCCGGTACGGTGTCCCCTCAGAATAACGCCCGGTACGGTGTCCCCTCAGAATAACGCCCGGTACAGTGAGTGTCCCCTCAGAATAACGCCCGGTATGGTGACCCCTCAGAATAACGCCCGGTACGGTGTCCCCTCAGAATAACGCCCGGTACAGTGACCGTCTCCTCAGAATAACGCCCGGTACAGTGAGTGTCCCCTCAGAATAACGCCCGGTATGGTGACCCCTCAGAATAACGCCCGGTACAGTGACCGTCCCCTCAGAATAACACCCGGTACAGTGACCCCTCAGAATAACGCCCGGTACAGTGACCGTCCCCTCAGAATAACGCCCGGTACAGTGACCGTCCCCTCAGAATAACGCCCGGTACAGTGACCGTCCCCTCAGAATAACGCCCGGTACAGTGACCGTCCCCTCAGAATAACGCCCGGTACAGTGACCGTCCCCTCAGAATAACGCCCGGTACAGTGACCGTCCCCTCAGAATAACGCCCGGTACGGTGACCGTCCCCTCAGAATAACGCCCGGTACAGTGAGTGACCCCTCAGAATAACGCCCGGTACAGTGAGTGTCCCCTCAGAATAACGCCCGGTACGGTGACCGTCCCCTCAGAATAATGCCCGGTACAGTGACCGTCCCCTCAGAATAACGCCCGGTACAGTGACCGTCCCCTCAGAATAACGCCCAGTACAGTGACCCCTCAGAATAACGCCCAGTACAGTGACCCCTCAGAATAACGCCCGGTACAGTGACCGTCCCCTCAGAATAACGCCCGGTACAGTGACCGTCCCCTCAGAATAACACCCGGTACAGTGACCGTCCCCTCAGAATAACACCCGGTACAGTGACCGTCCCCTCAGAATAACACCCGGTACAGTGACCGTCCCCTCAGAATAACACCCGGTACAGTGACCGTCCCCTCAGAATAACACCCGGTACAGTGACCGTCCCCTCAGAATAACGCCCGGTACAGTGAGTGTCCCCTCAGAATAACGCCCGGTACGGTGACCGTCCCCTCAGAATAATGCCCGGTACAGTGACCGTCCCCTCAGAATAACGCCCGGTACAGTGACTGTCCCCTCAGAATAACGCCCGGTACGGTGACCGTCCCCTCAGAATAACGCCCAGTACAGTGACCCCTCAGAATAACGCCCAGTACAGTGACCCCTCAGAATAACGCCCGGTACAGTGACCGTCCCCTCAGAATAACACCCGGTACAGTGACCGTCCCCTCAGAATAACACCCGGTACAGTGACCGTCCCCTCAGAATAACACCCGGTACAGTGACCGTCCCCTCAGAATAACACCCGGTACAGTGAGTGTCCCCTCAGAATAACGCCCGGTACAGTGAGTGTCCCCTCAGAATAACGCCCGGTACGGTGTCCCCTCAGAATAACGCCCGGTACGGTGTCCCCTCAGAATAACGCCCGGTACGGTGTCCCCTCAGAATAACGCCCGGTACGGTGTCCCCTCAGAATAACGCCCGGTACGGTGTCCCCTCAGAATAACGCCCGGTACAGTGAGTGTCCCCTCAGAATAACGCCCGGTACGGTGTCCCCTCAGAATAACGCCCGGTACGGTGTCCCCTCAGAATAACGCCCGGTACGGTGTCCCCTCAGAATAACGCCCGGTACGGTGTCCCCTCAGAATAACGCCCGGTACAGTGACTGTCTCCTCAGAATAACGCCCGGTACGGTGTCCCCTCAGAATAACACCCGGTACGGTGTCCCCTCAGAATAACGTCCGGTACAGTGAGTGTCCCCTCAGAATAACGCCCGGTATGGTGACCCCTCAGAATAACGCCCGGTACGGTGTCCCCTCAGAATAACGCCCGGTACAGTGAGTGTCCCCTCAGAATAACGCCCGGTATGGTGACCCCTCAGAATAACGCCCGGTACGGTGTCCCCTCAGAATAACGCCCGGTACAGTGACCGTCCCCTCAGAATAACACCCGGTACAGTGACCCCTCAGAATAACGCCCGGTACAGTGACCGTCCCCTCAGAATAACGCCCGGTACAGTGACCCCTCAGAATAACGCCCGGTACAGTGACCGTCCCCTCAGAATAACGCCCGGTACAGTGACCGTTCCCTCAGAATAACGCCCGGTACAGTGACCGTTCCCTCAGAATAACGCCCGGTACGGTGACCGTCCCCTCAGAATAACGCCCGGTACGGTGACCGTCCCCTCAGAATAACGCCCGGTACAGTGACCGTCCCCTCAGAATAACGCCCGGTACAGTGACCGTTCCCTCAGAATAACGCCCGGTACAGTGACCGTTCCCTCAGAATAACGCCCGGTACGGTGACCGTCCCCTCAGAATAACGCCCGGTACAGTGACCGTCCCCTCAGAATAACGCCCGGTACAGTGACCGTCCCCTCAGAATAACGCCCGGTACGGTGACCGTCCCCTCAGAATAACGCCCGGTACGGTGACCGTCCCCTCAGAATAACGCCCGGTACAGTGACCGTCCCCTCAGAATAACGCCCGGTACAGTGACCGTCCCCTCAGAATAACGCCCGGTACAGTGACCGTCCCCTCAGAATAACGCCCGGTACGGTGACCGTCCCCTCAGAATAACGCCCGGTACGGTGACCGTCCCCTCAGAATAACGCCCGGTACAGTGACCCCTCAGAATAACGCCCGGTACAGTGACCGTCCCCTCAGAATAACGCCCGGTACGGTGACCGTCCCCTCAGAATAACGCCCGGTACAGTGACCCCTCAGAATAACGCCCGGTACAGTGAGTGTCCCCTCAGAATAACGCCCGGTATGGTGACCCCTCAGAATAACGCCCGGTACGGTGTCCCCTCAGAATAACGCCCGGTACAGTGACCGTCCCCTCAGAATAACGCCCGGTACAGTGACCGTCCCCTCAGAATAACGCCCGGTACGGTGACCGTCCCCTCAGAATAACGCCCGGTACGGTGACCGTCCCCTCAGAATAACGCCCGGTACAGTGACCGTCCCCTCAGAATAACGCCCGGTACAGTGACCGTCCCCTCAGAATAACGCCCGGTACAGTGACCGTCCCCTCAGAATAACGCCCGGTACGGTGACCGTCCCCTCAGAATAACGCCCGGTACGGTGACCGTCCCCTCAGAATAACGCCCGGTACAGTGACCCCTCAGAATAACGCCCGGTACAGTGACCGTCCCCTCAGAATAACGCCCGGTACGGTGACCGTCCCCTCAGAATAACGCCCGGTACAGTGACCCCTCAGAATAACGCCCGGTACAGTGAGTGTCCCCTCAGAATAACGCCCGGTATGGTGACCCCTCAGAATAACGCCCGGTACGGTGTCCCCTCAGAATAACGCCCGGTACGGTGTCCCCTCAGAATAACGCCCGGTACGGTGTCCCCTCAGAATAACGCCCGGTACGGTGTCCCCTCAGAATAACGCCCGGTACAGTGAGTGTCCCCTCAGAATAACGCCCGGTATGGTGACCCCTCAGAATAACGCCCGGTACGGTGTCCCCTCAGAATAACGCCCGGTACAGTGACCGTCCCCTCAGAATAACGCCCGGTACAGTGACCGTCCCCTCAGAATAACACCCGGTACAGTGACCCCTCAGAATAACGCCCGGTACAGTGACCGTCCCCTCAGAATAACACCCGGTACAGTGACCCCTCAGAATAACGCCCGGTACAGTGACTGTCCCCTCAGAATAACGTCCGGTACAGTGACTGTCCCCTCAGAATAACGCCCGGTACAGTGACCCCTCAGAATAACGCCCGGTACAGTGACCGTCCCCTCAGAATAACGCCCGGTACAGTGACCGTCCCCTCAGAATAACGCCCGGTACAGTGACCGTCCCCTCAGAATAACGCCCGGTACAGTGACCGTCCCCTCAGAATAACGCCCGGTACAGTGACCCCTCAGAATAACGTCCGGTACGGTGACCGTCCCCTCAGAATAACGCCCGGTACGGTGACCGTCCCCTCAGAATAACGCCCGGTACGGTGAGTGTCCCCTCAGAATAACGCCCGGTACGGTGACCGTCCCCTCAGAATAACGCCCGGTACAGTGACCGTCCCCTCAGAATAACGCCCGGTACAGTGACCCCTCAGAAGAACGCCCGGTACGGTGACCGTCCCCTCAGAATAACGCCCGGTACAGTGACCGTCCCCTCAGAATAACGCCCAGTACAGTGACCCCTCAGAATAACGCCCGGTACAGTGACCGTCCCCTCAGAATAACACCCGGTACAGTGACCGTCCCCTCAGAATAACGCCCGGTACAGTGACATCCCCTCAGAATAACACCCGGTACGGTGACCGTCCCCTCAGAATAACGCCCGGTACAGTGACAGTCCCCTCAGAATAACGCCCGGTACAGTGACAGTCCCCTCAGAATAACGCCCAGTACAGTGACCCCTCAG
This sequence comes from Lithobates clamitans, assembly GCA_037952925.1. Classification (NCBI taxonomy): domain Eukaryota; kingdom Metazoa; phylum Chordata; class Amphibia; order Anura; family Ranidae; genus Lithobates; species Lithobates clamitans. Next base: position 165,640 of record JBBGZY010003313.1, read on the forward strand.
AATAACGCCCGGTACGGTGACCGTCCCCTCAGAATAACGCCCGGTACGGTGACCGTCCCCTCAGAATAACGCCCGGTACGGTGACCGTCCCCTCAGAATAACGCCCGGTACAGTGACCGTCCCCTCAGAATAACGCCCGGTACAGTGACCGTCCCCTCAGAATAACGCCCGGTACAGTGACCGTCCCCTCAGAATAACACCCGGTACAGTGAGTGTCCCCTCAGAATAACGCCCGGTACAGTGAGTGTCCCCTCAGAATAACGCCCGGTACAGTGAGTGTCCCCTCAGAATAACGCCCGGTATGGTGACCCCTCAGAATAACGCCCGGTACGGTGTCCCCTCAGAATAACGCCCGGTACGGTGTCCCCTCAGAATAACGCCCGGTACGGTGTCCCCTCAGAATAACGCCCGGTACGGTGTCCCCTCAGAATAACGCCCGGTACGGTGTCCCCTCAGAATAACGCCCGGTACGGTGTCCCCTCAGAATAACGCCCGGTACAGTGAGTGTCCCCTCAGAATAACGCCCGGTATGGTGACCCCTCAGAATAACGCCCGGTACGGTGTCCCCTAAGAATAACGCCCGGTACAGTGACCGTCCCCTCAGAATAACGCCCGGTACAGTGACCGTCCCCTCAGAATAACACCCGGTACAGTGACCCCTCAGAATAACGCCCGGTACAGTGACCGTCCCCTCAGAATAACACCCGGTACAGTGACCCCTCAGAATAACGCCCGGTACAGTGACTGTCCCCTCAGAATAACGTCCGGTACAGTGACCCCTCAGAATAACGCCCGGTACAGTGACCGTCCCCTCAGAATAACGCCCGGTACAGTGACCGTCCCCTCAGAATAACGCCCGGTACAGTGACCGTCCCCTCAGAATAACGCCCGGTACAGAGACCCCTCAGAATAACGCCCGGTACAGTGACAGTCCCCTCAGAATAACGCCCAGTACAGTGACCCCTCAGAATAACGCCCGGTACGGTGACCGTCCCCTCAGAATAACGCCCGGTACGGTGACCGTCCCCTCAGAATAACGCCCGGTACGGTGACCGTCCCCTCAGAATAACGCCCGGTACAGTGACCGTCCCCTCAGAATAACGCCCGGTACAGTGACCGTCCCCTCAGAATAACGCCCGGTACAGTGACCGTCCCCTCAGAATAACACCCGGTACAGTGAGTGTCCCCTCAGAATAACGCCCGGTACAGTGAGTGTCCCCTCAGAATAACGCCCGGTACAGTGAGTGTCCCCTCAGAATAACGCCCGGTATGGTGACCCCTCAGAATAACGCCCGGTACGGTGTCCCCTCAGAATAACGCCCGGTACGGTGTCCCCTCAGAATAACGCCCGGTACGGTGTCCCCTCAGAATAACGCCCGGTACGGTGTCCCCTCAGAATAACGCCCGGTACGGTGTCCCCTCAGAATAACGCCCGGTACAGTGAGTGTCCCCTCAGAATAACGCCCGGTATGGTGACCCCCTCAGAATAACGCCCGGTACGGTGTCCCCTCAGAATAACGCCCGGTACAGTGACCGTCCCCTCAGAATAACGCCCGGTACAGTGACCGTCCCCTCAGAATAACACCCGGTACAGTGACCCCTCAGAATAACGCCCGGTACAGTGACCGTCCCCTCAGAATAACACCCGGTACAGTGACCCCTCAGAATAACGCCCGGTACAGTGACTGTCCCCTCAGAATAACGTCCGGTACAGTGACCCCTCAGAATAACGCCCGGTACAGTGACCGTCCCCTCAGAATAACGCCCGGTACAGTGACCGTCCCCTCAGAATAACGCCCGGTACAGTGACCCCTCAGAATAACGTCCGGTACGGTGACCGTCCCCTCAGAATAACGCCCGGTACGGTGACCGTCCCCTCAGAATAACGCCCGGTACAGTGACCCCTCAGAATAACGCCCGGTACAGTGACCGTCCCCTCAGAATAACGCCCGGTACAGTGACCGTCCCCTCAGAATAACGCCCGGTACAGTGACCGTCCCCTCAGAATAACGCCCGGTACAGTGACCGTCCCCTCAGAATAACGCCCGGTACAGTGACCCCTCAGAATAACGTCCGGTACGGTGACCGTCCCCTCAGAATAACGCCCGGTACGGTGACCGTCCCCTCAGAATAACGCCCGGTACGGTGAGTGTCCCCTCAGAATAACGCCCGGTACGGTGACCGTCCCCTCAGAATAACGCCCGGTACAGTGACCGTCCCCTCAGAATAACGCCCGGTACAGTGACCCCTCAGAATAACGCCCGGTACGGTGACCGTCCCCTCAGAATAACGCCCGGTACAGTGACCGTCCCCTCAGAATAACGCCCAGTACAGTGACCCCTCAGAATAACGCCCGGTACAGTGACCGTCCCCTCAGAATAACACCCGGTACAGTGACCGTCCCCTCAGAATAACACCCGGTACAGTGACCGTCCCCTCAGAATAACGCCCGGTACAGTGACCGTCCCCTCAGAATAACGCCCGGTACAGTGACCATCCCCTCAGAATAACGCCCGGTACAGTGACAGTCCCCTCAGAATAACGCCCGGTACGGTGACCGTCCCCTCAGAATAACGCCCGGTACAGTGACAGTCCCCTCAGAATAACGCCCGGTACAGTGACAGTCCCCTCAGAATAACGCCCAGTACAGTGACCCCTCAGAATAACGCCCGGTACGGTGACAGTCCCCTCAGAATAACGCCCGGTACGGTGACCGTCCCCTCAGAATAACGCCCGGTACGGTGACCGTCCCCTCAGAATAACGCCCGGTACAGTGACCGTCCCCTCAGAATAACGCCCGGTACAGTGACCGTCCCCTCAGAATAACGCCCGGTACAGTGACCGTCCCCTCAGAATAACGCCCGGTACAGTGACCGTCCCCTCAGAATAACGCCCGGTACAGTGACCGTCCCCTCAGAATAACGCCCGGTACGGTGACCGTCCCCTCAGAATAACACCCGGTACGGTGACCGTCCCCTCAGAATAACGCCCGGTATGGTGACCCCTCAGAATAACGCCCGGTACGGTGACCGTCCCCTCAGAATAACGCCCGGTACAGTGAGTGACCCCTCAGAATAACGCCCGGTACAGTGAGTGTCCCCTCAGAATAACGCCCGGTACGGTGACCGTCCCCTCAGAATAACGCCCGGTACAGTGACCCCTCAGAATAACGCCCGGTACGGTGACCGTCCCCTCAGAATAACGCCCGGTACAGTGACCGTCCCCTCAGAATAACGCCCAGTACAGTGACCCCTCAGAATAACGCCCAGTACAGTGACCCCTCAGAATAACGCCCGGTACAGTGACCGTCCCCTCAGAATAACGCCCGGTACAGTGACCGTCCCCTCAGAATAACGCCCGGTACAGTGACCGTCCCCTCAGAATAACACCCGGTACAGTGAGTGTCCCCTCAGAATAACACCCGGTACGGTGTCCCCTCAGAATAACGCCCGGTACGGTGTCCCCTCAGAATAACGCCCGGTACAGTGAGTGTCCCCTCAGAATAACGCCCGGTATGGTGACCCCTCAGAATAACGCCCGGTACGGTGTCCCCTCAGAATAACGCCCGGTACAGTGACCGTCTCCTCAGAATAACGCCCGGTACAGTGAGTGTCCCCTCAGAATAACGCCCGGTATGGTGACCCCTCAGAATAACGCCCGGTACGGTGTCCCCTCAGAATAACGCCCGGTATAGTGACCGTCCCCTCAGAATAACGCCCGGTACAGTGACCGTCCCCTCAGAATAACACCCGGTACAGTGACCCCTCAGAATAACGCCCGGTACAGTGACCGTCCCCTCAGAATAACGCCCGGTACAGTGACCGTCCCCTCAGAATAACGCCCGGTACAGTGACCGTCCCCTCAGAATAACGCCCGGTACAGTGACCGTCCCCTCAGAATAACGCCCGGTACAGTGACCGTCCCCTCAGAATAACGCCCGGTACAGTGACCGTCCCCTCAGAATAACGCCCGGTACGGTGACCGTCCCCTCAGAATAACGCCCGGTACAGTGAGTGACCCCTCAGAATAACGCCCGGTACAGTGAGTGTCCCCTCAGAATAACGCCCGGTACGGTGACCGTCCCCTCAGAATAATGCCCGGTACAGTGACCGTCCCCTCAGAATAACGCCCGGTACAGTGACCGTCCCCTCAGAATAACGCCCAGTACAGTGACCCCTCAGAATAACGCCCAGTACAGTGACCCCTCAGAATAACGCCCGGTACAGTGACCGTCCCCTCAGAATAACGCCCGGTACAGTGACCGTCCCCTCAGAATAACACCCGGTACAGTGACCGTCCCCTCAGAATAACACCCGGTACAGTGACCGTCCCCTCAGAATAACACCCGGTACAGTGACCGTCCCCTCAGAATAACACCCGGTACAGTGACCGTCCCCTCAGAATAACACCCGGTACAGTGACCGTCCCCTCAGAATAACGCCCGGTACAGTGAGTGTCCCCTCAGAATAACGCCCGGTACGGTGACCGTCCCCTCAGAATAATGCCCGGTACAGTGACCGTCCCCTCAGAATAACGCCCGGTACAGTGACTGTCCCCTCAGAATAACGCCCGGTACGGTGACCGTCCCCTCAGAATAGCGCCCAGTACAGTGACCCCTCAGAATAACGCCCAGTACAGTGACCCCTCAGAATAACGCCCGGTACAGTGACCGTCCCCTCAGAATAACACCCGGTACAGTGACCGTCCCCTCAGAATAACACCCGGTACAGTGACCGTCCCCTCAGAATAACACCCGGTACAGTGACCGTCCCCTCAGAATAACACCCGGTACAGTGAGTGTCCCCTCAGAATAACGCCCGGTACAGTGAGTGTCCCCTCAGAATAACGCCCGGTACGGTGTCCCCTCAGAATAACGCCCGGTACGGTGTCCCCTCAGAATAACGCCCGGTACGGTGTCCCCTCAGAATAACGCCCGGTACGGTGTCCCCTCAGAATAACGCCCGGTACGGTGTCCCCTCAGAATAACGCCCGGTACAGTGAGTGTCCCCTCAGAATAACGCCCGGTACGGTGTCCCCTCAGAATAACGCCCGGTACGGTGTCCCCTCAGAATAACGCCCGGTACGGTGTCCCCTCAGAATAACGCCCGGTACGGTGTCCCCTCAGAATAACGCCCGGTACAGTGACTGTCTCCTCAGAATAACGCCCGGTACGGTGTCCCCTCAGAATAACACCCGGTACGGTGTCCCCTCAGAATAACGTCCGGTACAGTGAGTGTCCCCTCAGAATAACGCCCGGTATGGTGACCCCTCAGAATAACGCCCGGTACGGTGTCCCCTCAGAATAACGCCCGGTACAGTGAGTGTCCCCTCAGAATAACGCCCGGTATGGTGACCCCTCAGAATAACGCCCGGTACGGTGTCCCCTCAGAATAACGCCCGGTACAGTGACCGTCCCCTCAGAATAACACCCGGTACAGTGACCCCTCAGAATAACGCCCGGTACAGTGACCGTCCCCTCAGAATAACGCCCGGTACAGTGACCCCTCAGAATAACGCCCGGTACAGTGACCGTCCCCTCAGAATAACGCCCGGTACAGTGACCGTTCCCTCAGAATAACGCCCGGTACAGTGACCGTTCCCTCAGAATAACGCCCGGTACGGTGACCGTCCCCTCAGAATAACGCCCGGTACGGTGACCGTCCCCTCAGAATAACGCCCGGTACAGTGACCGTCCCCTCAGAATAACGCCCGGTACAGTGACCGTTCCCTCAGAATAACGCCCGGTACAGTGACCGTTCCCTCAGAATAACGCCCGGTACGGTGACCGTCCCCTCAGAATAACGCCCGGTACAGTGACCGTCCCCTCAGAATAACGCCCGGTACAGTGACCGTCCCCTCAGAATAACGCCCGGTACGGTGACCGTCCCCTCAGAATAACGCCCGGTACAGTGACCGTCCCCTCAGAATAACGCCCGGTACAGTGACCGTCCCCTCAGAATAACGCCCGGTACAGTGACCGTCCCCTCAGAATAACGCCCGGTACAGTGACCGTCCCCTCAGAATAACGCCCGGTACAGTGACCGTCCCCTCAGAATAACGCCCGGTACGGTGACCGTCCCCTCAGAATAACGCCCGGTACGGTGACCGTCCCCTCAGAATAACGCCCGGTACAGTGACCCCTCAGAATAACGCCCGGTACAGTGACCGTCCCCTCAGAATAACGCCCGGTACGGTGACCGTCCCCTCAGAATAACGCCCGGTACAGTGACCCCTCAGAATAACGCCCGGTACAGTGAGTGTCCCCTCAGAATAACGCCCGGTATGGTGACCCCTCAGAATAACGCCCGGTACGGTGTCCCCTCAGAATAACGCCCGGTACGGTGTCCCCTCAGAATAACGCCCGGTACGGTGTCCCCTCAGAATAACGCCCGGTACGGTGTCCCCTCAGAATAACGCCCGGTACAGTGAGTGTCCCCTCAGAATAACGCCCGGTATGGTGACCCCTCAGAATAACGCCCGGTACGGTGTCCCTCCAGAATAACGCCCGGTACAGTGACCGTCCCCTCAGAATAACGCCCGGTACAGTGACCGTCCCCTCAGAATAACACCCGGTACAGTGACCCCTCAGAATAACGCCCGGTACAGTGACCGTCCCCTCAGAATAACACCCGGTACAGTGACCCCTCAGAATAACGCCCGGTACAGTGACTGTCCCCTCAGAATAACGTCCGGTACAGTGACTGTCCCCTCAGAATAACGCCCGGTACAGTGACCCCTCAGAATAACGCCCGGTACAGTGACCGTCCCCTCAGAATAACGCCCGGTACAGTGACCGTCCCCTCAGAATAACGCCCGGTACAGTGACCGTCCCCTCAGAATAACGCCCGGTACAGTGACCGTCCCCTCAGAATAACGCCCGGTACAGTGACCCCTCAGAATAACGTCCGGTACGGTGACCGTCCCCTCAGAATAACGCCCGGTACGGTGACCGTCCCCTCAGAATAACGCCCGGTACGGTGAGTGTCCCCTCAGAATAACGCCCGGTACGGTGACCGTCCCCTCAGAATAACGCCCGGTACAGTGACCGTCCCCTCAGAATAACGCCCGGTACAGTGACCCCTCAGAAGAACGCCCGGTACGGTGACCGTCCCCTCAGAATAACGCCCGGTACAGTGACCGTCCCCTCAGAATAACGCCCAGTACAGTGACCCCTCAGAATAACGCCCGGTACAGTGACCGTCCCCTCAGAATAACACCCGGTACAGTGACCGTCCCCTCAGAATAACGCCCGGTACAGTGACATCCCCTCAGAATAACACCCGGTACGGTGACCGTCCCCTCAGAATAACGCTCGGTACAGTGACAGTCCCCTCAGAATAACGCCCGGTACAGTGACAGTCCCCTCAGAATAACGCCCAGTACAGTGACCCCTCAGAATAACGCCCGGTACGGTGACCGTCCCCTCAGAATAACGCCCGGTACGGTGACCGTCCCCTCAGAATAACGCCCGGTACGGTGACTGTCCCCTCAGAATAACGCCCGGTACAGTGACCGTCCCCTCAGAATAACGCCCGGTACAGTGACCGTCCCCTCAGAATAACGCCCGGTACAGTGACCGTCCCCTCAGAATAACGCCCGGTACAGTGACCGTCCCCTCAGAATAACACCCGGTACAGTGAGTGTCCCCTCAGAATAACGCCCGGTACAGTGAGTGTCCCCTCAGAATAACGCCCGGTACAGTGAGTGTCCCCTCAGAATAACGCCCGGTATGGTGACCCCTCAGAATAACGCCCGGTACGGTGTCCCCTCAGAATAACGCCCGGTACGGTGTCCCCTCAGAATAACGCCCGGTACGGTGTCCCCTCAGAATAACGCCCGGTACGGTGTCCCCTCAGAATAACGCCCGGTACGGTGTCCCCTCAGAATAACGCCCGGTACAGTGAGTGTCCCCTCAGAATAACGCCCGGTATGGTGACCCCTCAGAATAACGCCCGGTACGGTGTCCCCTAAGAATAACGCCCGGTACAGTGACCGTCCCCTCAGAATAACGCCCGGTACAGTGACCGTCCCCTCAGAATAACACCCGGTACAGTGACCCCTCAGAATAACGCCCGGTACAGTGACCGTCCCCTCAGAATAACACCCGGTACAGTGACCCCTCAGAATAACGCCCGGTACAGTGACTGTCCCCTCAGAATAACGTCCGGTACAGTGACCCCTCAGAATAACGCCCGGTACAGTGACCGTCCCCTCAGAATAACGCCCGGTACAGTGACCGTCCCCTCAGAATAACGCCCGGTACAGTGACCGTCCCCTCAGAATAACGCCCGGTACAGTGACCCCTCAGAATAACGCCCGGTACAGTGACAGTCCCCTCAGAATAACGCCCAGTACAGTGACCCCTCAGAATAACGCCCGGTACGGTGACCGTCCCCTCAGAATAACGCCCGGTACGGTGACCGTCCCCTCAGAATAACGCCCGGTACGGTGACCGTCCCCTCAGAATAACGCCCGGTACAGTGACCGTCCCCTCAGAATAACGCCCGGTACAGTGACCGTCCCCTCAGAATAACGCCCGGTACAGTGACCGTCCCCTCAGAATAACACCCGGTACAGTGAGTGTCCCCTCAGAATAACGCCCGGTACAGTGAGTGTCCCCTCAGAATAACGCCCGGTACAGTGAGTGTCCCCTCAGAATAACGCCCGGTATGGTGACCCCTCAGAATAACGCCCGGTACGGTGTCCCCTCAGAATAACGCCCGGTACGGTGTCCCCTCAGAATAACGCCCGGTACGGTGTCCCCTCAGAATAACGCCCGGTACGGTGTCCCCTCAGAATAACGCCCGGTACGGTGTCCCCTCAGAATAACGCCCGGTACAGTGAGTGTCCCCTCAGAATAACGCCCGGTATGGTGACCCCCTCAGAATAACGCCCGGTACGGTGTCCCCTCAGAATAACGCCCGGTACAGTGACCGTCCCCTCAGAATAACGCCCGGTACAGTGACCGTCCCCTCAGAATAACACCCGGTACAGTGACCCCTCAGAATAACGCCCGGTACAGTGACCGTCCCCTCAGAATAACACCCGGTACAGTGACCCCTCAGAATAACGCCCGGTACAGTGACTGTCCCCTCAGAATAACGTCCGGTACAGTGACCCCTCAGAATAACGCCCGGTACAGTGACCGTCCCCTCAGAATAACGCCCGGTACAGTGACCGTCCCCTCAGAATAACGCCCGGTACAGTGACCGTCCCCTCAGAATAACGCCCGGTACAGTGACCCCTCAGAATAACGTCCGGTACGGTGACCGTCCCCTCAGAATAACGCCCGGTACGGTGACCGTCCCCTCAGAATAACGCCCGGTACAGTGACCCCTCAGAATAACGCCCGGTACAGTGACCGTCCCCTCAGAATAACGCCCGGTACAGTGACCGTCCCCTCAGAATAACGCCCGGTACAGTGACCGTCCCCTCAGAATAACGCCCGGTACAGTGACCGTCCCCTCAGAATAACGCCCGGTACAGTGACCCCTCAGAATAACGTCCGGTACGGTGACCGTCCCCTCAGAATAACGCCCGGTACGGTGACCGTCCCCTCAGAATAACGCCCGGTACGGTGAGTGTCCCCTCAGAATAACGCCCGGTACGGTGACCGTCCCCTCAGAATAACGCCCGGTACAGTGACCGTCCCCTCAGAATAACGCCCGGTACAGTGACCCCTCAGAATAACGCCCGGTACGGTGACCGTCCCCTCAGAATAACGCCCGGTACAGTGACCGTCCCCTCAGAATAACGCCCAGTACAGTGACCCCTCAGAATAACGCCCGGTACAGTGACCGTCCCCTCAGAATAACACCCGGTACAGTGACCGTCCCCTCAGAATAACGCCCGGTACAGTGACATCCCCTCAGAATAACACCCGGTACGGTGACCGTCCCCTCAGAATAACGCCCGGTACAGTGACAGTCCCCTCAGAATAACGCCCGGTACAGTGACAGTCCCCTCAGAATAACGCCCAGTACAGTGACCCCTCAGAATAACGCCCGGTACGGTGACAGTCCCCTCAGAATAACGCCCGGTACGGTGACCGTCCCCTCAGAATAACGCCCGGTACGGTGACCGTCCCCTCAGAATAACGCCCGGTACAGTGACCGTCCCCTCAGAATAACGCCCGGTACAGTGACCGTCCCCTCAGAATAACGCCCGGTACAGTGACCGTCCCCTCAGAATAACGCCCGGTACAGTGACCGTCCCCTCAGAATAACGCCCGGTACAGTGACCGTCCCCTCAGAATAACGCCCGGTACGGTGACCGTCCCCTCAGAATAACACCCGGTACGGTGACCGTCCCCTCAGAATAACGCCCGGTATGGTGACCCCTCAGAATAACGCCCGGTACGGTGACCGTCCCCTCAGAATAACGCCCGGTACAGTGAGTGACCCCTCAGAATAACGCCCGGTACAGTGAGTGTCCCCTCAGAATAACGCCCGGTACGGTGACCGTCCCCTCAGAATAACGCCCGGTACAGTGACCCCTCAGAATAACGCCCGGTACGGTGACCGTCCCCTCAGAATAACGCCCGGTACAGTGACCGTCCCCTCAGAATAACGCCCAGTACAGTGACCCCTCAGAATAACGCCCAGTACAGTGACCCCTCAGAATAACGCCCGGTACAGTGACCGTCCCCTCAGAATAACGCCCGGTACAGTGACCGTCCCCTCAGAATAACGCCCGGTACAGTGACCGTCCCCTCAGAATAACACCCGGTACAGTGAGTGTCCCCTCAGAATAACACCCGGTACGGTGTCCCCTCAGAATAACGCCCGGTACGGTGTCCCCTCAGAATAACGCCCGGTACAGTGAGTGTCCCCTCAGAATAACGCCCGGTATGGTGACCCCTCAGAATAACGCCCGGTACGGTGTCCCCTCAGAATAACGCCCGGTACAGTGACCGTCTCCTCAGAATAACGCCCGGTACAGTGAGTGTCCCCTCAGAATAACGCCCGGTATGGTGACCCCTCAGAATAACGCCCGGTACGGTGTCCCCTCAGAATAACGCCCGGTATAGTGACCGTCCCCTCAGAATAACGCCCGGTACAGTGACCGTCCCCTCAGAATAACACCCGGTACAGTGACCCCTCAGAATAACGCCCGGTACAGTGACCGTCCCCTCAGAATAACGCCCGGTACAGTGACCGTCCCCTCAGAATAACGCCCGGTACAGTGACCGTCCCCTCAGAATAACGCCCGGTACAGTGACCGTCCCCTCAGAATAACGCCCGGTACAGTGACCGTCCCCTCAGAATAACGCCCGGTACAGTGACCGTCCCCTCAGAATAACGCCCGGTACGGTGACCGTCCCCTCAGAATAATGCCCGGTACAGTGACCGTCCCCTCAGAATAACGCCCGGTACAGTGACCGTCCCCTCAGAATAACGCCCGGTACAGTGAGTGACCCCTCAGAATAACGCCCGGTACAGTGAGTGTCCCCTCAGAATAACGCCCGGTACGGTGACCGTCCCCTCAGAATAATGCCCGGTACAGTGACCGTCCCCTCAGAATAACGCCCGGTACAGTGACCGTCCCCTCAGAATAACGCCCAGTACAGTGACCCCTCAGAATAACGCCCAGTACAGTGACCCCTCAGAATAACGCCCGGTACAGTGACCGTCCCCTCAGAATAACGCCCGGTACAGTGACCGTCCCCTCAGAATAACACCCGGTACAGTGACCGTCCCCTCAGAATAACACCCGGTACAGTGACCGTCCCCTCAGAATAACACCCGGTACAGTGACCGTCCCCTCAGAATAACACCCGGTACAGTGACCGTCCCCTCAGAATAACACCCGGTACAGTGACCGTCCCCTCAGAATAACGCCCGGTACAGTGAGTGTCCCCTCAGAATAACGCCCGGTACGGTGACCGTCCCCTCAGAATAATGCCCGGTACAGTGACCGTCCCCTCAGAATAACGCCCGGTACAGTGACTGTCCCCTCAGAATAACGCCCGGTACGGTGACCGTCCCCTCAGAATAACGCCCAGTACAGTGACCCCTCAGAATAACGCCCAGTACAGTGACCCCTCAGAATAACGCCCGGTACAGTGACCGTCCCCTCAGAATAACACCCGGTACAGTGACCGTCCCCTCAGAATAACACCCGGTACAGTGACCGTCCCCTCAGAATAACACCCGGTACAGTGACCGTCCCCTCAGAATAACACCCGGTACAGTGAGTGTCCCCTCAGAATAACGCCCGGTACAGTGAGTGTCCCCTCAGAATAACGCCCGGTACGGTGTCCCCTCAGAATAACGCCCGGTACGGTGTCCCCTCAGAATAACGCCCGGTACGGTGTCCCCTCAGAATAACGCCCGGTACGGTGTCCCCTCAGAATAACGCCCGGTACGGTGTCCCCTCAGAATAACGCCCGGTACAGTGAGTGTCCCCTCAGAATAACGCCCGGTACGGTGTCCCCTCAGAATAACGCCCGGTACGGTGTCCCCTCAGAATAACGCCCGGTACGGTGTCCCCTCAGAATAACGCCCGGTACGGTGTCCCCTCAGAATAACGCCCGGTACAGTGACTGTCTCCTCAGAATAACGCCCGGTACGGTGTCCCCTCAGAATAACGTCCGGTACAGTGAGTGTCCCCTCAGAATAACGCCCGGTATGGTGACCCCTCAGAATAACGCCCGGTACGGTGTCCCCTCAGAATAACGCCCGGTACAGTGACCGTCCCCTCAGAATAACGCCCGGTACAGTGACCGTCCCCTCAGAATAACACCCGGTACAGTGACCCCTCAGAATAACGCCCGGTACAGTGACCGTCCCCTCAGAATAACACCCGGTACAGTGACCCCTCAGAATAACGCCCGGTACAGTGACTGTCCCCTCAGAATAACGTCCGGTACAGTGACTGTCCCCTCAGAATAACGCCCGGTACAGTGACCCCTCAGAATAACGCCCGGTACAGTGACCGTCCCCTCAGAATAACGCCCGGTACAGTGACCGTCCCCTCAGAATAACGCCCGGTACAGTGACCGTCCCCTCAGAATAACGCCCGGTACAGTGACCGTCCCCTCAGAATAACGCCCGGTACAGTGACCCCTCAGAATAACGTCCGGTACGGTGACCGTCCCCTCAGAATAACGCCCGGTACGGTGACCGTCCCCTCAGAATAACGCCCGGTACGGTGAGTGTCCCCTCAGAATAACGCCCGGTACGGTGACCGTCCCCTCAGAATAACGCCCGGTACAGTGACCGTCCCCTCAGAATAACGCCCGGTACAGTGACCCCTCAGAAGAACGCCCGGTACGGTGACCGTCCCCTCAGAATAACGCCCGGTACAGTGACCGTCCCCTCAGAATAACGCCCAGTACAGTGACCCCTCAGAATAACGCCCGGTACAGTGACCGTCCCCTCAGAATAACACCCGGTACAGTGACCGTCCCCTCAGAATAACGCCCGGTACAGTGACATCCCCTCAGAATAACACCCGGTACGGTGACCGTCCCCTCAGAATAACGCCCGGTACAGTGACAGTCCCCTCAGAATAACGCCCGGTACAGTGACAGTCCCCTCAGAATAACGCCCAGTACAGTGACCCCTCAGAATAACGCCCGGTACGGTGACCGTCCCCTCAGAATAACGCCCGGTACGGTGACCGTCCCCTCAGAATAACGCCCGGTACGGTGACCGTCCCCTCAGAATAACGCCCGGTACAGTGACCGTCCCCTCAGAATAACGCCCGGTACAGTGACCGTCCCCTCAGAATAACGCCCGGTACAGTGACCGTCCCCTCAGAATAACACCCGGTACAGTGAGTGTCCCCTCAGAATAACGCCCGGTACAGTGAGTGTCCCCTCAGAATAACGCCCGGTACAGTGAGTGTCCCCTCAGAATAACGCCCGGTATGGTGACCCCTCAGAATAACGCCCGGTACGGTGTCCCCTCAGAATAACGCCCGGTACGGTGTCCCCTCAGAATAACGCCCGGTACGGTGTCCCCTCAGAATAACGCCCGGTACGGTGTCCCCTCAGAATAACGCCCGGTACGGTGTCCCCTCAGAATAACGCCCGGTACAGTGAGTGTCCCCTCAGAATAACGCCCGGTATGGTGACCCCTCAGAATAACGCCCGGTACGGTGTCCCCTAAGAATAACGCCCGGTACAGTGACCGTCCCCTCAGAATAACGCCCGGTACAGTGACCGTCCCCTCAGAATAACACCCGGTACAGTGACCCCTCAGAATAACGCCCGGTACAGTGACCGTCCCCTCAGAATAACACCCGGTACAGTGACCCCTCAGAATAACGCCCGGTACAGTGACTGTCCCCTCAGAATAACGTCCGGTACAGTGACCCCTCAGAATAACGCCCGGTACAGTGACCGTCCCCTCAGAATAACGCCCGGTACAGTGACCGTCCCCTCAGAATAACGCCCGGTACAGTGACCGTCCCCTCAGAATAACGCCCGGTACAGTGACCCCTCAGAATAACGCCCGGTACAGTGACAGTCCCCTCAGAATAACGCCCAGTACAGTGACCCCTCAGAATAACGCCCGGTACGGTGACCGTCCCCTCAGAATAACGCCCGGTACGGTGACCGTCCCCTCAGAATAACGCCCGGTACGGTGACCGTCCCCTCAGAATAACGCCCGGTACAGTGACCGTCCCCTCAGAATAACGCCCGGTACAGTGACCGTCCCCTCAGAATAACGCCCGGTACAGTGACCGTCCCCTCAGAATAACACCCGGTACAGTGAGTGTCCCCTCAGAATAACGCCCGGTACAGTGAGTGTCCCCTCAGAATAACGCCCGGTACAGTGAGTGTCCCCTCAGAATAACGCCCGGTATGGTGACCCCTCAGAATAACGCCCGGTACGGTGTCCCCTCAGAATAACGCCCGGTACGGTGTCCCCTCAGAATAACGCCCGGTACGGTGTCCCCTCAGAATAACGCCCGGTACGGTGTCCCCTCAGAATAACGCCCGGTACGGTGTCCCCTCAGAATAACGCCCGGTACAGTGAGTGTCCCCTCAGAATAACGCCCGGTATGGTGACCCCCTCAGAATAACGCCCGGTACGGTGTCCCCTCAGAATAACGCCCGGTACAGTGACCGTCCCCTCAGAATAACACCCGGTACAGTGACCCCTCAGAATAACGCCCGGTACAGTGACCGTCCCCTCAGAATAACACCCGGTACAGTGACCCCTCAGAATAACGCCCGGTACAGTGACTGTCCCCTCAGAATAACGTCCGGTACAGTGACCCCTCAGAATAACGCCCGGTACAGTGACCGTCCCCTCAGAATAACGCCCGGTACAGTGACCGTCCCCTCAGAATAACGCCCGGTACAGTGACCGTCCCCTCAGAATAACGCCCGGTACAGTGACCCCTCAGAATAACGTCCGGTACGGTGACCGTCCCCTCAGAATAACGCCCGGTACGGTGACCGTCCCCTCAGAATAACGCCCGGTACAGTGACCCCTCAGAATAACGCCCGGTACAGTGACCGTCCCCTCAGAATAACGCCCGGTACAGTGACCGTCCCCTCAGAATAACGCCCGGTACAGTGACCGTCCCCTCAGAATAACGCCCGGTACAGTGACCGTCCCCTCAGAATAACGCCCGGTACAGTGACCCCTCAGAATAACGTCCGGTACGGTGACCGTCCCCTCAGAATAACGCCCGGTACGGTGACCGTCCCCTCAGAATAACGCCCGGTACGGTGAGTGTCCCCTCAGAATAACGCCCGGTACGGTGACCGTCCCCTCAGAATAACGCCCGGTACAGTGACCGTCCCCTCAGAATAACGCCCGGTACAGTGACCCCTCAGAATAACGCCCGGTACGGTGACCGTCCCCTCAGAATAACGCCCGGTACAGTGACCGTCCCCTCAGAATAACGCCCAGTACAGTGACCCCTCAGAATAACGCCCGGTACGGTGACCGTCCCCTCAGAATAACGCCCGGTACAGTGACCGTCCCCTCAGAATAACACCCGGTACAGTGACCGTCCCCTCAGAATAACGCCCGGTACAGTGACATCCCCTCAGAATAACACCCGGTACGGTGACCGTCCCCTCAGAATAACGCCCGGTACAGTGACAGTCCCCTCAGAATAACGCCCGGTACAGTGACAGTCCCCTCAGAATAACGCCCAGTACAGTGACCCCTCAGAATAACGCCCGGTACGGTGACAGTCCCCTCAGAATAACGCCCGGTACGGTGACCGTCCCCTCAGAATAACGCCCGGTACGGTGACCGTCCCCTCAGAATAACGCCCGGTACAGTGACCGTCCCCTCAGAATAACGCCCGGTACAGTGACCGTCCCCTCAGAATAACGCCCGGTACAGTGACCGTCCCCTCAGAATAACGCCCGGTACAGTGACCGTCCCCTCAGAATAACGCCCGGTACAGTGACCGTCCCCTCAGAATAACGCCCGGTACGGTGACCGTCCCCTCAGAATAACACCCGGTACGGTGACCGTCCCCTCAGAATAACGCCCGGTATGGTGACCCCTCAGAATAACGCCCGGTACGGTGACCGTCCCCTCAGAATAACGCCCGGTACAGTGAGTGACCCCTCAGAATAACGCCCGGTACAGTGAGTGTCCCCTCAGAATAACGCCCGGTACGGTGACCGTCCCCTCAGAATAACGCCCGGTACAGTGACCCCTCAGAATAACGCCCGGTACGGTGACCGTCCCCTCAGAATAACGCCCGGTACAGTGACCGTCCCCTCAGAATAACGCCCAGTACAGTGACCCCTCAGAATAACGCCCAGTACAGTGACCCCTCAGAATAACGCCCGGTACAGTGACCGTCCCCTCAGAATAACGCCCGGTACAGTGACCGTCCCCTCAGAATAACGCCCGGTACAGTGACCGTCCCCTCAGAATAACACCCGGTACAGTGAGTGTCCCCTCAGAATAACACCCGGTACGGTGTCCCCTCAGAATAACGCCCGGTACGGTGTCCCCTCAGAATAACGCCCGGTACAGTGAGTGTCCCCTCAGAATAACGCCCGGTATGGTGACCCCTCAGAATAACGCCCGGTACGGTGTCCCCTCAGAATAACGCCCGGTACAGTGACCGTCTCCTCAGAATAACGCCCGGTACAGTGAGTGTCCCCTCAGAATAACGCCCGGTATGGTGACCCCTCAGAATAACGCCCGGTACGGTGTCCCCTCAGAATAACGCCCGGTATAGTGACCGTCCCCTCAGAATAACGCCCGGTACAGTGACCGTCCCCTCAGAATAACACCCGGTACAGTGACCCCTCAGAATAACGCCCGGTACAGTGACCGTCCCCTCAGAATAACGCCCGGTACAGTGACCGTCCCCTCAGAATAACGCCCGGTACAGTGACCGTCCCCTCAGAATAACGCCCGGTACAGTGACCGTCCCCTCAGAATAACGCCCGGTACAGTGACCGTCCCCTCAGAATAACGCCCGGTACAGTGACCGTCCCCTCAGAATAACGCCCGGTACAGTGACCGTCCCCTCAGAATAACGCCCGGTACAGTGACCGTCCCCTCAGAATAACGCCCGGTACGGTGACCGTCCCCTCAGAATAATGCCCGGTACAGTGACCGTTCCCTCAGAATAACGCCCGGTACAGTGACCGTCCCCTCAGAATAACGCCCGGTACAGTGACCGTCCCCTCAGAATAACGCCCGGTACAGTGACCGTCCCCTCAGAATAACGCCCGGTACGGTGACCGTCCCCTCAGAATAACGCCCGGTACAGTGACCGTCCCCTCAGAATAACGCCCGGTACGGTGACCGTCCCCTCAGAATAACGCCCGGTACGGTGACCGTCCCCTCAGAATAACGCCCGGTACAGTGACCCCTCAGAATAACGCCCGGTACAGTGAGTGTCCCCTCAGAATAACGCCCGGTACAGTGAGTGACCCCTCAGAATAACGCCCGGTACATTGACCGTCCCCTCAGAATAACGCCCGGTACAGTGACCGTCCCCTCAGAATAACGCCCGGTACAGTGACCGTCCCCTCAGAATAACGCCCGGTACGGTGACCGTCCCCTCAGAATAACGCCCGGTACAGTGACCGTCCCCTCAGAATAACGCCCGGTACGGTGACCCGGATCTCGGAGTCTGAGGGGACTCTCCTCTCCTCACACACCTGTTCCCTCCCACGTGACCGCCCTCCTCCAATGGGGTCCCGCCCTCCTCCAATGGGGTCCCGCCCTCCTCCAATGGGGTTCCGCCCTCCTCCAATGGGGTCCCGCCCTCCTCTCTCCTCACTGGGCGGGAAAGTCACCATTATTGTGTTTTCTGTCACTCACCGGAGATCCGCACCGAGTACCGGGCCCTCCCCTCCCCCCACCGAGTACCGAGCCCTCCCCTCCCCGCACCGAGTACCGAGCCCTCCCCCCACCGAGTACCGAGCCCTCCCCTCCCCGCACCGAGTACCGGGCCCTCCCCTCCCCCCACCGAGTACCGGGCCCTCCCCTCCCCCCACCGAGTACCGGGCCCTCCCCTCCCCCCACCGAGTACCGAGCCCTCCCCTCCCCCCTCCCCGCACCGAGTACCGGGCCCTCCCCCCTCCCCGCACCGAGTACCGGGCCCTCCCCTCCCCCCTCCCCGCACCGAGTACCGGGCCCTCCCCCCTCCCCGCACCGAGTACCGGGCCCTCCCCCCTCCCCCCTCCCCTCCCCCCACCGAGTACCGGGCCCTCCCCCCTCCCCCCTCCCCTCCCCCCTCCCCGCACCGAGTACCGGGCCCTCCCTTCCCCCCTCCCCGCACCGAGTACCGGGCCCTCCCCTCCCCCCTCCCCGCACCGAGTACCGGGCCCTCCCCTCCCCCCTCCCCGCACCGAGTACCGGGCCCTCCCCTCCCCCCTCCCCGCACCGAGTACCGGGCCCTCCCCTCCCCCCTCCCCGCACCGAGTACCGGGCCCTCCCCCCTCCCCGCACCGAGTACCGGGCCCTCCCCCCTCCCCCCTCCCCGCACCGAGTACCGGGCCCTCCCCTCCCCCCTCCCCGCACCGAGTACCGGGCCCTCCCCCCTCCCCGCACCGAGTACCGGGCCCTCCCCCCTCCCCCCTCCCCCCTCCCCTCCCCCCACCGAGTACCGGGCCCTCCCCCCTCCCCCCTCCCCTCCCCCCTCCCCCCACCGAGTACCGGGCCCTCCCCTCCCCTCCCCTCCCCCCTCCCCGCACCGAGTACCGGGCCCTGCCCTCCCCCCACCGAGTACCGGGCCCTCCCCTCCCCCTCCTGCCCTTCCTGAGGTCACACTAAGGAAACAAAATGGCCCCGGTGCCGGTCAGATTCCCGCTTCTCCTCCGCCATGTTCTGTCAGAGAGGCGGCTGCCTAATCCTCCGGTCCGCCGTCACCGGGAGGGGGGAGGGGAGGACGGCGGCGATCTTATATAAACACCCGGAATGTACCGACACACCCGGAGCTCACCCGTGTCTCCCGGGGGGGGGAGGGGAGCGCCGCACCGATCGTTACCGGAGGAGAGATATCGGGTGATAAAGTTACTAAAACGCGGACCGGGGTCGGTAAACACCGCGGGGGAGGGGGGGCCGTAAACGTCACCCGCCCGTTACCGTAAACACCCCCCACACACCGGACCCCTCCCCCCCCCGGGGGTCTTACATCGGCCGGCGTCCGGTTCCGGAGCTCCAGGTGGATCCTCTTCTTCATGTCCATCCTGTCCGTCTCACCCGAATTCGGGTCACTTCGCTTCTCCCGGCTCCTCGGCGGAGATCACTAACCTGCTGGTTCCAGGGAGGGGGCGGGACCAGGGGGACAGGTTTCTTTGACGGACGGCTCGCCTGACCAATCAGGAGGCAGCCCGCGGTGGGGGCAGCCAATGGGCGCCCCGGATCCCCCGTGTTGTTGTGATGGGCAGAGAAGGCGCTGAGAGCCGCTCCGCCACCAGAGGGCGCTGCGGGGAGGAGAGATCCGTATTCTGTACTATGGGATGAATCCCGGACAGCTGATTGGTGGGGCGGACCTTTAAAGACCCAACAACTTTCTGAGATTTGCTGTTTACAAGTTAAAAAAGGTTTTTGTTTTTTTTTGCTAGAAAATTACTTATAAACCCCAAACATTTATATATTTTTTTTCTAACACCATAGAGAATAAAATGGCGGTCGTTGAAATACTTTCTGTCACACCGTATACGCGTAGCGGTCTTACAAGCGCACTTTTTTTGGGGGAAAAAAATACACTTTTTTTAAATTAAAAAAATAAGACAACAATAAATTTAGGCAATTTTTTTTATTATTGTAAAAGATAATGTTACACCAAGTAAATTGATACCCAACATGTCGCGCTTCAAAATTGTGCCTCCGCTCGTGGAATGGCGATAAACTTTTACCCTTTAAAACAATTCTACAGGTTGTGTGTTTTGAGTTACAGAGGAGGTCTAGGAATAGAATTATCGTTCTCGCTCTACCGACCGCGGCGATACCTCACATGTGTGGTCTGAACGCCGTTTTCATATGCGGGCGCTGCTCACGTAGGCGTTCGCTTCTGAGCGCGAGCTCGGCGGGACGGGGTGCGTTTAAATTTTTTTTTTCTTATTTATTTTACATTTTATTTTTACACTGTTTTTAAAAATTGTGTCACTTTTATTCCTATTACAAGGAATGTAAACATCCTTTATAATAGAAAAAAAACATGACAGGTCCTCTTTAATGTCAGATCTGGGGGGTCAAAAAGACTTCAGATCTCATATTTACACTAAAATGCAATAAGAAAAAAAAATATTTTCTCATTTAAACAAATGCCAAAAAAAAAAAAGATGTCCCTCTTAAGAGCTCTGGGGGGGAAGTGATGTTTTGACGTCTCTTCCGCCCTGCAATGATATGGAGACGGGTGGGGGGCCATCTTCCCCCTTAACCACTTGCCGACCGCCTACCGCATATATACTGCGGCAGAATGGCACGGGCAGGCAAAATCACGTACCCGTACGTGATCTGCCTCCCGCGGGCGGGGGGTCCGATCGGACCCCCCCCCGGTGCCATCGGCGGTCGGCATTTGACTGGGAGCCTCAGGAGGCGAGGGGGAGACCATCCGATCGTGGCCCCCCCCTCGCGATCGCTCCCAGCCAATGGGAATCCTCCTCTGCCTGTGTGTCGTTTCACACAGGCAGAGGATGTGATGTCATCTCTCCTCGGTCTGGCAGTTTCCGTTCCAGCGCCGAGGAGAGAAGACAAGTGAGTGCACAACACACACACAGTAGAACATGCCAGGCATACCTTACACCCCCGATCCCCCCCCGATCGCCCCCCGATCCCCCCCCAATCACCCCCCCCCTGTCACAAACTGACATTAGCAGTATTTTTTTTTTTTTTTTTTTTCTGATTACTGCATAGTGTCAGTTTGTGACAGTTAGTGTTAGGGCAGTGAGTATTACCCCCCTTTAGGTCTAGGATACCCCCCTAACCCCCCCTAATAAAGTTTTAACCCCTTGATCACCCCCTGTCACCAGTGTCGCTAAGCGATCATTTTTCTGATCGCTGTATTAGTGTCGCTGGTGACGCTAGTTAGGAACGTAAATATTTAGGTTCGCCGTCAGCGTTTTATAGCGACAGGGACCCCCATATACTATCTAATAAATGTTTTAACCCCTTGATTGCCCCCTAGTTAACCCTTTCACCACTGATCACCGTATAACCGTTACGGGTGACGCTGGTTAGTTCGTTTATTTTTTATAGTGTCAGGGCACCCGCCGTTTATTACTGAATAAAGGTTTAGCCCCCCGATCGCCCGGCGGTGATATGTGTCGCCCCAGGCAGCGTCAGGTTAGCGCCAGTACCGCGAACACCCACGCACGCAGTATGCGCCTCCCTTAGTGGTATAGTATCTGATCGGATCAATATCTGATCCAATCAGATCTATACTAGCGTCCCCAGCAGTTTAGGGTTCCCAAAAACGCAGTGTTAGCGGGATCAGCCCAGATACCTGCTAGCACCTGCGTTTTGCCCCTCCGCCCGGCCCAGCCTACCCAAGTGCAGTATCGATCAATCACTGTCACTTTTTTTTGGTAGTGTTTTGGTGAACTGGCAAGCGCCAGCGGCCTAGTACACCCCGGTTGTAGTCAAACCAGCCCTGCAGTAACACTTGGTGACGTGGCGAGTCCCATAAGTGCAGTTCAAGCTGGTGAGGTGGCAAGCACAAGTAGTGTCCCGCTGCCACCAAAAAGACAAACACAGGCCCGTCGTGCCCATAATGCCCTTCCTGCTGCATTCGCCAATCCTAATTGGGAGCCCACCACTTCTGCAGCGCCCGTACTTCCCCCATTCACATCCCCAACCAAATGCAGTCGGCTGCATGAGAGGCATTTTCTTTATGTCCTCCAGAGTACCCCTACCCAACGAACCCCCCCAAAAAAGATGTTGTGTCTGCAGCAAGCGCGGATATAGGCGTGACACCCGCTATTATTGTCCCTCCTGTCCTGATAATCCTGGTCTTTGCATTGGTGAATGTTTTGAACGCTACCATTCACTAGTTGAGTATTAGCGTAGGGTACAGCATTGCACAGACTAGGCACACTTTCACAGGGTCTCCCAAGATGCCATCGCATTTTGAGAGACCCGAACCTGGAACCGGTTACAGTTATAAAAGTTAGTTACAAAAAAAAGTGTAAAAAAAAAAAAAAAACACAAACAAAAATATAAAATAAAAATAGTTGTCGTTTTATTGTTCTCTCTCTCTCTATTCTCTCTCTATTGTTCTGCTCTTTTTTACTGTATTCTATTCTGCAATGTTTTATTGTTATTATGTTTTATCACGTTTGTTTTTCAGGTATGTAATTTTTTATACCTTACCGTTTACTGTGCTTTATTGTTAACCATTTTTTTGTCTTCAGGTACGCCATTCACGACTTTGAGTGGTTATACCAGAATGATGCCTGCAGGTTTAGGTATCATCTTGGTATCATTCTTTTCAGCCAGCGGTCGGCTTTCATGTAAAAGCAATCCTAGTGGCTAATTAGCCTCTAGACTGCTTTTACAAGCAGTGGGAGGGAATGCCCCCCCCCCCCCAACATCTTCCGTGTTTTTCTCTGGCTCTCCTGTCTCAACAGGGAACCTGAGAATGCAGCCGGTGATTCAGCCAGATGACCATAGAGCTGATCAGAGACCAGAGTGGCTCCAAACATCTCTATGACCTAAGAAACCGGAAGCTACGAGCATTTTATGACTTAGATTTCGCCGGATGTAAACAGCGCCATTGGGAAATTGGGAAAGCATTTTATCACACCGATCTTGGTGTGGTCAGATGCTTTGAGGGCAGAGGAGAAATCTAGGGTCTAATAGACCCCAATTTTTGCAAAAAAGAGTACCTGTCACTACCTATTGCTATCATAGGGGATATTTACATTCCCTGAGATAACAATAAAAATGATTTAAAAAAAAAAAATGAAAGGAACAGTTTAAAAATAAGATAAAAAAATAATAATAATAAAGAAAAAAAAAAAAAAAAGCACCCCTGTCCCCCCTGCTCTCGCGCTAAGGTGAACGCAAGCGTTGGTCTGGCGTCAAATGTAAACAGCAATTGCACCATGCATGTGAGTTGTCACTGCGAAGGTCAGATCGAGGGCAGTAAGTTTAGCAGTAGACCTCCTCTGTAAATCTAAAGTGGTAACCTGTAAAGGCTTTTAAAGGCTTTTAAAAATGTATTTAGTTTGTCGCCACTGCACGTTTGTGCGCAATTTTAAAGCATGTCATGTTTGGTATCCATGTACTCGGCCTAAGATCATCTTTTTTATCTCATCAAACATTTGGGCAATATAGTGTGTTTTAGTGCATTAAATTGTAAAAAAGTGTGTTTTTTCCCCAAAAAATGCGTTTGAAAAATCGCTGCGCAAATACTGTGTGAAAAAAAAAAATGAAACACCCACCATTTTAATCTGTAGGGCATTTGCTTTAAAAAAAAATATATAATGTTTGGGGGTTCAAAGTAATTTTCTTGCAAAAAAAAATTATTTTTTTATGTAAACAATAAGTGTCAGAAAGGGCTTTGTCTTCAAGTGGTTAGAAGAGTGGGTGATGTGTGACATAAGCTTCTAAATGTTGTGCATAAAATGCCAGGACAGTTCAAAACCCCCCCAAATGACCCCATTTTGGAAAGTAGACACCCCAAGCTATTTGCTGAGAGGCATGTCGAGTCCATGGAATAATTTATATTGTGACACAAGTTGCGGGAAAGAGACAATTTTTTATTTTTTTTATTTTTTTTTGCGCAAAGTTGTCACTAAATGATATATTGCTCAAACATGCCATGGGAATATGTGAAATTACACCCCAAAATACATTTAGCTGCTTCTCCTGAGTACGGGGATACCACATGTGTGGGACTTTTTGGGAGCCTAGCCGCGTACGGGACCCCGAAAACCAAGCACCGCCTTCAGGCTTTCTAAGGCCGTAAATTTTTGATTTCACTCTTCACTGCCTATCACAGTCTCGGAGGCCATGGAATGCCCAGGTGGCACAAAACCCCCCCAAATTACCCCATTTTGGAAAGTAGACACCCCAAGCTATTTGCTGAGAGGTATAGTGAGTATTTTGCAGACCTCACTTTTTGTCACAAAGTTTTGAAAAAAGAAAAAAAAAAATTTTTTTTCTCGTCTTTCTTTATTTTCAAAAACAAATGAGAGCTGCAAAATACTCACTATACCTCTCAGCAAATAGCTTGTGGTGTCTACTTTCCAAAATGGGGTCATTTGGGGGGGTTTTGTGCCACCTGGGCATTCCATGGCCTCCGAAACTGTGATAGGCAGTGAGGAGTAAAATCAAAAATGTACGCCCTTAGAAATCCTGAAGGCGGTGCTGGGTTTTCGGGGTCCCGTACGCGGCTAGGCTCCTAAAAAGTCCCACACATGTGGTATCCCCGTACTCAGGAGAAGCAGCTAAATGTATTTTGGGGTGCAATTCCACATATGCCCATGGCCTGTGTGAGCAATATATCATTTAGTGACAACTTTGTGCAAAAAAAAAAAAAAATTTGTCACTTTCCCGCAACTTGTGTCAAAATATAAAACATTCCATGGACTCAACATGCCTCAAAGCAAATAGCTTGGGGTGTCTACTTTCCAAAATGGGGTCATTTGGGGGGGTTTTATGTCATCTGGGCATTTTATGGCCTTCAAAACTGTGATAGGTAGTGAGGAGTAAAATCAAAAATGTACGCCCTTAGAAATCCTGAAGGCGTTGCTTGGTTTTCGGGGCCCCGTACGCGGCTAGGCTCCCAAAAAGTCCCACACATGTGGTATCCCCGTACTCAGGAGAAGCAGCTAAATGTATTTTGGGGTGCAATTCCACATATGCCCATGGCCTGTGTGAGCAATATATCATTTAGTGACAACTTTTTGTAATTTTTTTTTTTTTTTTTTGTCATTATTCAATCACTTGGGACAAAAAAAATGAATATTCAATGGGCTCAACATGCCTCTCAGCAATTTCCTTGGGGTGTCTACTTTCCAAAATGGGGTCATTTTGGGGGGTTTTGTACTGCCCTGCCATTTTAGCACCTCAAGAAATGACATAGGCAGTCATAAACTAAAAGCTGTGTAAATTCCAGAAAATGTACCCTAGTTTGTAGACGCTATAACTTTTGCGCAAACCAATAAATATACGCTTATTGACATTTTTTTACCAAAGACATGTGGCCGAATACATTTTGGCCTAAATGTATGACTAAAATTGAGTTTATTGGATTTTTCTTAGAACAAAAAGTAGAAAATATCATTTTTTTTCAAAATTTTCGGTCTTTTTCCGCGTATAGCGCAAAAAATAAAAACGGCAGAGGTGATCAAATACCATCAAAAGAAAGCTCTATTTGTGGGAAGAAAAGGACGCAAATTTCGTTTGGGTAGAGCATTGCATGACCGCGCAATTAGCAGTTAAAGCGACGCAGTGCCGAATTGTAAAAAGTGCTCTGGTCAGGAAGGGGGTAAAACCTTCCGGGGCTGAAGTGGTTAATCGTCTCCACAGACGTTCAGAGGATCCGATCGCCTCCACCGCGGCCGACGGCTCCGGTAAGCGGCGGAGGGCACCAGATCGCGTCGGGAGGGGCCCTATCCCGCCGGCGATAAAAGCGTTCTTGCGGCGAATCCGCCGCAGAGACCACTATGATTGGAAACCGGACGAAAAGGAGGATACCGTGGGGTTATGGTAGCTGCTGCCATAACAACGCTATTCCTCTTCAAAGTAAGGACGTATATCGGCGTGCGGCGGTCCGGAAGTGGTTAAGTCCACCTACCTGACCATTTCTACCAGTGTTAGTCCCCCTATGTGATAAACAATAAAGTTTAGTGACAAAAAAAAAAAAAGTTAAAATTATAAAGTTACACCCAACCACATTAACCCCTTCCCTACTGTCCAATCCTGACACTTCTCTCCTACGTGTAACATTTTCTTGGGGGGGGGGGGGGTTGTTAGAACATCACCCCTAAACATTATATATTTCACGTCCCGGCGCACGTCGATGTACGTCCAAACTTTGGCGGCGAATATCGTTATGGAAGCAGCCGTTTTCGTTCGGTGGCCTGGCTTTCTGATAAAAGTGGTCCCTGCGGCGGATTCGCGGCGAGATCACTTTTATCGGTGCAGGGAGAGGGGGCGCCCCCCCTCCCGCCGTGATCCGGTGCCCTCCGCCGCTTACCGGAGCCGTCGGTAGCGGCGAAGGCGATCGCGTCCGTCTCCGTGCTGTGCCTGGAGACGAGTGAGGCTAAGATGGCACCCACTCGTCTCCATGACACTGCTGGGCGGAAGCGACGTCACAACGTCACGTCACTTCCACCCACGCCTCTTAAAGGCACATTTTTTTCAATGTCGTTTTTTTTTTTTTATTGCATTTTAGTGTAAATATGAGATGTGACGTCTTTTTCTCCCCCAGATCTCATATATAAGAGGACCTGTCATGCTTATTTCTATTACAAGAGATATCTACATTCCTTGTAATAGGAATAAAAGTGACACATTTTTTTTTTTAAAACAGTGTAAAAATAAATAAAATAATGTAAAATAAATAATAAAAATACAATTTTTTTTTTTCAAACTCCCTCCGTCCCGCCGAGCTCGCGTGCAGAAGCAAACGCATACGTGAGCAGCGCCCGCATATGAAAACGGTGGTCAAACCACACATGTGAGGTATCGCCGCGACCGTTAGAGTGAGAGCGATAATTCTAGCCCTAGACCTCCTCTGTAACACAAAACATGCAACCTGTAGAATTTTTTAAACAACGCCTATGGAGATTTTTGAGGGTAAAAGTTTGTCGCCCATTCCAGGAGCGGGCACAATTTTGAAGCGTGACGTGTTGGGTATCAATTTACTCGGCGTAACATTATCTTTCACAATATAAAAAAAAAATTGGGCTAACTTTACTGCTGTCTTATTTTTTTGTATTAAAAAAAGTGAATTTTTTCGAAAAAAAGTGAGCTCATAAGACCGCTTTGCAGTTACGGTGCAAAAAAAAAGTATTGCAACGACCGCCGTTTTATTCTCTAGGGCAGTGATGGCGAACCTTGGCACTACAGATGTTTTGGGACTACATTTCCCATGATGCTCATGCACTCTGCAGTGTAGTTGAGCATCATGGGAAATGTAGTCCCAAAACATCTGGGGTGCCGAGGTTCTCCATCACTGCTCTAGGGTGTTAGAAAAAAAATCAATATATAATGTTTGGGGGTTCTAAGTAGCAACAAAACCTGATTTAAACTTGTAAACACCTAAAATCCAAAACGAGGCTGGTCCTTAAGTGGTTAAGAATTACTCGCCAGCAGTTGCCCCGCCCACCCTAATTTCCACCCCTAAACACGCCCTCGTAAATGATCTCATGAATGCAAAATTAAAGGAGAAGTCCAGCCTGAACTTTTTAGGCCGGGCTTCTCCTGCGGATCACAGGAAGGGAGGCAATTTGTTTTCAGCGGAGAGCGGTCTGAAGTCCGACGTCACTATTGTGAGTCCGGTCCCCGCGTCGTCTCCACCTCCCAAATCTGGATCCGCCAGCTGCCTTGACTGATGGCGGTCTCGGCGAGTCACGGAGACAGCCGCTCCCCGCCCCTCCACTGCTCAGCACTCCAATGAGCGCGGAGGAGCAGAGAGGAGAGACGCTGACTGACAGTCAGCACCTCTCCTCTCGGGGATCTGTGAGAATTGAGCCATCGGCGGTGTTCGGTGGATCGGTTCTCAGTGCAGAGACAGCGGAGGACAGATGCAGCATCCACATAGGTAAGTATGTATCAAAAATGTAAAAAAAAAAAATCTCTTTTAAGTTACAAAAATAAATGTTTACAACAACAACTTCATCAGCGCCCATCAATGCAGCCTATCAGCGCCCATCAATGCAGCCTATCAGCGCCCATCAATGCAGCCTCATCAGTGTAGCCTGACCAGTGCCCATCAATGCAACCTGACCAGTGCCCATCAATGCAGCATATCAGTGCCCATCAATGCAACCTGACCAGTGCCCATCAATGCAGCATATCAGTGCCCATCAATGCAACCTCCCCAGCACCCACCAATGCAGCATATCAGTGCCCATCAATGCAACCTCCCCAGCACCCACCAATGCAGCATATCAGTGCCCATCAATGCAACCTCATCATTGCCCATCAATGCAGC
The DNA here is from genome assembly GCA_037952925.1 of Lithobates clamitans. Lineage (NCBI taxonomy): Eukaryota > Metazoa > Chordata > Amphibia > Anura > Ranidae > Lithobates > Lithobates clamitans. Next base: position 194,203 of record JBBGZY010003313.1, read on the forward strand.
TTCATCAGTGCCCATCATTGCAGCATATTAGTGCAGCCTATCAGTGCCCATCAGTAAAGCATATCAATGGCCATAAGTGCCGCCTCATTAGTGCAGTCTATCAGTGCCCATCAATGCAGCCTCATCATCAGAACCCATCAATGCAGCCTCATCAGTGCTTATCAATGCAGCCTCATCAGTGCCCATCAATGCAGCCTCATCAGTGCCCATGAGCGCAGCCTATCAGTGCCCATGAGCGCAGCCTCATCAGTGCCCATCAATGCAGCCTCATCAGTGCCCATCAATGCAACCTGACCAGTGCCCACCAATGCAGCATATCAGTGACCATCAATGCAACCTCATCATTGCCCATCAATGTAGCTTCATCAGTGCCCATCATTGCAGCATATTAGTGCAGCCTATCAGTGCCCATCAGTAAAGCATATCAATGCCCATAAGTGCCGCCTCATTAGTGCAGTCTATCAGTGCCCATCAATGCAGCCTCATCATCAGAACCCATCAATGCAGCCTCATCAGTGCTTATCAATGCAGCCTCATCAGTGCCCATCAATGCAGCCTCATCAGTGCCCATGAGCGCAGCCTATCAGTGCCCATGAGCGCAGCCTCATCAGTGCCCATCAATGCAGCCTCATCAGTGCCCATCAATGCAGCCTCATCAGTGCCCATCAATGCAGCCTCATCAGTGCCCATCAGAGCAGCCTCATCAGTACCCATCAATGCAGCCTATCAGTGCCCATGAGTGCAGCCTCATCAGTGCCCATCAGTGCAGCCTCATCAGTACCCATCAATGCAGCCTATCAGTGCCCATCAATGCAGCCTCATCAGTGCCCATCAATGCATCCTAATCAGTGCCCAACAGCGCAGCCTCATCAGTGCCCATCAATGCAGCCTCATCAGTGCCCATTAGCGCAGCCTCATCAGTGCCCATCAATGTAGCCTCATCAGTGCAGCCTCATCAATGCAGCCTCATCAGTGCCTATCAGCGCAGCCTATCACTGCACAGGGATCATAGGGAGGAATCGGAAGGAGAGCCAGCCGGATAACACAGAGAAAGGATCTCCCGCTGTGACAAAACTTGGGCCTACAACGGCAGCCGCTGTCAAAGTCCCGCCTCCTGGACCGGCTCCTATGATGGACAACAAACTACTTCAATTTCCCGGCATTGGACCCGTGTGCTGTCTATCATAGGAGCCGATCCAGGAGGCGGGACTTTCTTTGACAGCGGCCAGCGATTCAGATCCAAGTTGTGTCACAGAAGGAGCTCCCCTCTCTGTGTGACCCGGCCGTCTCTCCTCCCCCTTCCCCAGTTCCCTGGCCAATCGTTGGGAAAAGAATCGTTTCCCATTCAACACCCCCCATGCGCCCCGCCCCCCCCATGCGGCTCCATACACTCCCTCAGCTTATTTCCACTCGCTTGCTCGCATTTGGCGAGCTGAGGGCTGTAGCTGCACTAAATTACCAAAAGTATTGGGACGCCTGCCTTCACACGCACATGAACTTTAATGGCATCCCAGTCTTAGTCCGGAGGGTTCAATATTGAGTTGGCTCCGCCCTTTGCAGCTATAACAGCTTCAACTCTTCTGGGAAGGCCGTCCACAAGGTTTAGGAGGGTGTCTATGGGAATGTTTGACCATTCTTCCAGAAGCGCATCTGTGAGGTCAGGCACTGATGTTGGATGAGAAGGCCTGGCTCACAGTCTCCGCTCTAATTTATCGCAAAGGTGTTCTATCGGGTTGAGGTCAGGACTCTGTGCAGGCCAGTCAAGTTCCTCCACCCCAAACTTGCTCATCTATGTCTTTATGGACCTTGCTTTGCGCACTGATCCAAATCATTTGGTGGGGGGGGGGGGATTATGGTGTGGGGGGGAGGGGTGGATTATGGTGCGGGGGGGAGGGGGGGATTATGGTGTGGGGGTTGTTTTTCAGGGGTTATCCAGTTTTACTGTATGAAATGTGAGTACTGCACTATACATTGTTTTAAAAATTAAATATCGGTTTGACATGCGTCACCATTGGGGCTCCTCGTCTCTCCTTCTCCCCCTGGTTGCCTGACATACAATCAGACAATGGGGCGGGGCGGCAACAAGGTTAAAGTCCATAAACTAGAGCCATCGGGTTCACATTACAGTTTGTCTCTTAACAGCTCATCTTCTTTCAGCTGTCAGTTTGTAAAAAATGTTGGTTTATCCTCCATCCGTGTAATATACAGCGGTGATGTCATCTCCGTCTAGCGGCTGACCTGCGCGCTCCTTCGTTCAATGTTATCCCACCGGAGCACGCGCACAGGAAACCGCCAGAGACCCGCGAGAGGGAGCCCAACGTTTCCACTGCCTGGGGGCCTCCAGCAGAGTTCCTGCACAGATCATCATCATAACAATTGCATTGGGTCATGTATTGTGCTTTATAACTAAATATCAAATACATGTAGAGGTAAAATGTAACAATATAAAAGGCGCATGTAACAAATGCAATATCATTATTATATTATTATACAGGATTTATATGGCCCAACAGTTTACGCAGCGCTTTGCAATATAAAAGGGAGACAATACAGTTATAATACAATAAGATACAGGAGGATTAAGAGGGCCCTGCTCAGAAGAGCTTACACTCTAATAGATATTTACTCAGTTTTACAGCTCACCATCTAGTGGCAGAACTCATATACAGTAATACCTCGGATGGTGAGTAACGCGGTTAATGAGCGTTTCGCAATACGAGCAAATATTTTTTTTTAAATCCTGAGTGTTGTCTCGCAAAACGAGCAGGATTCAAGCCTCTGCGGTGTGCAGTACCACATTTGGCCAGAAGTGCGGGGGGTGCTGGTGACACTTGGTTCCCAAGTGTTTCCGAGTGCATCCAAACGGTTTCCGCGTCTTTCCGGCGCCCCCCCCACCTCTGGCCACATGCGGTACTGCATACAATAGAAGTCCGTGTGGAACGAATTATCTTTGTTTCTATTGACTTCTATGGGGAAACTCGCTTTGATATGCGAGTGCTTTGGATTACAAGCGTTCTCCTGGAACGGATTATTCTCGTAATCCAAGGTTCCACTGTAGTGGTTTGTGCTTTGTTAAGAAATTATGTTGTTTTATTTTTTTTTTATTGGATATGTTTTATAACAGAAAGGAGAAAATATTGGGGGGGGGGGGGTTCAAAATGTTTTCATTTATATAATACAAATTAAAAAAACCCAAAGGTGATCAAATACCACCAAAAGAAAGCCCTATTTGTGGGGGGGGGGGGGAGATATACATTTCATTTGGGTACAGTGTTGCATGAGAATCCGTTCCAGGAGAATGCTTGTAATCCAAAGCACTCGCATATCAAAGCGAATTTCCCCATAGAAGTCACTGGAAACGAAGATAATTCGTTCCACGTTAACTTCTATTGTATGCAATACCGCATGTGGCCAGAGGTGGGGGGAGGACACCAGAGAGACTCAGAAATACTCGGAGACCGTTCGTAGCTGCTCGGATGCACTCGAAGAGGCTCAGAAACACGCAGTAGCCGAGTGTTTTCAAGTGCATCCGAGCGGCTCCGAGTGTCACCAGTGCCCCCGCACCTCTGGCCAAATGCGGTACTGCATAGTGTTGCATGACCGCCCAATTGCTAGTTAAAATAGTGCAGTGCTGAAAAGCAAAAAATATCCAGGTTATGAAAATACGGCTCCGGTAATCCGAAAGAGGACCATCCGCCGTTTTTTTAAAAATACCGCGGTTATGGCAGCTATCTGCTGCCGCAACAATGGTATTTAGTGTGAAAGTACCGACGTATAACGACGGCGGCTGGTCCGTAAGCGGTTTGAAAAAAACTGTGGCTGCGACTTTTAATAAACACACACTCACCTGTCCCAGGATTTGTGCTCATGCCAGCCTTCCCTTCTCTCCATCTTCTCTCCCCGGCACTGGTATCTCAACTGTGTGACAGCGTGCAGCTTCACAGCCGTGTGCCCACTGTGCATGTGCGGGTTGCGCTGCGCGTCCTGAATGGTCTGGCAGTCTTCTGGGACCTGTGATGTGTCCCAGAAGACTGCGGGGGGGGGGGAGGAGGGAGGACAACTTCTTCTCAGATCGCCTAGGTGATCCAAGCAGAAGTAGGAGCGGGTACCTCTCAAAACTAGGTACCTGCTCCCCCCCCCCCCAAAAAAAAATGATATGCCAAATGTGGCATAGGAGGGGGGGAGGAGTACTTAAAACAGAACTTCCCCTTTTGGGTGGAGCTCCGCTTTAGGTTTATTGTATGTAGACCTCAGTACTAGGGCTTCTTTCACACTGTAGTATTAGCTACAGCGCTAAACTAGCTTCATTAGCGCTAAATCGCTGCTCGTTTTAGCGGCGCTTTAGCGCTGTTTAATTGGCGCTTGTCAGCTGCTAGCGGGGCGCTTTTAATCTAAAGAAGCGTATCTCCCGAGATTTTGAGACGGGAATGAGGGACACCTACTAGCAAACGTATGTAGGCTTAGGACACGCCCCCTGCCACACCCCCTTAAAGGAGAATTAGCCCCAAAAAAAAGGTTTATTAAATCTACAAGGGCTTTTTTTTTACCACTACTATTCCTTTATATCGGCTTTTGACATTTAGAAATGCAGCAATTTAAGAAATCAGATGAAAGGTTTAGTGCTGGGAAACACGTTTTGAAAGATAAAAGGTGCATTTTATATACAATTATATGGATCAGACCAAAATGAGGAGGAAAGAGGGACAGAGGGACAGTCCCTCGAAATCAGGGACAGTTGGGAGCTGTGCAGGAAGGGGTTAAAGCCGTTCGCGTTGCGGCACTTCTGAAGTGCTTTTTTATGCGATTTGGAAGCACTGCCCATTCATTCCAATGGGAATGGGCGGGGGGGGGGGGCGGTGTATACAGCGCTCCTCCTCCGCCCCAAAGATGCTGGTTGAAGGACTTTTTTTCCCTTCCCGCAAGCGCACCGCACTGGGGAGGCATGAGAGGCGCTTTTCAGGTGCTTTACAGGCACTATTTTTCGTGCTAAAATACCTAAAAACCGCCTTTAGTTTAAAAAGTAGCCTAAATCCTCATTTAAAGCGCAAACCCACAATACCCATACTCACCTTGTGGGCGGGGCTTAAGGCGCAGTCGTTGGGGACACTGGGGAATCGCACTCAGTTATGCCTAAACATTAGGCGGCAACTTGCGGTAGGGTTGCCACCTGTCTGGGATTCACCCGGACAGTTTGGGTTTGGAATCGTGTGTCCGGGTTTCAGGCAGGTTGCTGGCTGCAGTTGTCTAAGCTGAGAGTGTCTGTTACTCTCTCTTTCACACTGCCCAAAGCCAACACTAACACCCCCCCCCAAACACACAGACAGGAGAGGAGAGAGGGATCGATCTGCACCTTTTCCCCCCACCCCTACCCCTCTGTGTCTGCCCACACTCCAATCTCTGGCGCTGTGCCTTAGGATAGAAAATTGGGGCCGGAAATTTGAAGTCCAGCAGCCTCGGATAGATCTGGATGAGAGGTGCTGACTGCCAAGGGGTGAGTGAGCTCACCATCCATCCCTGTCTGTGACTGAAGTCTCCCCTGGGAAACTTCCCATAGATATTTTTTTTAACAGGGGGGGGGGGCACTCCAGCGCCCCCTATGGACGGGCCGCCACTGCCCCCTTCTCTCTCCTGCGTCTGAGTGAGTACACTAAGGCAGATCAGGGTTCTCAGAGCACCCCTTACATCAGAGTTCCCCTTTTTCCACCAGAGGCCACAGTGTTCCCCCTTAAATTAGGGTTCCCAGAGCATCCCTTACATCAGAGTCTGCAGAGTCCCCCCCTACAGTGAAAGGGAACTCTGTGGACTCTGATGTAAAGGAGAACTCTGCGGACTCTGATGTAAAGGGGAACTCTGTGGACTCTGATGTAAAGGGGAACTCTGTGGACTCTGATGTAAAGGGGGACTCTTGTTATTAACTTCATATGATTAGAAATGTTATTTAATAGCAAAATGTATGTATAGTTTATTCTATTAAAAAAAAATTGCTGTGCTCCGCTAAAGTGTCCGGGTTTGACTTGAAGAAAAGGTGGCGACCCCACCTAGCGGTCATGTGAAATCAACATTAAGGCAGAACTCCGGACTCAGAAGCGAGCAGCAACTTACACAGTGAACTCTTTATGTGATCCTCGGCCAAATAACAATGGTTGTACTCACATACAAATGTAGCATTAAAGCGCCGCGTCCCTCCGGTGCTCGCGCGCAGAAGCTAACACATACTTAAATGGCGTTCGTAGCACACATGTGAGGTATCCTCACGACCGTCAGAGTGAGAGCAATAATTCTAGCCCTGGACCTCCTCTGTATCTCTAAACTAGTAACCTGTAAAATATTTCAAAGCATTGCCTATGGAGATTTTTAAGTACTGTCATTTGTTGCCATTCCACAAGCGCGTGCGCAATTTTAAAGCGTGACATGTTAGGTATCTATTTACTCGCCGTAACATCATCTTTCACATTATCCAAAAATTTTGGATAACTTTAGTGTTTTGGGGTTTTTTTTAATTTAAAAAAGTGTACTTTTTCCCAAAAAATTGCATTTGAAAAAAACGCTGCACAACAGTGTGATGTAAAATATTGCAACACCCACCATTTTATTCTCTAGTGTCTCTGCTAAAAATATATATATAATGTAGGGGAGTTCTAAGTAATTTTCTACTAAAAAATAATAATTTAAACTTGTAAACAAAAAGCTCCAGAAAAGTCAAGTGATTTACCACTTCCGGACCTCCCGCCGTCGTTATACGTCGGTACTTTGAAGGGGGATATCGTTGTTATGGCAGCAGCTACCATAACCCCGATATCCTCTTCTTCAGCGGGCGGTCCGCTTCAAGATAAAAGTGGTCTCTGCGGCGGATTCGCTGCGAGATCACTTTTATCGGCAGTGGGAGAGGGCCCCCCTCCCGCCGCGCTCTGGTGCCCTCCGCCGCTTACCGGAGCCGTCGGCATCAGCGGAGGCGATCGGATCCTCTCCCTAGCCTGACATGGAGACGAGTGAGGGGAAGATGGACCCCACCATCCGTCTCAATATCATTGCGGGGTGGAAGCGACGTCAAAGCGCATTTTAATGTAAAGATGAGGTTTTTTTTTCTTTGCATTTTTTTACATGACAACATTTTTTTTTTTTTTGCATTTTAGTGTAGAAATGAGATGTGACGTCTTTTTGACCCCCCGGATCTCATATATAAGAGGACCTGTCATGGTTTTTTTCTATTGTTTTTTACATTTCTTGTAATAGGAATAAAAGTGACACAATTTTTTTTAAAAGAACAGTGTAAAAATAAAAAATAAAAGGTAAAATAAATAAGAAAAAATATATATATATTTTATACGCGACCCGTCCCGCCGAGCTCGGGTGCAGAAGCGAACGCATACGTGAGTAGCGCCCGCATATGAAAACGGTGTTCAAACCACACATGTGAGGTATCGCCGCGATCGGTGGAGCGAGAGCAATAATTCTAGCCCTAGACCTCCTCTGTAACTCAAAACATGCAACCTGTAGAATTTTTTAAACAATGGAGGTTTTTAAGGGTAATAGTTTGTCGCCATTCCACGAGTGGGCGCAATGTTGAAGCGTGACATGTTGGGTATCCATTTACTCGGCGTAACATCATCTTTCACAATATAAAAAAAAATTGGGCTGACTTTACTGTTGTCTTATTTTTTAATTCAACAAAGTGTATTTTTCCAAAAAAAGTGCGCTTGTAAGACCGCTGCGCAAATACGGTGTGACAGAAAGTATTGCAACGGCTGCCATTTTATTTTCTAGGGCGTTAGAAAAAAATGTATAATGTTTGGGGGTCCTAAGTAAGTTTCTAGCAAAAAAAAAAATGTTTTTAACTTGTAAACAAAAAATCTTAGAAAGAGGCTCGGTCCTTAAGTGGATAATATGGCCGGGGGATTGTTGTGGTGTAGTGCATTGGAAAATGCTGCGCTGGGTATAAATGGAGCAGCTTGGTGGTATGGAGCACAGAGGACACAATGGATATTTTCTCATCTATGTATTGAGCAGCTCTACTCTGCTCCGCAGCCCAATGCGTTGTGGTGTGATTGGGTCTGTACTCCTCCATAGCTTCAGATGATGATTTCATGTTTGAGCTTCTGATTGTTATTTGTTGGATTGTTTTTAATATTCTTGTTTATTTTATTGCTTTACAATTTTATTTGCTTAGTTCAGAAGTTGGGAATGTTTTACGAAATTTTACCTCCCATCGGGGATCTGATCTCTGTCCTTTGTCATTCTTTTTCTTCCTCTCTCACAGCTGATTTTCCTTTTACTCCTGAAGAGTATTATATACATTGTATTTCTATACATTATAGACACTCAGGGCTGTGATTGGATGGATGTCTCCAATAAAAGATGAATCCGGAAACTTCTCAGCATCTACAAGGAGGCAGCTGAACCTGACGGGTCCCGGAGAAGGTAACGATCTCACACTCTGATTATCGTATTACTGGGAAGAATATTTCAAAGATTGTCACATTGAAGTATATCGGCATTATCTGCCTTGTGCTAGTCAAGGAATATTATACACTGTGTGTTCGGGGTTAGTACATTGTATCTGCTGCATACAACATATCAAGAGCTGAGGATATTTATTTGTATTTATTATTTGTTTATCACAGATATTTATATACAACTAATCAGCCATAACATTATGACCACTGCAGTCTCTGACCATCTCTTGTATCATGTCTGCAGTCTCTGATCATCTCCTGTACTATGTCTGCAGTCTCTGATCATCTCCTGTATTATGTCTGCAGTCTCTGATCATCTCCTGTATTATGTCTGCAGTCTCTGATCATCTCCTGTATTATGTCTGCAGTCTCTGATCATCTCCTGTATTATGTCTGCAGTCTCTGACCATCTCCTGTATTATGTCTGCAGTCTCTGATCATCTCCTGTATTATGTCTGCAGTCTCTGATCATCTCCTGTATTATGTCTGCAGTCTCTGATCATCTCCTGTACTATGTCTGCAGTCTCTGATCATCTCCTGTACTATGTCTGCAGTCTCTGATCATCTCCTGTACTATGTCTGCAGTCTCTGATCATCTCCTGTACTATGTCTGCAGTCTCTGATCATCTCCTGTACTATGTCTGCAGTCTCTGATCATCACCTGTATTATGTCTGCAGTCTCTGATCATCTCCTGTATTATGTCTGCAGTCTCTGATCATCTCCTGTACTATGTCTGCAGTCTCTGATCATCTCCTGTACTATGTCTGCAGTCTCTGATCATCTCTTGTACTATGTCTGCAGTCTCTGATCATCTCTTGTACTATGTCTGTAGTCTCTGATCATCTCTTGTACTATGTCTGCAGTCTCTGATCATCTCTTGTACTATGTCTGTAGTCTCTGATCATCTCCTGTACTATGTCTGCAGTCTCTGATCATCTCCTGTATTATGTCTGCAGTCTCTGATCATCTCCTGTACTATGTCTGCAGTCTCTGATCATCTCCTGTACTATGTCTGCAGTCTCTGATCATCTCCTGTATTATGTCTGCAGTCTCTGATCATCTCCTGTACTATGTCTGCAGTCTCTGATCATCTCCTGTACTATGTCTGCAGTCTCTGATCATCTCCTGTACTATGTCAGCAGTATCTGATCATCTCCTGTATTATGTCTGCAGTCTCTGATCATCTCCTGTATTATGTCTGCAGTCTCTGACCATCTCCTGTATCATGTCTGCAGTCTCTGACCATCTCCTGTATTATGTCTGTAGTCTCTGATCATCTCCTGTATTATGTCTGCAGTCTCTGACCATCTCCTGTATCATGTCTGCAGTCTCTGACCATCTCCTGTATTATGTCTGCAGTCTCTGACCATCTCTTGTATCATGTCTGCAGTCTCTGAACATCTCTAGTATCATATCCGCAGTCTCTGATCATCTCTTGTATCATGTCTGCAGTCTCTGATCATCTCTTGTATCATGTCTGCAGTCTCTGATCATCTCCTGTATTATGTCCGCAGTCTCTGATCATCTCCTGTATTATGTCCGCAGTCTCTGATCATCTCCTGTATTATGTCTGCAGTCTCTGACCGTCTCCTGTACTATGTCTGCAGTCTCTGATCATCTCCTGTATTATGTCTGCAGTCTCTGATCATCTCCTGTATTATGTCCGCAGTCTATGATCATCTCCTGTACTATGTCTGCAGTCTCTGATCATCTCCTGTATTATGTCCGCAGTCTCTGATCATCTCCTGTACCATGACTGCAGTCTCTGATCATCTCTTGTATCATGTCTGCAGTCTCTGATCATCTCCTGTATTATGTCCGCAGTCTCTGATCATCTCCTGTACTATGTCTGCAGTCTCTGATCATCTCCTGTATTATGTCTGCAGTCTCTGATCATCTCCTGTACTATGTCTGCAGTCTCTGATCATCTCCTGTACTATGTCTGCAGTCTCTGACCATCTCCTGTATTATGTCTGCAGTTTCTGACCATCTCCTGTACTATGTCTGCAGTCTCTGATCATCTCCTGTATTATGTCTGCAGTCTCTGATCATCTCCTGTACTATGTCTGCAGTCTCTGACCATCTCTTGTATCATGTCTGCAGTCTCTGATCATCTCCTGTACTATGTCTGCAGTCTCTGATCATCTCCTGTATTATGTCTGCAGTCTCTGATCATCTCCTGTATTATGTCTGCAGTTTCTGACCATCTCCTGTACTATGTCTGCAGTCTCTGATCATCTCCTGTATTATGTCTGCAGTCTCTGATCATCTCCTGTACTATGTCTGCAGTCTCTGACCGTCTCCTGTACTATGTCTGCAGTCTCTGACCATCTCCTGTATTATGTCTGCAGTCTCTGATCATCTCCTGTATTATGTCTGCAGTCTCTGATCATCTCCTGTATTATGTCTGCAGTCTCTGATCATCTCCTGTACTATGTCTGCAGTCTCTGATCATCTCCTGTAGTATGTCTGCAGTCTCTGACCATCTCTTGTATCATGTCTGCAGTCTCTGATCATCTCCTGTATTATGTCTGCAGTCTCTGATCATCTCCTGTACTATGTCTGCAGTCTCTGATCATCTCCTGTATTATGTCTGCAGTCTCTGACCATCTCCTGTACTATGTCTGCAGTCTCTGATCATCTCCTGTACTATGTCTGCAGTCTCTGATCATCTCCTGTATTATGTCTGCAGTCTCTGATCATCTCCTGTATTATGTCTGCAGTCTCTGACCATCTCCTGTACTATGTCTGCAGTCTCTGATCATCTCCTGTATTATGTCTGCAGTCTCTGATCATCTCTTGTATCATGTCTGCAGTCTCTGACCATCTCCTGTACTATGTCTGCAGTCTCTGATCATCTCCTGTACTATGTCTGCAGTCTCTGATCATCTCCTGTATTATGTCTGCAGTCTCTGATCATCTCCTGTATTATGTCTGCAGTCTCTGACCGTCTCCTGTACTATGTCTGCAGTCTCTGATCATCTCCTGTATTATGTCTGCAGTCTCTGATCATCTCCTTGTATTATGTCTGCAGTCTCTGACCATCTCCTGTATTATGTCTGCAGTCTCTGATCATCTCCTGTATTATGTCTGCAGTCTCTGATCATCTCCTGTACTATGTCTGCAGTCTCTGACCATCTCCTATACTATGTCTGCAGTCTCTGATCATCTCCTGTACTATGTCTGCAGTCTCTGATCATCTCCTGTACTATGTCTGCAGTCTCTGATCATCTCCTGTACTATGTCTGCAGTCTCTGATCATCTCCTGTATTATGTCTGCAGTCTCTGATCATCTCCTGTATTATGTCTGCAGTCTCTGACCATCTCCTGTACTATGTCTGCAGTCTCTGATCATCTCTTGTATCATGTCTACAGTCTCTGTCGCTGTTCTTGACTATATCCTGTTGTGTGTCTGCGGCCTGGGAAAGTGAATAATCAGTGAATTTTAGGTATCACCATTGGTGATGTTGGGGGACGCACATGAAGGCCTCTATAGTATTAAGAAATGTGACCACCACTTCTCTAAGTCCTGTAGTCTGTGAGGTGAGGCCTCTGTGGGTCGGACTTGTTTCATTTAATGTTTTCATTTTTTATGCTGCTGTTATCAAGGGAGAGGTTGGGGGGGGGAGGGGGGGTTGAGATTAAAAGTGGTCTTTGCAGTTCATATTAGTTCAAAGCATTGGGACCCCATCGTTTTTTTCTTCTAATATAACGGAGTGCGGTTTATCTACAACTTCATCATTCATTTATTCTCCCAATTTAGATAGAAGAAGCACTTAGCGGAGATTTCCTAAAAGGTTGTATAAGACAAACCACTTGGAAGTCAGCCGGAGATCAGATCCTTTTTGGGGACTCGCTCTGCTGCAACAAAACTTTGAAAATAGCTCAGGTGATCCTTACTTTGTGCATTGGTCCAAACCATTTGGTGGAGGGGGGGATTATGGTGTGGGGGAGGGAGGATTATGGTGTGGGGGGAGGGGGGGATTATGGTGTGGGGGGAGGGGGGGATTATGGTGTGGGGAGGGGGGATTATGGTGTGGGGGAGGGGGGATTATGGTGTGGGGGGGTGGGGATTATGGGGGGGGGGGATTATGGTGTGGGGGGAGGGGGGATTATGGTGTGGGGGGGAGGGGGGATTATGGTGTTGGGGGAGGAGGGATTATGGTGTAGGGGGAGGGGAGATTATAGTGGGGGTTGTTTTTCAGGGGTTGGGTTTGGCCCCTTAGTTCCAGTGAAGGGAACTCTTAAGGCGTCAGCATACCAAGACATTTTGGACAATTTCATGCTCCCAACTTTGTAGGAGGAGTTTGGGGACGGCCCCTTCCTGTTCTAACATGACTGCCCACCAGTGCACAAAGCAAGGTCCATAAGGACATGGGTGAGGGAGTTTGGGGTGGAGGAACTTGATTGGCCTGCACAGAGTCCTGACCTCAACCTGATAAAACACCTTTGGGATGAATTAGAGCGGAGACTGCGAGCCAGGCCTTCTCATCCAACATCAGTACCTGACCTCACAAATTCTCTTCTGGAAGAATGGTCAAACATTCCAATAGACACCCTCCTAAACTTTGTGGACGGCCTTCCCAGAAGAGGTGAAGCTGTTTTAGCTGCAAAGGGCGGAGCCAACTCAATATTGAACCCTCCGGACTAATAGGGCGTACACACGGTCGGACATTGATCGGACATTCCGACAACAAAATCCTAGGATTTTTTCCGACGGATGTTGGCTCAAACTTGTCTTGCATACACACGGTCACACAAAGTTGTCGGAAAATCCGATCGTTCTGAACGCGGTGACGTAAAACACGTACGTCGGGACTATAAACGGGGCAGTGGCCAATAGCTTTCATCTCTTTATTTATTCTGAGCATGCGTGGCACTTTGTCCGTCGGATTTGTGAACACACGATCGGAATTTCCGACATCGGATTTTGTTGTCGGAAAATTTTATCTCCTGCTCTCCAACTTTGTGTGTCGGAAAATCCGATGGAAAATGTCCGATGGAGCCTACACACGGTCGGAATTTCCGACAACACGCTCCGATCGGACATTTTCCATCGGAAAATCCCACCGTGTGTACGGGGCATAAGACTGGGATGTCATTAAAGGTCATGTGTGTGTAAAGGCAGGTGTCCCAATACTTTTGGTAATATAATGTGTATATATATCGGGGTGGAGGCACCTGGTCACATTTCTGCTATTTGTGGATTCTGATATAAAGGGGTGACCCCGTCTTAGACTGGGGTGCTTCAGGATTTTTCATACTTTTAAAGGGTGTCATGAATAAAGAAAGGTTGAGAAACACATTTTCCAGGGACAGAGTATAAGATGAAATGGTATTGGACGGTATAGTGATAAAACAGCAATGCTCGTCCTCTGAGCGCTCTGGGGGGGGGAGGTGTAATTGCGGCACACAGGATGAGACGGTGACATCATCGCGGATAACAGCTGTCCCTGTTGGGGCACACATGACCCCCCCTTCATTGTCTCATCACCCCCTCCCCCCCCCTGTGCACTGTCACTGACAGCAGACGCTTCCCATAGAACAACACAGGTGCTGATGACTTCTTCCCAGCCTGAGGAACCATTAAAGATTAATAGGAATGTTCATCCAGAGACAGAATTACCGTATATACTCGAGTATATATACAGTACAGGGCTGGTAATAGATAGAAAAATGTCCTGAATTTATCATCTTCATTAAATATTCTCTCACAGCCGTCATAGAAGATCCCAAATCCCACTTCCTTCTCATGATCCCTACATTCATTAGTGAGGCCGATGGTTACAATCATACCGATTTCCTGTACCGGATACAAATTAGTGTCTAGTGAGATGTCTTTCAGATATGCAGATACAGTATGTGACAAAAGTAAGTACACCCCTCAGTGACATTTGTGTAAATCTTTTCTTCTATCTTTTCATGTGACAACACTGAAGAAATGACACTTGTCTACAATGTAAAGTAGTGAGTGTACAGCTTGTATAACAGTGTAAATTTGCTGTCCCCTCAAAATAACTCAACACACAGCCATTAATGTCTAAACCGCTGGCAACAAAAGTCAGTACACCCCTAAGTGAAAATCTCCAAATTGAGCCCAAAGTGTCAATATTTTGTGTGGCCACCATTATTTTCCAGCACTGCCTTAACCCTCTTGGGCATGGAGGTCACCAGAGCTTCACAGGTTGTCACTGGAGTCCTCTTCCCCTCCTCCATGATGACATCACAGAGCTGGTGGATGTTAGAGACCTTGCGCTCCTCCACCTTCCGTTTGAGGATGTCCCACAGATGATCAATAGGGTTTAGGTCTGGAGACATGCTTGGCCAGTCCATCACCTTTACCCTCAGCTTCTTTAGCAAGGCAGTGGTGGTCTTGGAGGTGTGTTTGGGGTGGTTATCATGTTGGAATACTGCCCTGCGGCCCAGTCTCTGAAGGGAGGGGATCATGCTCTGCTTCAGTATGTCACAGTATATGTTGGCATTCATGGTTCCCTCAATGATCTGTAGCCCCCCAGTGCCGGCAGCACTCATGCAGCCCCAGATCATGACACTCCCACCACCATGCTTGACTGTAGACAAGACACACTTGTCTTTGTCCTCCTCACCTGGTTGCCCCCACACACGCTTGTCACCATCTGAACCATACTATAGGATTAAGGTCTGGAGACTGGCTAGACCACTCCATGACGTTGATATGCTTCTTCTTGAGTCACTCCTTGGTGGTATGTTTTGGGTCATTGTCATGCTCAGAGGTCAGACGTTTCTTGTAGGTGGTGATCAGTTTCCACACATCTCAGGAGGGATTTTGCTCCACTCTTCTTTACAGATCTTCTATAAACCCTTAAGGTTTCTTGGCTGTTGCTTAGCAACTCGAAGTTTCAGCCCCCTCTATAAATTTTCTATAGGATTAAGGTCTGGAGACTGGATAGGCCACTCCATGACCTTCATGTGCTTCTTCTTGAGCCCCTCCTTTGTGGCCTTGGCGATATGTTTTGGGTCATTGTCATGCTGGAAGACCCATCCATGACCCATCTTCAGTGTTCTGGATGAGGGAAGAAGGTTCTCCTCCAAGATCTTACAATACATGGCCCCGTCCATTGGACCCTCAATGCGGCAAAGTCGGCCTGAACCTTTATCAGAGAAACAGCCCCAAAGCATCATGTTTCCACCTCCGTGTGTGACTGTAGGGATGATGTGTGACTGTAGGGATGATGTGTGACTGTAGGGATGGTGTGTGACTGTAGGGATGATGTGTGACTGTAGGGATGATGTGTGACTGTAGGGATGATGTGTGACTGTAGGGATGGTGTGTGACTGTAGGGATGGTGTGTGACTGTAGGGATGATGTGTGACTGTAGGGATGATGTGTGACTGTAGGGATGATGTGACTGTAGGGATGATGTGACTGTAGGGATGATGTGTGACTGTAGGGATGATGTGACTGTAGGGATGATGTGTGACTGTAGGGATGATGTGTGACTGTAGGGATGGGGTGTGACTGTAGGGATGGGGTGTGACTGTAGGGATGATGTGTGACTGTAGGGATGGTGTGTGACTGTAGGGATGATGTGTGACTGTAGGGATGATGTGACTGTAGGGATGATGTGACTGTAGGGATGACGTGTGACTGTAGGGATGGTGTGTGACTGTAGGGATGGTGTGTGACTGTAGGGATGATGTGTGACTGTAGGGATGATGTGACTGTAGGGATGGGGTGTGACTGTAGGGATGGTGTGTGACTGTAGGGATGGTGTGTGACTGTAGGGATGGTGTGTGACTGTAGGGATGATGTGTGACTGTAGGGATGATGACTGTAGGGATGGTGTGTGACTGTAGGGATGGTGTGTGACTGTAGGGATGGTGTGTGACTGTAGGGATGATGTGTGACTGTAGGGATGATGTGACTGTAGGGATGGGGTGTGACTGTAGGGATGATGTGACTGTAGGGATGGTGTGACTGTAGGGATGGTGTGACTGTAGGGATGGTGTGTGACTGTAGGGATGGTGTGTGACTGTAGGGATGATGTGACTGTAGGGATGGTGTGTGACTGTAGGGATGGTGTGACTGTAGGGATGATGTGACTGTAGGGATGGTGTGTGACTGTAGGGATGGTGTGTGACTGTAGGGATGATGTGACTGTAGGGATGATGTGACTGTAGGGAAGATGTGTGACTGTAGGGATGATGTGACTGTAGGGATGATGTGTGACTGTAGGGATGATGTGTGACTGTAGGGATGATGTGACTGTAGGGATGATGTGTGACTGTAGGGATGATGTGTGACTGTAGGGATGATGTGTGACTGTAGGGATGGTGTGTGACTGTAGGGATGATGTGTGACTGTAGGGATGATGTGACTGTAGGGATGATGTGTGACTGTAGGGATGGTGTGTGACTGTAGGGATGATGTGTGACTGTAGGGATGGTGTGTGACTGTAGGGATGATGTGACTGTAGGGATGATGTGTGACTGTAGGGATGATGTGTGACTGTAGGGATGGGGTGTGACTGTAGGGATGATGTGACTGTAGGGATGATGTGTGACTGTAGGGATGATGTGACTGTAGGGATGGTGTGTGACTGTAGGGATGGTGTGTGACTGTAGGGATGATGTGTGACTGTAGGGATGGTGTGTGACTGTAGGGATGATGTGACTGTAGGGATGATGTGTGACTGTAGGGATGATGTGTGACTGTAGGGATGGGGTGTGACTGTAGGGATGATGTGACTGTAGGGATGATGTGTGACTGTAGGGATGATGTGTGACTGTAGGGATGATGTGTGACTGTAGGGATGATGTGTGACTGTAGGGATGATGTGTGACTGTAGGGATGATGTGTGACTGTAGGGATGATGTGTGACTGTAGGGATGGTGTGTGACTGTAGGGATGATGTGTGACTGTAGGGATGATGTGACTGTAGGGATGATGTGTGACTGTAGGGATGGTGTGTGACTGTAGGGATGATGTGTGACTGTAGGGATGATGTGTGACTGTAGGGATGATGTGTGACTGTAGGGATGGTGTGACTGTAGGGATGGTGTGTGACTGTAGGGATGGTGTGTGACTGTAGGGATGGTGTGTGACTGTAGGGATGGTGTGTGACTGTAGGGATGGGGTGTGACTGTAGGGATGGGGTGTGACTGTAGGGATGATGTGTGACTGTAGGGATGATGTGACTGTAGGGATGATGTGACTGTAGGGATGATGTGTGACTGTAGGGATGATGTGACTGTAGGGATGATGTGACTGTAGGGATGATGATGTGTCTGTAGGGATGATGTGACTGTAGGGATGATGTGACTGTAGGGATGATGTGACTGTAGGGATGATGTGACTGTAGGGATGATGTGTGACTGTAGGGATGATGTGACTGTAGGGATGATGTGTGACTGTAGGGATGGTGTGTGACTGTAGGGATGATGTGTGACTGTAGGGATGATGTGACTGTAGGGATGATGTGTGACTGTAGGGATGGTGTGTGACTGTAGGGATGATGTGACTGTAGGGATGATGATGTGACTGTAGGGATGATGTGACTGTAGGGATGGTGTGTGACTGTAGGGATGATGTGTGACTGTAGGGATGATGTGACTGTAGGGATGATGTGTGACTGTAGGGATGGTGTGTGACTGTAGGGATGGTGTGTGACTGTAGGGATGGGGTGTGACTGTAGGGATGGGGTGTGACTGTAGGGATGATGTGTGACTGTAGGGATGATGTGTGACTGTAGGGATGATGTGACTGTAGGGATGATGTGACTGTAGGGATGATGTGTGACTGTAGGGATGATGTGTGACTGTAGGGATGATGTGACTGTAGGGATGATGTGACTGTAGGGATGATGTGTGACTGTAGGGATGATGTGACTGTAGGGATAATGTGACTGTAGGGATGATGATGTGTCTGTAGGGATGATGTGACTGTAGGGATGATGTGACTGTAGGGATGATGTGACTGTAGGGATGATGTGTGACTGTAGGGATGGTGTGACTGTAGGGATGGGGTGTGACTGTAGGGATGATGTGTCTGTAGGGATGATGTGTGACTGTAGGGATGATGTGTCTGTAGGGATGATGTGACTGTAGGGATGATGTGACTGTAGGGATGATGATGTGACTGTAGGGGTGATGTGTGACTGTAGGGATGGTGTGACTGTAGGGATGATGTGTGACTGTAGGGATGGGATGTGACTGTAGGGATGATGTGTGACTGTAGGGATGATGTGAATGTAGGGATGATGTGTGACTGTAGGGATGATGTGACTGTAGGGATGATGTGTGACTGTAGGGATGGGGTGTGACTGTAGGGATGATGTGTGACTGTAGGGATGATGTGACTGTAGGGATGATGTGTGACTGTAGGGATGGTGTGACTGTAGGGATGATGTGACTGTAGGGATGATGTGTGACTGTAGGGATGGTGTGACTGTAGGGATGATGTGTGACTGTAGGGATGATGTGTGACTGTAGGGATGATGTGTGACTGTAGGGATGATGTGTGACTGTAGGGATGATGTGACTGTAGGGATGATGTGTGACTGTAGGGATGGTGTGTGACTGTAGGGATGATGTGTGACTGTAGGGATGGAGTGTGACTGTAGGGATGATGTGTCTGTAGGGATGATGTGACTGTAGGGATGATGTGACTGTTGGGATGATGTGACTGTAGGGATGATGTGTGACTGTAGGGATGGTGTGTGACTGTAGGGATGATGTGTGACTGTAGGGATGGTGTGTGACTGTAGGGATGATGTGTGACTGTAGGGATGGTGTGTGACTGTAGGGATGGTGTGTGACTGTAGGGATGATGTGTGACTGTAGGGATGGGGTGTGACTGTAGGGATGATGTGTGACTGTAGGGATGGTGTGTGACTGTAGGGATGGTGTGTGACTGTAGGGATGGTGTGTGACTGTAGGGATGATGTGTGACTGTAGGGATGGGGTGTGACTGTAGGGATGATGTGTGACTGTAGGGATGATGTGACTGTAGGGATGATGTGACTGTAGGGATGGTGTGTGACTGTAGGGATGATGTGTGACTGTAGGGATGGTGTGTGACTGTAGGGATGATGTGACTGTAGGGATGATGTGACTGTAGGGATGATGTGTGACTGTAGGGATGGTGTGTGACTGTAGGGATGATGTGTGACTGTAGGGATGGTGTGTGACTGTAGGGATGATGTGACTGTAGGGATGATGTGACTGTAGGGATGGTGTGTGACTGTAGGGTTGATGTGTGACTGTAGGGATGATGTGACTGTAGGGATGGTGTGTGACTGTAGGGATGATGTGACTGTAGGGATGATGTGACTGTAGGGATGGTGTGTGACTGTAGGGATGATGTGACTGTAGGGATGATGTGTGACTGTAGGGATAATGTGACTGTAGGGATGATGTGTGACTGTAGGGATGATGTGACTGTAGGGATGATGTGTGACTGTAGGGATGGTGTGTGACTGTAGGGATGATGTGTGACTGTAGGGATGGTGTGTGACTGTAGGGATGATGTGACTGTAGGGATGATGTGACTGTAGGGATGGTGTGTGACTGTAGGGATGATGTGTGACTGTAGGGATGGTGTGTGACTGTAGGGATGATGTGACTGTAGGGATGATGTGACTGTAGGGATGATGTGTGACTGTAGGGATGGTGTGTGACTGTAGGGATGATGTGTGACTGTAGGGATGGTGTGTGACTGTAGGGTTGATGTGACTGTAGGGATGATGTGACTGTAGGGATGGTGTGTGACTGTAGGGATGATGTGTGACTGTAGGGATGATGTGTGACTGTAGGGATGATGTGACTGTAGGGATGATGTGACTGTAGGGATGATGTGTGACTGTAGGGATGATGTGTGACTGTAGGGATGGTGTGTGACTGTAGGGATGATGTGACTGTAGGGATGATGTGACTGTAGGGATGGTGTGTGACTGTAGGGATGATGTGACCGTAGGGATGATGTGTGACTGTAGGGATGATGTGACTGTAGGGATGATGTGTGACTGTAGGGATGGTGTGTGACTGTAGGGATGGGGTGTGACTGTAGGGATGATGTGACTGTAGGGATGATGTGACTGTAGGGATGGTGTGTGACTGTAGGGATGATGTGACTGTAGGGATGATGTGTGACTGTAGGGATGGTGTGTGACTGTAGGGATGGGGTGTGACTGTAGGGATGATGTGACTGTAGGGATGATGTGTGACTGTAGGGATGATGTGTGACTGTAGGGATGGGGTGTGACTGTAGGGATGATGTGACTGTAGGGATGATGTGACTGTAGGGATGGTGTGTGACTGTAGGGATGATGTGACTGTAGGGATGATGTGTGACTGTAGGGATGGTGTGTGACTGTAGGGATGATGTGACTGTAGGGATGGTGTGTGACTGTAGGGATGATGTGTGACTGTAGGGATGGTGTGTGACTGTAGGGATGATGTGACTGTAGGGATGGGGTGTGACTGTAGGGATGATGTGTGACTGTAGGGATGATGTGACTGTAGGGATGATGTGTGACTGTAGGGATGGGGTGTGACTGTAGGGATGATGTGACTGTAGGGATGGTGTGTGACTGTAGGGATGATGTGACTGTAGGGATGGTGTGTGACTGTAGGGATGATGTGTGACTGTAGGGATGATGTGACTGTAGGGATGATGTGACTGTAGGGATGACGTGTGACTGTAGGGATGATGTGACTGTAGGGATGGGGTGTGACTGTAGGGATGATGTGACTGTAGGGATGATGTGTGACTGTAGGGATGATGTGTGACTGTAGGGATGATGTGACTGTAGGGATGATGTGACTGTAGGGATGACGTGTGACTGTAGGGATGATGTGACTGTAGGGATGGGGTGTGACTGTAGGGATGATGTGACTGTAGGGATGATGTGACTGTAGGGATAATGTGACTGTAGGGATGGGGTGTGACTGTAGGGATGATGTGACTGTAGGGATGATGTGTGACTGTAGGGATGATGTGTGACTGTAGGGATGATGTGTGACTGTAGGGATGATGTGACTGTAGGGATGGGGTGTGACTGTAGGGATGATGTGACTGTAGGGATGATGTGTGACTGTAGGGATGATGTGACTGTAGGGATGATGTGTGACTGTAGGGATGATGTGTGACTGTAGGGATGGTGTGTGACTGTAGGGATGATGTGACTGTAGGGATGATGTGTGACTGTGGGGATGATGTGTGACTGTAGGGATGGGGTGTGACTGTAGGGATGATGTGACTGTAGGGATGATGTGTGACTGTAGGGATGATGTGTGACTGTAGGGATGGTGTGTGACTGTAGGGATGGTGTGTGACTGTAGGGATGGGGTGTGACTGTAGGGATGGGGTGTGACTGTAGGGATGATGTGTGACTGTAGGGATGATGTGACTGTAGGGATGATGTGACTGTAGGGATGATGTGTGACTGTAGGGATGATGTGACTGTAGGGATGATGTGACTGTAGGGATGATGTGACTGTAGGGATGATGTGTGTCTGTAGGGATGATGTGACTGTAGGGATGATGTGACTGTAGGGATGATGTGTGACTGTAGGGATGATATGTGACTGTAGGGATGATGTGTGACTGTAGGGATGATGTGTGACTGTAGGGATGATGTGTGACTGTAGGGATGATGTGACTGTAGGGATGATGTGTGACTGTAGGGATGGTGTGTGACTGTAGGGATGATGTGTGACTGTAGGGATGATGTGTGACTGTAGGGATGGTGTGTGACTGTAGGGATGATGTGTGACTGTAGGGATGATGTGTGACTGTAGGGATGATGTGACTGTAGGGATGATGTGTGACTGTAGGGATGGTGTGTGACTGTAGGGATGATGTGTGACTGTAGGGATGATGTGACTGTAGGGATGATGTGTGACTGTAGGGATGGTGTGTGACTGTAGGGATGATGTGTGACTGTAGGGATGATGTGACTGTAGGGATGATGTGTGACTGTAGGGATGATGTGACTGTAGGGATGATGTGTGACTGTAGGGATGATGTGTGACTGTAGGGATGATGTGTGACTGTAGGGATGGTGTGGGACTGTAGGGATGGTGTGTGACTGTAGGGATGGGGTGTGACTGTAGGGATGGTGTGTGACTGTAGGGATGATGTGACTGTAGGAATGGTGTGTGACTGTAGGGATGATGTGACTGTAGGGATGATGTGTGACTGTAGGGATGGGGTGTGACTGTAGGGATGATGTGTGACTGTAGGGATGATGTGACTGTAGGGATGATGTGACTGTAGGGATGATGTGTGACTGTAGGGATGATGTGACTGTAGGGATGATGTGACTGTAGGGATGATGATGTGTCTGTAGGGATGATGTGACTGTAGGGATGATGTGACTGTAGGGATGATGATGTGTCTGTAGGGATGATGTGACTGTAGGGATGTGTGACTGTAGGGATGGTGTGTGACTGTAGGGATGATGTGTGACTGTAGGGATGGTGTGACTGTAGGGATGGGGTGTGACTGTAGGGATGATGTGACTGTAGGGATGATGTGACTGTAGGGATGATGTGACTGTAGGGATGAGGTGTGACTGTAGGGATGATGTGACTGTAGGGATGATGTGACTGTAGGGATGATGTGTGACTGTAGGGATGGTGTGTGACTGTAGGGATGATGTGTGACTGTAGGGATGATGTGTGACTGTAGGGATGGTGTGACTGTAGGGATGATGTGTGACTGTAGGGATGGGGTGTGACTGTAGGGATGATGTGTGACTGTAGGGATGATGTGAATGTAGGGATGATGTGTGACTGTAGGGATGATGTGACTGTAGGGATGATGTGTGACTGTAGGGATGGGGTGTGACTGTAGGGATGATGTGTGACTGTAGGGATGATGTGACTGTAGGGATGATGTGTGACTGTAGGGATGGTGTGACTGTAGGGATGATGTGACTGTAGGGATGGTGTGTGACTGTAGGGATGGAGTGTGACTGTAGGGATGATGTGACTGTAGGGATGATGTGTGACTGTAGGGATGATGTGTCTGTAGGGATGATGTGACTGTAGGGATGATGTGACTGTTGGGATGATGTGACTGTAGGGATGATGTGTGACTGTAGGGATGGTGTGTGACTGTAGGGATGATGTGTGACTGTAGGGATGGTGTGTGACTGTAGGGATGATGTGTGACTGTAGGGATGGTGTGTGACTGTAGGGATGATGTGACTGTAGGGATGATGTGTGACTGTAGGGATGGTGTGTGACTGTAGGGATGATGTATGACTGTAGGGATGATGTGTGACTGTAGGGATGATGTGTGACTGTAGGGATGATGTGACTGTAGGGATGGTGTGTGACTGTAGGGATGGTGTGACTGTAGGGATGATGTGTGACTGTAGGGATGATGTGTGACTGTAGGGATGATGTGTGACTGTAGGGATGGGGTGTGACTGTAGGGATGATGTGTGACTGTAGGGATGAGGTGTGACTGTAGGGATGATGTGACTGTAGGGATGATGTGACTGTAGGGATGATGTGTGACTGTAGGGATGATGTGACTGTAGGGATGATGTGACTGTAGGGATGATGTGTGACTGTAGGGATGGTGTGTGACTGTAGGGATGATGTGACTGTAGGGATGGTGTGTGACTGTAGGGATGATGTGTGACTGTAGGGATGGTGTGTGACTGTAGGGATGATGTGACTGTAGGGATGGGGTGTGACTGTAGGGATGATGTGTGACTGTAGGGATGATGTGACTGTAGGGATGATGTGTGACTGTAGGGATGGGGTGTGACTGTAGGGATGATGTGACTGTAGGGATGGTGTGTGACTGTAGGGATGATGTGACTGTAGGGATGGTGTGTGACTGTAGGGATGATGTGTGACTGTAGGGATGATGTGACTGTAGGGATGATGTGACTGTAGGGATGACGTGTGACTGTAGGGATGATGTGACTGTAGGGATGGGGTGTGACTGTAGGGATGATGTGACTGTAGGGATGATGTGTGACTGTAGGGATGATGTGTGACTGTAGGGATGATGTGTGACTGTAGGGATGATGTGTGACTGTAGGGATGATGTGACTGTAGGGATGGGGTGTGACTGTAGGGATGATGTGACTGTAGGGATGATGTGTGACTGTAGGGATGATGTGACTGTAGGGATGATGTGTGACTGTAGGGATGGTGTGTGACTGTAGGGATGATGTGTGACTGTAGGGATGATGTGTGACTGTAGGGATGATGTGTGACTGTAGGGATGGTGTGTGACTGTAGGGATGATGTGTGACTGTAGGGATGATGTGTGACTGTAGGGATGATGTGACTGTAGGGATGATGTGTGACTGTAGGGATGGTGTGTGACTGTAGGGATGATGTGTGACTGTAGGGATGATGTGACTGTAGGGATGATGTGTGACTGTAGGGATGGTGTGTGACTGTAGGGATGATGTGTGACTGTAGGGATGATGTGACTGTAGGGATGATGTGTGACTGTAGGGATGGTGTGTGACTGTAGGGATGATGTGTGACTGTAGGGATGATGTGTGACTGTAGGGATGGTGTGACTGTAGGGATGATGTGTGACTGTAGGGATGGGGTGTGACTGTAGGGATGATGTGTGACTGTAGGGATGATGTGAATGTAGGGATGATGTGTGACTGTAGGGATGATGTGTGACTGTAGGGATGGGGTGTGACTGTAGGGATGATGTGTGACTGTAGGGATGATGTGACTGTAGGGATGATGTGTGACTGTAGGGATGGTGTGACTGTAGGGATGGTGTGTGACTGTAGGGATGATGTGTGACTGTAGGGATGATGTGTGACTGTAGGGATGATGTGTGACTGTAGGGATGATGTGACTGTAGGGATGATGTGACTGTAGGGATGATGTGTGACTGTAGGGATGATGTGTGACTGTAGGGATGGGGTGTGACTGTAGGGATGATGTGTGACTGTAGGGATGGGGTGTGACTGTAGGGATGATGTGTGACTGTAGGGATGGAGTGTGACTGTAGGGATGATGTGACTGTAGGGATGATGTGTGACTGTAGGGATGATGTGTCTGTAGGGATGATGTGACTGTAGGGATGATGTGACTGTTGGGATGATGTGACTGTAGGGATGATGTGTGACTGTAGGGATGGTGTGTGACTGTAGGGATGATGTGTGACTGTAGGGATGGTGTGTGACTGTAGGGATGGTGTGTGACTGTAGGGATGATGTGACTGTAGGGATGGTGTGACTGTAGGGATGATGTGTGACTGTAGGGATGATGTGTGACTGTAGGGATGGTGTGTGACTGTAGGGATGATGTGACTGTAGGGATGATGTGTGACTGTAGGGATGGTGTGTGACTGTAGGGATGATGTATGACTGTAGGGATGATGTGTGACTGTAGGGATGATGTGTGACTGTAGGGATGATGTGACTGTAGGGATGGTGTGTGACTGTAGGGATGGTGTGACTGTAGGGATGATGTGTGACTGTAGGGATGATGTGTGACTGTAGGGATGATGTGTGACTGTAGGGATGATGTGTGACTGTAGGGATGATGTGACTGTAGGGATGGTGTGTGACTGTAGGGATGATGTGACTGTAGGGATGATGTGTGACTGTAGGGATGATGTGACTGTAGGGATGGGGTGTGACTGTAGGGATGATGTGTGACTGTAGGGATGAGGTGTGACTGTAGGGATGATGTGACTGTAGGGATGATGTGACTGTAGGGATGATGTGTGACTGTAGGGATGATGTGACTGTAGGGATGATGTGACTGTAGGGATGATGTGTGACTGTAGGGATGGTGTGTGACTGTAGGGATGATGTGACTGTAGGGATGGTGTGTGACTGTAGGGATGATGTGACTGTAGGGATGGTGTGTGACTGTAGGGATGATGTGACTGTAGGGATGGGGTGTGACTGTAGGGATGATGTGACTGTAGGGATGATGTGACTGTAGGGATGATGTGTGACTGTAGGGATGGGGTGTGACTGTAGGGATGATGTGACTGTAGGGATGGTGTGTGACTGTAGGGATGATGTGACTGTAGGGATGGTGTGTGACTGTAGGGATGATGTGTGACTGTAGGGATGATGTGACTGTAGGGATGATGTGACTGTAGGGATGACGTGTGACTGTAGGGATGATGTGACTGTAGGGATGGGGTGTGACTGTAGGGATGATGTGACTGTAGGGATGATGTGTGACTGTAGGGATGATGTGTGACTGTAGGGATGATGTGTGACTGTAGGGATGATGTGTGACTGTAGGGATTATGTGAC
Organism: Lithobates clamitans; assembly: GCA_037952925.1. Classification (NCBI taxonomy): domain Eukaryota; kingdom Metazoa; phylum Chordata; class Amphibia; order Anura; family Ranidae; genus Lithobates; species Lithobates clamitans. The sequence continues at coordinate 220,911 of JBBGZY010003313.1, forward strand.
TGTAGGGATGGGGAGTGACTGTAGGGGTGATGTGACTGTAGGGATGATGTGTGACTGTAGGGATGATGTGACTGTAGGGATGATGTGACTGTAGGGATGATGTGTGACTGTAGGGATGATGTGTGACTGTAGGGATGGTGTGTGACTGTAGGGATGATGTGACTGTAGGGATGATGTGTGACTGTAGGGATGATGATGTGTGACTGTAGGGATGATGTGACTGTAGGGATGGTGTGTGTCTGTAGGGATGATGTGACTGTAGGGATGATGTGACTGTAGGGATGATGTGACTGTAGGGATGATGTGTGACTGTAGGGATGGTGTGTGACTGTAGGGATGATGTGTGACTGTAGGGATGATGTGACTGTAGGGATGATGTGTGACTGTAGGGATGATGTGTGACTGTAGGGATGATGTGTGACTGTAGGGATGATGTGTGACTGTAGGGATGATGTGTGACTGTAGGGATGGTGTGTGACTGTAGGGATGATGTGTGACTGTAGGGATGATGTGTGACTGTAGGGATGATGTGACTGTAGGGATGATGTGTGACTGTAGGGATGGTGTGTGACTGTAGGGATGATGTGTGACTGTAGGGATGATGTGACTGTAGGGATGATGTGTGACTGTAGGGATGGTGTGTGACTGTAGGGATGATGTGTGACTGTAGGGATGATGTGACTGTAGGGATGATGTGTGACTGTAGGGATGATGTGACTGTAGGGATGATGTGTGACTGTAGGGATGATGTGTGACTGTAGGGATGATGTGTGACTGTAGGGATGGTGTGGGACTGTAGGGATGGTGTGTGACTGTAGGGATGGGGTGTGACTGTAGGGATGGTGTGTGACTGTAGGGATGATGTGACTGTAGGGATGGTGTGTGACTGTAGGGATGATGTGACTGTAGGGATGATGTGTGACTGTAGGGATGGGGGTGTGACTGTAGGGATGATGTGTGACTGTAGGGATGATGTGACTGTAGGGATGATGTGTGACTGTAGGGATGATGTGACTGTAGGGATGATGTGACTGTAGGGATGATGATGTGTCTGTAGGGATGATGTGACTGTAGGGATGATGTGACTGTAGGGATGATGTGTGACTGTAGGGATGGTGTGACTGTAGGGATGGGGTGTGACTGTAGGGATGATGTGACTGTAGGGATGATGTGACTGTAGGGATGATGTGACTGTAGGGATGATGTGACTGTAGGGATGAGGTGTGACTGTAGGGATGATGTGACTGTAGGGATGATGTGACTGTAGGGATGATGTGACTGTAGGGATGATGTGTGACTGTAGGGATGGTGTGTGACTGTAGGGATGATGTGTGACTGTAGGGATGATGTGTGACTGTAGGGATGGTGTGACTGTAGGGATGGTGATGGGATGTGTGACTGTAGGGATGGGGTGTGACTGTAGGGATGATGTTAGGATGATGTGACTGTAGGGATGATGTGACTGTAGGGATGATGTGTGACTGTAGGGATGGTGTGACTGTAGGGATGATGTGACTGTAGGGATGATGTGTGACTGTAGGGATGGTGTGACTGTAGGGATGATGTGACTGTAGGGATGATGTGTGACTGTAGGGATGATGTGACTGTAGGGATGATGTGTGACTGTAGGGATGGTGTGTGACTGTAGGGATGATGTGTGACTGTAGGGATGGAGTGTGACTGTAGGGATGATGTGACTGTAGGGATGATGTGTGACTGTAGGGATGATGTGTGACTGTAGGGATGATGTGGACTGTAGGGATGATGTGTGACTGTAGGGATGATGTGACTGTAGGGATGATGTGTGACTGTAGGGATGGTGTGTGACTGTAGGGATGATGTGTGACTGTAGGGATGGTGTGTGACTGTAGGGATGATGTGTGACTGTAGGGATGATGTGTGACTGTAGGGATGATGTGTGACTGTAGGGATGATGTGACTGTAGGGATGATGTGACTGTAGGGATGATGTGTGACTGTAGGGATGTGTGTGACTGTAGGGATGATGTGTGACTGTAGGGATGATGTGTGACTGTAGGGATGATGTTGACTGTAGGGATGATGTGTGACTGTAGGGATGATGTGTGACTGTAGGGATGATGTGTGACTGTAGGGATGATGTGTGACTGTAGGGATGATGTGTGACTGTAGGGATGATGTGTGACTGTAGGGATGATGTTGACTGTAGGGATGAGTGTGACTGTAGGGATGATGTGACTGTAGGGATGATGTGTGACTGTAGGGATGAGTGTGACTGTAGGGATGATGTGACTGTAGGGATGATGTGTGACTGTAGGGATGATGTGACTGTAGGGATGATGTGACTGTAGGGATGATGTGTGACTGTAGGGATGGTGTGTGACTGTAGGGATGATGTGACTGTAGGGATGGTGTGTGACTGTAGGGATGATGTGTGACTGTAGGGATGGTGTGTGACTGTAGGGATGATGTGTGACTGTAGGGATGATGTGACTGTAGGGATGATGTGTGACTGTAGGGATGATGTGACTGTAGGGATGATGTGACTGTAGGGATGATGATGTGTCTGTAGGGATGATGTGTGACTGTAGGG